>OZ022582.1:26228711-26566211 GCA_963669155.1 Arbacia lixula | reverse complement strand
GATTAACTCTCTCATTACCATTGGCATGAAGATGTGTTGTGAGCTAATGTGGTTTTATTTCAAGGCCTGGTAATGTAAGGGTATAAACTCTCTCATTACCATTAGCATGAAGATGTGTAGTAGGGCAATGGGGTTTTCAAGGTCTGAATATGTAATGATTAACATTACCATTGGCATGAAGCTGTGTAGTAAGCCAGTGGGGAGTTCAAGGCGTGGTAATGTAAGGGGTCACTCTCATTACCATTGGCATGAAGATGTGTAGTAAGCCAATGGGGAGTTTAACGCCTGGTAATGTTAGCGCTCGGCATTGCTGTTCTCCCCTCTCCAGCCTTGCCTATGCCAAGAAACACGAGTCAGGAGTTCCGTCGCATCGCCAGCCAGCAGCGGTCTCAGAGCCAGCAGAGTCTCGGCTCCCTGGCTGGGTCGTCCGCTGGCTCTCAACTCATCCACAGGGCCCACAACTACCCCCAGCAGCTACCACTGCAACAACAGACCCAACTACCACATCAACCACAGGCACAGCTACCACATCAGCAACAGGTACTGTATAATGCTGGGACATAATTTACCTGTTTCTCATGGTTAGATGTTTTGGCTTTGCCCACCCTTGTCCAGCTCTGATGTCCGAATTTGCTATTAATAGAACTGCAGCAACCAGAGGGCTGTGGTGTAATTCTGCCCTGTAAGGAATTTGTAGTTTATTCATAGCCTGTCGTTTCTTGTCTGTGCAGCAGATTATGTGTGAGTCGCCCTGCTTAGTATCTGAGTGGAGGATAGCCAGCCCGCATATACGCAGGCTCAGTAAAGAATAGGTTAATAAAACAGTGATGACTTGATCATACTGGCCACAACTACATGTATGCCCAGCACCTACAGTTGAAGCCAGAACTTTACATACAGCCATGGAATTCAGTATAATGTCTTCACTTGCCAAGCATCATAAAATTGACTATATCTTCAGAAATATAAATACTACTATGACAAATTTGGTATCAAATGAAAGAGCATATTAAGCTCTTTCACATGATTGGAATGCCGTTTGGATTTAATTCTATTTCAGTTGGAATTTTCTTTGAAGAAAAAAAGTAATATTCGTGCCAAAAGTATTCTATTGTTATTATATTTTCGAACATCATTTCATAGAAATATATAAATGTCAAATCTATGAGATATACTACATTTTCTATCATGATATGTCACCACTGATTTAAAAATGTAATCGGAAGTGCTTGTGTTGAGAAGTAACTAGGACAAATATGAAATGTTTTTGTCGAGTTTTAATTTTTAATTTGTCTAAAATATGAAGATTTTCTAGGGAAAAATGACACGTACATATTTTTCAGCTCCTGATACAAATCATTGTGATGAAGGGGCATGACATACTCATTTGTTTTATTTGAAATTCATCATAATAGCACAAATATTTTATAAGATATAGTAAATTTCATGATGTTTGGCAAGTGACAACTTTTCTTCGAATTTCATGGGTGTATGTAAACTTCTGGCCTCAACTGTATGTGTACCTCTTTGGCAGCAGACCTAGGTACCACTCACAACAACTGCAACACTTGTGGTACACCATTGTACCTTGAGGTGATAGCATATTTAACATGATGGGCAGAGTAGAATTCAAAAGAGCTCATAAAGAGGGTCTGGACTATCCACAGCAACTACCACTGCGGCAGCAAACACAGCTACCACTAGCTTCAGCTACCACTAGCAACAGATAGCATTAGCAACAGCTGTAACAAGTTAGTTACAGCAGAATCACATGAGTCATAACTAGAAAGAATGCCAGTAGTAGATGGTACATTATATTTTTAGCAGTTCTAAAAAATGTCTGATACCTCTAGTGATTAATAAGTCACGCTGATTGCTCAATTGATTTTGATCAATTTACATTTTGTTGTAACGATGTTTCACTAATATGCTTGCTTATATAGCAACAATTGTGCAAGATGACCCAAAGCTTGTAGAAGGCTTTCCGCACATAGCAACAAAATTACTTGCTACCTGTATGTATAGAGCTGACCAGGAAATGCTTTGTTTCTGTTAAAGTTTGTTGAGAAATTTGTGGGTAAGACTAGAGCAAGCTAGTTAATTGGTCCATTTAACATACCCATACAGCAACACCCTTCACAACCACAGCTTGCAGCAAGTAGCAGTGGCCCCACCCCCGCGGCATCAGCTGTCGTCAATGGCAACGGCAGCACTAGCAACACATCTGGATCCAAGTATATCCTCGGAGGAGACAGGTTAGTCTTAGTGTCATCTTATGATAAGTCTTCTGTATCAAGGAAGAATGTTTGAAATGTTAAATAATAACTAAAGTAATGATTAGCAAAAGATAGAGTACCAAAGTGGTGTTGTCATATGAGCTTGTTGTCAAGACAATTGGCTCTAAACAAGCTCACTCCAGTGAGAGGATTAGCAGTCTGATATTGTCTATCAAGCTAGTGTCGGGCATCCCCAATCACAGTCCCCGTTGTGATCACCGCTGCTTGCTCTACCTGTATTGTTTAGAACCAGTTGTCTTGACAATAATGCTCAAATGACGTCACACTTTGGTATTCTATGAATAAAGGAATAATGTATGTCATAGAATTTCATTGAACTACGTTCAAACATGATGTATGACAAGATAATTTATATAGAACATGTTGGAGCAGATATATGATTGGTCAAGAGATGGAGGATGTTAGAGATAGACATACTCAGATAAAATGTTTTAGGTGATAGAGATGATGTCATTGGAAATGATTCATTCAACGCTCAAGAGCCATGAAGAGGAATGGTCCCCAATTTTATTTGCCAGGCCATGTTGATGTTTTTTAATTTTTTTTTATAACATCAAGGGTAACTACCATGGCAACAACCAATAATCTCTCATTATAGCATCTGTTGCCATGGTAGTTACCATTGATGGTAATTTACAATAATTGCAAAGCTATATGCAATGTGGCCTATGTACACACTATTTTAGGGGGCTAAAATCGAATGGAAGCCATGGAAGCCATTGTTTTCTTGCTCAAGCCCACCTGTATATTTGGAATGTAGACCAGCGCGTTATAACATGCATTTTCCCAATTTCCCATGAAAGCTGATTATATCTTGTTGCCTAAGGTCACTATTCTATTTTAAGTCTCTGTCTCCTTTTTCTTGCTGCAGTACGTTTGAGCGCATGTCATCTCAAGAGTCCAACAGCTCTGTGCCTAGCAACTCCTCCTACGGCAGCCTGGGCAACCAACACCCTGGGGTGCCAAGCGCCTCCACATCGTCACATCCACCAGCGCCATCACTCCCGACATCCCAGTCACAAGGCATGGTCACCACTCCTCACCCTCCTCCTGGCTCCAATCCCAGCCTAATCCCCTTGCACCTCACTAATCACGCACCTATCACCACCCACCATCCACCCCCATGCATGCCTCGTACCTCCATCCACGCCTTCCCATCTCGCCCCCACCGCTCCCACACGCACCCCCTCCTCCGCCTCCACAGCAAGTCCTTTGACTCCGCCTCCCTCCCAAGCCACGCCCCTCCACCCGGCTTTGCGGCCAATCACAGCGTGCGTAAGCCCCTGCACACCTCCCAGTCAGACACCACCCTCTCATCCCCAGCCCTGCAGAAAGCGCTCCGTGACGGCGCGGTGGGGCGGACTGAAAAGGCAGCTTCCCTGGCTAACCTTGTCAACGCCAATTTGTTGACAAAGAAAAGGAGAGGTTGGTTGGTGTGGCTTTCTCTAATTCATCTCATTCTTCACAGACAATCTCAAACACATGCATCCCCCCAAAAAAGAAAGAAAGAAAGAAATATATATATATAGTAAATAGTGGTAGTAAAATACGAGCTGTGATTGGCTAGATTGGTACCACGTGACCTCCTTTCAAAAAGTTATAGTGTACATATGTACAATATAGCCTTCAATTTTTGGAGGGTAAACCCCGTGTTAAATGAATGGGGAGAATTACACTGCGTACTTGTACGGCGCATTGCTCATTGCGTATTTACACCGCGCGCGCGTTAATTGGTCATTGTATTCGCGTTGCAAAAGGCGCGGAAACAAAAAGCATTGTGACGTCATGTTAGACACTGCTCTTTACAAATAAAATCCGTGAATTGGCTATGGTAAAAATCATGAAGGGGGGCTTAGATTGAGAGATCTATTTACTATAATAAATAGTGAACGTTCTATCATACAATATTACTGGACTATATGAACTCCTAATATAAAATTATCCCTCGTGCAAGCCTATTTCACCTCGGCCTTCGGCCTCGGTGAAATAAACCTGCACTCGGGATAATTTTATATTTGTCGTACATATAATCCAGTATATTGTACAATAGATTGTACACTATTTATATAATATAAAGTGTCTTTGCTACCAGATACTGCAAGTTAACTTTCTATAGACATATATTGCGCATACGTCATATCAAGAAGTCAAAAGGGCAAACATTTAGCTTGCTAGCTTCAGCTTCATATCTTAAAACACAATATGATAAGTCTTGTTGATATTTGGAGCAGAGAACACAGCAACCATGACACAGAATATCCCTTCTTTATCTACTCCATTTGCTTCTCTTTTGAATTTCAGTGAATTCTACATCATAAATGTAAGATCAAATGGTAATGAAACAAAGAAGATTTTGCATCACACGGGGGAAAATAAAGTTGTGAAATTGAAGTAGGAAATTTAGTAGCAGTGATATATTTTAGTGTTTTGTAAACACCATTTGCAGACTCTAGCTTATCTTTCATAAAAGGCAAAACTTCAGGTTGTCAATCTGTAGATTCATATGTGCTAACAAATATCAGCAGTTATGGTATATACATGTATCTGGGTCAACAGCACTCATTCTCAACAAAGAAATATATTGTTTTGATGGTTATTATATTTTATTGTGGAATTTGTCATGTGTACATGTACCAGTAACTCTAGCTTTTCTGGAAGCATGACAGAATTTAATTTTCATCTTAGAGAGGGTTTTTGTCGCGTGTTAACAGGGAATGATTGCATGGAATGTACACTAACTATGGTGCTGCAGTGTGGGGCTTATCTCGTTTTACAATGGACAGTTAATTGTATGAATATTTAAGTCTGTCAGCATAAATCAGGGCTTATTTATCACATGGTTATCTTCCATACCCTTGTCAACAGGAATTTAGATTAGTGGAAATACCAAAATCTAGACATGGGAAGAATGTGTGTGAATAATCAAGATAAATCCAATAAAATCTTGACCATGGTGATAGCGATGGAACGTGATGACGACTCATAATCATTCCTGTTACTGTCCCTTAACCTGAACAATGAACACTTGAAGAACATGATATAGATCTTTTAATTTCACAAGATTTGTAAAGTATGTTGATATCCCAGATGCAAGACCAATCCAACCTCTCCTTTGTATCATCAATGGTATGCACCAATGCTTGATTTCATTTACATCGTTTAAGAGCAAGTTCACAAATAAGTGTGCAGTGTCATCAAAGCAATGAACTGTGAGATCATCTAATCATGATTAGTTATCGTGGAGGATGTACAAATTCACTCACTCAAATTGACAGCATGAATTACCTTGCATTCTATTAAAAAGCCTAATGTGGCCATTAAAAAACATACCATACATGTATTTGTGCCAACATAATACATTTCTTCACGCTTGCAAAAGATCTAGACAGTACCTTAATGGCCAGGCTAACGAGATGGCTCAATTCCGAAAAGAAAAAAAAGCAACACTACACACATGTACCTACAAGCGTTTGGTACAACCCCTTGCTTCTACATTCCCTGGATAACCCCTCTGGTTCGTGAGTATTACCTCATGCCGTCCTGTGAAACTCATCTATCAGAAAACGGTGTGCCAATCATCATTCTGTTTGTGTTCCCCTAACCTGTTTGCCTTTGTCATGCTGTTAAAAATAACCCCCGTTTCTGTGATTAACATTGTGTTTAGTCTCTGGATAGTATCCATTCCTTGAAGGAAATCATGGTCCTTACTTGGTGATAGCTGTATGATAAGTTTCATAGTAGACCATATGATTGTCCTTTCTAGTTGGAGTGAGATATGTGACTGCTCTCACTTTGTATTTTTGTCGTGGAGATATTTCTTTGTTTTACATAGTAGGAAGTGAATTGCATGCCCTTTCCCGAGTGACCCACATTATGTTGGTGTTTTGTCTAGTCTGCCCTGCCACGCCCACATCAGTCATACAGTTGAATGTATGGAAGTAGTAGTTGTACTAGATATAGGTTCATAGCTGTGGTTCATGTTGAAAGGTGCATGGGACATTCTCATGGGATATCAATGAAGTGTCTTGGGATTTCATAATTTGAAAAGAACAGGTGAAAGGGAAGTCCACCCTGGTAATACTTGCTTTCAAAAGAAGCAGAAAATCAAAAGGTAGATCAGTGAAAGTTTGAGGAAAATTGGACAAGTAATCAAAGAGTTATGGCTATTTAAAGTTTGACCACTCCTTGCATTGGCTAGCAACAAATGGGTGATGTTGTAGGCAAGGTCATAATGCATTGCATTGTAATGTTTAAGTACCTCTTTTCCCCTTTTCTTTATTTTATAACAGCCAAACTCCTTCAGATATTTAAATGCTCCTTCTGATCAACATAAATGAACAAATTTTAAATACAGTCAGTCAAACCTATGTAAAAAGGTTAAACTGTAGCATGTAAACTGTTAAGTTGGGTAATGAAGAGATGGAATATGGGAGAGAGACATAAGTTGGTGGATTGATTTGTTTTGAACTTGTTCATTTTCTTTGATAGTTACGGGGTTAACAGTTCTTTTATGACTGGGTTTTATTGATGATTAGACTTTTCTTCCCAATGAGGGCAACAGTACACCAACATATACATGTTCTTACATTGAATGCAGTGGCCTTAAAAAAAGTCTTGTTCATATTAGTTTCTTTAGCTTTTATCCATAGTTGTTGTGTGATCTGCATATCTGGTGTTTGGTATTAGTTAGCATGTGTCTTCATGAAATTCTAATATGTGATTATTGAACAAGTCATGAAATGATTTTGATAACCATTATGTAAGAAAGCTGTATACACATAACAATGAAATGCTACATGCATTTACGGAAACCAGCTATATGAATAGCTCCTTTTGATAAATAATTGAATTTTAGATGGATACTAATGTTTTCGACTAATATGCATGCAGTGAATCTTCTTAATACTTACTTGCTCTAATTTGGTAACTGTTCTATTATATTTCACTTGTCATGGAATGTTGCATTAATGCTAACGATATATTTCCATGTTCCAGCGGAATGATAACTAACTGCTTTTGCAATGTATTGTCTTAAGAAACTTCTTGAAAAATTACCCTTCATCTGATGTATCATATAAACAATTACAACGAATAGATTACAGAAGTGTTGTCATATCTATTGTTATGCAAGTTGTTGGTTTTAAACAACATTGCTCAAGTGAGACTTTCACTGGTCCGACATTGTTAAGCGGGCTAGTGCTGGGCACTCCCAATGAGAGTTCCCGCTATGATCACCATTGTTTGCTCTTCTCACTTACTTAAAAAACCAGTTGTCTTAAAGGTATCCCGTCCCTTTTGCAGACCTAATTTTTAAAGTTCCCTGACTTTGTCATCATATGAGAGAGAGTAGCTATATAACCTTTCCCTGGAATCGACAAAGCGTAATATTCTTTTTTGAGGAAATAATCTTCAATAAATGATCAAGCTTTCTTTTTACGTTCCACGAAAAATAGTCAAATCTCAGTGAAGACTAGTTAGATTTTCATTTATTCTGCAGGAGTTATAGTACCTCTGACCTTATCATTTCACAGTTGGTATCCCAAAGATACATATTTAATATGGGCAAACTTTCATGAAGTTTGCAGATGTTTGTAAAAGGGACGGGCCATCTTTAACAGCATGCTCATATGACGTCAGACTTTGGTACTCTATAGGAATAGACGTGTAGATTGGAGTATGATCAATCTTCTATCTTTAACTCCTGTCTCTGTAGATCAACTGAAGAAGCTAGCGATGATGTCCACAAAGGAAGAGGAGCATGTCTCTGCCAGCGAGAGCGAGGTGCCGGAAGGAACCAAGAAGAAGTCGCGCATCCGTCTCCCAAGGATAGGAACCAAAGATAAAGTCAAGACGAGTTGATACCCGCTGGGATAGGAGACCTGTGGTACTAAGAAGAACAGCGTGCCTTAGACGATGTTATTTCCTGAGAGAGAGAGCAACGAACGGAAAGTGGATCTCTTTCATCTCTTTTCTTATGAGTGTGAACTATTGTGTGTTGCGATGGCATCGCCAAGTTGCAGCTTGCATTACGAGACAAAATATTTATTTACATGATTGTACATTCATAAAAGAATAAAAGCATATCTTGAATGTGTATAAGCCGAAAGCAGAAGTGCAGGCACAGATGTGCGATTTATTCTCATATTTTATGGTATAGCCATATTCTCCCCATGTTTCGTAACATTTGTGTAGTGTAGCACGTACTGACATGGATATGACTGAGTAGGACTGAGCCGGGGTTTTAGTTAATCTGGTTTCATGTGGGTTATTCTAGACGTTGTTAAACCTTTGTTTTGCCTTTGAAATATCACAAGTCAAGTTGTTTTGCATTCTATCAAGTGAGGTGTTTATGGTCAAGTAAATTTATTTTGTACCTGGTCTACAAAAAATGAAATTGCAATAATCTTTGATTCCTTTCACAAAGTTAATTGTGTTATGCAGGTAGTTTATCAGTGTTGTGTTTAGGTACAATAGGATGAATTCAGTGTTAGAAACATTAGCAACTGAGAGCAATATTTATAGTGCCCCTACAGTGATATCATCAATTGCAACATACCGGTAGTGCAGATATTTGTTGAGATGCAGATATTTGTTGAGATGCGGTTGCAGGGTTGTGACTGCATTGTGTCTTATTGTGTCTGCATTGTTCAGCTTGGTGCTTGGTGTTTGTACATGCCACATGGGAATTGCGGAAAGTGCGTGGAGCGTGTTATTACAGTATTGACTAGGGCCAGCAGTTTACAATACTGAGAAGCTCTCTGACACACTCAAAACTGTCATATGACATTGAAAATGATTGTTTCTTGTGAAGTTACAAATACACACCTGTTGCACAGGCAATGTTTACATGGCCCTGTAGCGTAACGATTTTAAACTCTCTGTATCACAACCATCACTGCTATCTGTTGCAAGTTCGAGCCAAGGTCTTGCAATCGGTAATAGTACTATGATCGAGGCACGCAAGCCGCAATCAAAGTCCTTCTGACCATGACAAGTTTTTCTTTGTGAAACTGATATTTAACCAAAGAGAAACACAGCTCTAATCAGAATTTAAAGCGACGGTTAACTGGCCAGCCCTCTCCAGGTTGCACTCTCAAGATTATACTCGGAATACTCCCAGAATGCAGGAGTGACTATCGGTAGCTAATTCTGTTTTCCAAGCAATGCTGTATACAAATTTTCTTGATCAGACAAGGGAAATGGTAATAACAAAAAACAGCATTTCTATTACTTTATTAGCAATCCATTAATCAGAAAAAGGGACAATCTTTTCATTGCCACTTAAAGAAGATTGATGTAGACAATCTGTACATTTGATGATCTTCTTAGATCTGGAATGGCTGGTGTAGCAGTTCTCAGGCAGTTTCTTGAATTTAGGCCCTTCCGCACACGCACCTTACTTCAAGAACTTCTAAAGCTTTCTCAAAGGTGCACATCGTGCACCAAAGGATATTTATATACAAGTCATGTTTGCTGCATTGTGATCAACTCTAGTTATGTAATATAGGACAAATGCAAATGCATGATATATTTAGTCCAGATGTAATCTTGTGGTTTGGTCAATATGCAGATAGATTATAGTTATATTTACTCTATGTACAAGTAAGTAAATTTAGAATGCTTGTGCTGCTTTTGTGTAAGGTCTATACATATCACAATGAAAAATAAACCTAACCTTTGTGTTTCCTATCAAAAGCACCCTGTCAAAGTGGGAACATACATTGGCTGTCCCACAATTCCATATGTCGCTTGTAAGTATACACGGGTTGCTACTCTTGATGTATAAGAAAAAAAAATGCATTCAAAATTTATCAGGAAACAGTACATATTAAAAGAATGGCCATTATATATAGAATAAGCTGATATTTTCTTAATTATTAATTTATGTATGGTTTAGGCATGCATGTGAATTCATTTGTCTGAAATGGATTAAAAACTAGCCATTACACGTGTCTCATTCAGTGGAAAAGTGGAAATCATTTCCTAGTAGAGGTTGATTTGCTGAAGAGGTGAAGATTCCATATGCTGCTCGATAAACATCATTATAATGCTAGATCTCCACTGCCGATTCACTTACTCTCTGTCGTTCGATGATACACCAACTACAATGTATATCTCTTTATTTATTCTGTTGGGTATGCATGCATTATGACGTCCTCTTTATCATCCATTTGGAAGGGAGCTGTTTATGTGTCAATGCTTACGGCCAGCCACTTTGAGAAATAGTCTTGTAACCTTTGGAACACTCCTTAAATTGGCAACACAATGGTGTTCTATTGCATGTGATGCTAAGGAAGATCAACACACTTTTCTGTAGATTGAATACTAATGTATTTAGCATCCCTCTTGCTTTTGCAATGAGAAATAGTCTTCAATGTCGACAATGTTATCCTCTTTAGATAAATCCTTTCTGGTTCCTGAAATCAAACTAGAATGGAATCCATAGTTGTGACAGAAGGGCATTTCATTGATTATGGTTACTGCAATCGTTACCACTGACTTACCCTTTCCCTTTAATTCTTTATGCACCATTGAGGCATTTTTGCAACAGCCTGACACACAAAACCCATAGCGCAGCTCTTGGTCTAGCAGGGAAAGAGTTAAAGAGACACGTCACTGAGTGTTTGTGGCGCGATATCGTTTATAGAGGGCGCTGCAATCGATGGCGTTCGGCGGCAGGTCTTATCCCCACCCCAGTGCCGGCACTACCCCACCCTAAAGATCTGTAAAACTGTGTTAGTGTCGATCTCGTGCGTGTGTGCTACTAGCAACAGTCTTTGACACGCTTTGGTGCATGTACACATAATGAACACATATCACATGTAAAGTCACCCGTATCACTACAATTGCGTGCTTGTTTGCCAAAGTTATACGGAAATTCCCGAATGTTAACTGAGCTGGGTCACGCTCCACGCCTAACGCCGTTGATTGCAGCGCCCTCTATAAACGATAACGCACTACAAAAGCTCAGTGACGTGTCCCTTTAAAGTGCCATGCTGGCTGGAGGGAAATAAACTGATAGTTTCATGATGTCTTGCTATTACAGTCTGTTATGTGTACAACTCTGGCTTTCCAGAGCTCCCAACAAGTATGGCTTGGCAGTACATGCATTTTGTACTGGAAATTAACCGAATGCTATGTTTAAGTAAAGTTTAAGTGTAGTATATCATTCAATTGGGAAATACTGCTTTGCTATTCAGAATATGGATTTTTTGGAGAGCAAAATGACTGAAATTAAGGTTAGGAAGTTGGCGACTCAGAACTGGCTATGCCTCCAAACTTTTACTTTTTCCAACTTTTAGTTCAGTCTTCATGTGAAATGGGTACAGAAGCATTCCTATACTGTTTGTATATATTGTATGGAAATCATTTACTTTTGTCGAGTGTGAAAGCGAGCGGAATTGTCTATTCTTTGTCACCATTTGGGATGAGATGTTTCTTGCGTTTCTATTTTTGTGTTTGCCAGTTTTGAAGTTCAAGCATTGAAAAGAGGATTTTTTTTTTTTATGTTTTTTATAGTTTTGTATGTTTGATTGAACAGTTCCTGACTTGTGATGTAACAATACATGGAATGTAACACAAATGTGACATGTTTATTTTAATGGAAAATGAGCTGCTGTGCGGTTTTCTTAATGAAGTTTTATTTTTCTGGTATGGTATGTCGAATGAAGCAGAACTTAAGTTATTCAGTATGGCAGACAGTGAATGCAAAGTGCCTTTGAGATATGAAATAATTTGATGATATTTGATGAGTATGACGTGGGCAGATAGAAATGGATTCCATTATGTATTTTGTGATTAAACGAAGCAGGAATGATTGTACAGTTTTGTCATTTTTAAGTCATGTTCTTTATTGAAACAAACCTCTTTTTCATTGTGACTTTTTTGTTATTTTATTGCTTATGAAGAATAGCACCCTAAAAATACTAAATGGAGAAAGGATAGTATGTTGCTTTATCAGTTGTATGAAACATACCATTTAGTTATCATTTTGATGTATATTTCTTTCTAAACATGTTAAAAAGCATAAAAAAAAATACTTCAGCTGTGCTGAATATTTGTCATCTCTTTATCATATATGTATACAATACTTTTAAAGACCTTAGCATTTTGAGGATGATGAATGAATCTGAGTCATTGCTGTGTCACATAAATTAGCAAGAGGTCACCCAGTTCTAGTAAATTTTCTGAGCACATTCAGAAAAAGATTCATGTGGTCCTTATAGCAATTCCTTGGCGCATCTGAAAACAGCTTTAGTACAATGGATAACGCCTTTTCCATCCTTTATTTGCTCTACCCGTGTGTTTACTTGACATTGAGACGTAATGAGACAGGATTTGTTTCTCGCCTTGCCATCAACGAAGCAATAAATGATTTTAATGAATGTGAGATGGGGAACAAGCATTGAATATAATGGCCTTATTATTTACTCCGGAAATTCAGTTCTGTAAATGAGAGCTCATGTATTTACCGGTACATGTACTATGTTTTATAGATGTAGCGAGGTGAATACAAAGTTATTTTAATATTAGGATATATTTATTTGTAGTTGCAATTTATGGGTACTTCAGAATTGCTCCAAGTATTAGGAATAACTATGTATACAGGTAGTATATAATTAAGAATAGGGCAACCTGATTGGCCAGTGTCTAATTTTGCCTGTCATCTCTAGATATATCAAAACTTATGAACTTGAGTTACCCATGAATGAGGGAAAATAGCTGTATTATTGCTGTATCGGGACAGTAATGCATGTACATCTAGCCAGTGCAGGTACTGATGGCTTGTTAAGGTACGATGCTGTCTTGTTGTAATAGAATCAATGAATTTACAAGATAATGATCTCACTCATCTGATTTGTTTCTGTCCTCCCACCTATCCTGAACA
This sequence comes from Arbacia lixula, assembly GCA_963669155.1. Classification (NCBI taxonomy): domain Eukaryota; kingdom Metazoa; phylum Echinodermata; class Echinoidea; order Arbacioida; family Arbaciidae; genus Arbacia; species Arbacia lixula. The sequence goes on along the minus strand of OZ022582.1, from coordinate 26,553,026 downwards.
GTCTTGTAGAGGATATGTCAAAGTAAAGATGGGAGTAAGTTGGAATGAAAGGGGGTGGAGAATGGAGGAAAAGAGGGAGAAAGGGGGTCAGAGAGAGAGAGAGAGAGAGAGAGAGAGAGAGAGAGAGAGTGGGGAGAGAGGGAGAGAGAGAGAGAGAGAGGGAGAGAGAGAGAGAGAGAGAGGGAGAGAGAGAGAGAGAATGGGAGAGAGAGGGAGAGAGAGAGAGAGAGAGAGAGAGAGTAGAGAGAGGGAGGGAGGGGGAGGGACAAAATGAAATGGAGAGGGAAGGAGTAGAGGGAGAGAGTGATGGAGCAAGAGAGAGAGAGATGGACAAAACTGAAATGGAGACGGACAGAATGAAATGGAGAGGGGAAGATTAGAGAGAGAGAGAGAGAGCGAAAGAGCAAGAGAGAGATGGACAAAACTGAATTGGAGAGGGACAGAATGAAATGGAGAAGGAAAGAGTAGAGAGAGAGAGCGATGGAGCAAGAAAGAGAGATGGAAAAAAATGAAATGGTGAGGGACAGAATGAAATGGAGAGGGAAAGATTAGAGAGAGAAAGAGAGTGATACAGCAAGAGAGAGAGATGAACAAAACTGAAATGGAGAGGGACAGAATGAAATGGAGAAGGAAAGAGTAGAGAGAGAGAGAGAGAGAGAGAGCGATGGAGCAGAGAGAGAGATGGACAAAACAGAAATGGAGAGGGACAAAATAAAATAGAGAGGGAAAGATTAGAGAGAGAGAGAGAGAGAGAGAGAGAGAGAGAGAGAGAGAGCGATGGAGCAAGAGAGAGAGATGGTGAGGGACAGAACTGAAACCGAGAGAAGACAAGTAAAACCACACCCCTGCACACGCACATAAGACAGGACATTACCAGTCTAAACACAAAAGAATGCTATAATGTTTAGTATTTGACTTTTATTTTTCATAATGGTCTAAAAAAAGTCCCCATTAAACCAAAGTACATACACAGAAATCATAAAAAAATGAGAATCCAGCATCTTCTCACAACTGCTCTCAGATATACACCTCCCAAAATCACCCATGTTAAGCAGTAAGCCCCTACTTATAAACTATGCATTGTCTACATATTTTCTCTTTTAAGACATTCTTTCTTTATTATTATCATTGTTATTATTTACAAAAGTGCAGTCAACAGAAAGAATCTGTGACCTTTATTTTTTTTAAAAATCCACTGAGGATGAAGCACCATTGTTTAAACGGTATAGAAATGTTGATTTGTGTTTATTGTCACGCCCCCTTCCTAATCTTGAGTAGAGTTAAAATCATTTTGGTCTAAGAAATTGTTGCAAACTGGATCCCTATATAATTTATTTAGAAGGTGGATAATTTTAGTTCCATCCACAAAATCACTTACAATGTATAGCTCTAAACTTGAGACTATATCAATGACAGTTGCACCGTCTTAACACAGTGAAGACTTTTGCATCACAATGTCATACATTTAAATTCTAATTTGTAAAGTTAACTGCTGGAACTTCAGAATAAATAAATAAAACTCATATCATGGCGTCATCAGCATTTTTGACATATTATCATACATTATAGAATATGAAGCAAAACTATTATTTCAAAGATTGTATCAGTGTATCAGATTCTTTTACGTGTCTACAATCCAAACTTAAATACGTAAATACCATGGCATATAAACACAACAGAAAAAGTAAGACCCCTCCCCCCCCCCCTAAGCAAAATAGCATAACTTTTTATTGAAGAGGTTTTGGGCAACATGATTTGGCAGGATTGTACCTTCACTTATTGGCTAACTTCAGTGTAAAAATCACATTAATCCACTCAATCATGCATGAGTGAACACATTTTAAAGGCAAAATTGTTCCAAACTCAAGAGGAATTAATATTTTTTAAACTGTGCTCACTCAGCCAGAACAATGGGTTAAGTGTCAGGATAGCTAGGTGTTAGTGCGTCGAGAGATGGATGATAAACAATGAAAAGACATAGATTATGCACCAGAAATGGAATTCATTAAAAATTCAGAATCCCAAAATTACCCTTGTGACTTTTGAAATGTGACAATTTTATATTTAATGTGTGCTCACTCATGCATGACTGAGTGGATTAATGTGATTTTCACACGGAAGTTGGGGTGGGGGACTTACTTTTTTTGTTGTGTTGAGATCAAAATACTGTTTAAGAAATTACCTCTATATGCAAGAGCTGAAAGTTTTGTGACATTCAAATTAATTTTTAATTGGGTTGTCTAATTAGCTCAGTACTCAAACCGACAAGTAATTTTTAACACCAAACGCTAATCAACTCCATCAGTTTAATACTGTCCTCATGCATGAACACTTCTTGTTAATTCTGTGATAAGATATAATTGCATTTGAAATCCAAGCTCAGCCAGAGAGACAATGTAAGAAATACTTTGTGCACATTTTTTTATATTTCACAAACTCCATCTATAAACTAGCTCTTCTTCTGCTGCTGGAAATGTATGAAAGAATTTCGTTGTCTATCCTAACATTCTGCTAGCCCCTACATGCCAAATAAATACTAGGCATTAAAAAACCAAACTGACACATTTGAAGAACAATTAAAGATAAGTTACAACTCCAATCATACTGAAATGTACATATCATGCCTATCATGAGGCAGGTGACATTTCATCAATTATTATGCTTGTAATAATCCTTGGAACATTAAATGAGATTTTCACTTTTCAACAAATTTGGACCTTAGTATGTGTGTGTTTTAGATGATTAATTCTGAACTCAACCATGCCCATCGACCAGAAGTTAAGTTGTGATCAATTGCAATTCTTTATAAGAGAGGGCTTGTGAGTTTTCAATGTAAGGAGGAGTTTGCTTCAAAGAGTTTTGCTATCATTTCAATGCTGCATACAGACAACTAATGATAAGCAACAATTGAGATACATTTCAGTTTAACATAGGGTATAAATTACTGTGTGGGATTACACAATAAATCATATTGCGTAGATAAAAAAGAAATGACATAAATGAGCAATAATAATAATACAACAATACCTGTATATATGTACATGAAAAAGCCAATGTGATTGCTACTGTTTATATATATATACATTATATAGATTAACAAAACATTTACAACAAATCAAGCAATTTGTTAACACATTATTGAAAGACAATATAAGGCATTGTTATGATAAATCTAAATAAGGCTTAGAGGAGTTTGGTCGGAATAATTTGCTCCTTCGTAACATACGTCATTTATACAGCGCCTACTATGAATCTTGTAATCTTATTGGTCAGCAGCATGTCACATGATCATCTGTGATTGCCCAATTGAGAATAGAGGCAGTATTCAGCTGACAAGTCACATGTTTGAAAGCCCGTGATAGAAGCTGCATATTCAATGTACGGGACTGAAGTGTTTTAGACCCGCATACACGCAGACTGGCTTTCTTCCATTCCGATACTAAGCAGTACGACTCCCATACAATCTGCTGTTCAGACAATAGACGACATGCTACGAATAAACTTCAAATACTTTATAGGACACAATTACACTACATCCCTTTGGCTACTGCAGTTTTGTGGCAAATTTTGACATCTACCTCGACCAGGACTCACATGGCAAGAAAATTTAACCATTAACAGCGGGTTAATTCTTCATGGTCTTAATTCTTAATGTAAAATCAAAACAAGAATGAAACCTAAGTCTGTATTAAGAGAATCCTCCACTCATGTGTACAGGGGGTGTTTCACCAAGCTGTTCATAAGTTACGAACAACTTTACGAATGACTGGTGATCCCTTCTTGTGCTAAACCAGATTCTCAATGAACAAAGTGTGGTATCACATTTAACACAAGAAGGGATCACCAGTTGCTTGTAAAGTCGTTCGTAACTTACGAACAGCTTGGTGAAACACCCGCCAGGTTGTATGATCTCAACCATTGCTATCCCTTTGGCAACAAAATAGCTTTGGCAGCCCGGAAAGCAGAATAAAATGAAAGAGGAAACTTAGTGAGGTTGGAGGGAATATCAAACAAATATCTGAAAATTCTGATTTGCCTAATCAACTGGTCCAAAACGGACACATTGAACACTGCCGCAATAAACATGCATTGTGCAGATGGGAAATGAGGGGGTCATTTCAAAGTGAAATGCATATTCAAATTAAAAATCAAAATAAAAAAATCATACTTGATTCAAGCTTCCTAGCAAGAAGCCTTGACGATATACATTTCATTTCAAGCTTGGGTAATCTAAAGTACTGGAGGTCCAGAATCCTGCACCCAATTCAAGAATATCTAAGCTCAATATCTTATCAAATGACAGAACATGCACAGTAGTATGACTACCCCTAACACTTTCTTGTGAAGAGATGTTCTACATTATTGTACCAGGTTTGAGCTGGAGTATGATCTAGCGGTATTAGATATACATCTACATGAATTTCAGTTAATACAAAATATTTAAAACAAAAAGTCACAGTCAGTATAACTCTAAATCAGCAACAGAGAGGTATAAAATGTTGAAAGAAACTAAATCAAAATCATAGTAACATTCTCATACATCAATGGACATGTACTATTTCAACCGTTCACACCAAAACAGTGAAAACGAAATCAGCAAGGAGAAATAAGCACCAGCACTGGTCATTTAGTTTGTGTTTACAACAGCTCGATATCTGACATACACTGGACATAATCAATTCACAGATCACAATGCAACTGAATTTCATATCTTAGTTTTGAAACCAGTAGACAGAATTGGTCATAAAAATTAAGCACTCAATGCACAAAATTGTCTGGGCATGAAGCAAGGAAAGGAAGCTACATATTGAAAGGACGATTCACTTGCATTAAATAAACATGCCATAAACACATACTTCATGTACATAATAATGAGAAACGTTCACCAATTGATTCCTTTGGAGCTACTTTTACTAACGTGCACGCCTCCTGTTTGATGCAAATGTTTTTTTCCCAGACAGAGTTGTAATTTTCCTAAATATTTCATTGCAAAACCAGGACAGATCTACAATTCTGAGACGTCTCATGAAGAATCATTGCTGGCAAAAAGAGCATTCGATAATTGTAATTTCTTGTACTGGCAGTGAAAAACCACGGAGCTGAAAGACGACATCGTAAATTTCCCCAGAATAAACAAATCTGACAGGCACAGATAGCAAATACTTAATGATTATATTTGCATACATCTGATATGTACACATCTCCTATTTACGCAGTGATTACTATAACATGATATCTTGTGACAATCAATAGAAAAGTCACAAAGTTAAGAGTGCTGAAATATAAACTCCTGTTAGAAAAAAAAACAAATATCTAATCAATGGAAATGACACATGATTTTCATATCTTAATATCCATTTCTTTCTCCATAGATTCTAATCTATTTTCTTGGCTAAGTATCAATCATTCTCAATCTAAACTTTCATATCTGTAATATAACACTCTCTGTCTCTGTGCTCACATACATTCTGAGAATTTAAGTACAAATATGAACAAAACATATAGGTCTATATATATCTAGAAACTTGGAACATATAGATAAAAAAGACATTTGGACATATAAACATTCCAGTATACTGCGTGCACAGTTCTCGGCTTCTTACACGACGATGTTGATATTATTCATCTCCATGGTGTTGCTGCCGGGCATTGGAGCATAGCCGGCGAGCTCCCGGTTTTCCGCTAACGACGGACCCCATGTTGGCATCGGCTGGATGGACGCTCGGAACCTCTGTGGTAGGAGAGGGAAGGAGGAGAGAGATGAGTGATGTGAAGTGTTTACAAACAGACCACAGAATAGAACTAGCTTGGGATACAACTTTTCAGAGTTAATCCTCTCCGAACAAATACCTCAATTTTCCTTGATTACATCTAACCTTCTCCTCTCTTTATTCTCTCTTTCACTATATGTGCGTCTTCATTAGCCCGAATAGACGAAATAGCGAGCTATTTTCCTGATCCGGGGAACTAGCCTGAAGTTTCAATTGCGTCTTCATTAGCTCGAAACTCGAGATTCGTCAGCTCGAGCTCGGGTTGCATAAATTATCCCGAGTTTCGCACGTACCAGCAGTGTGCGACGGGAATAGGCCACGGCCGCATGGCTTCGGTTGTGAGCTCGCATTCCAGACGTGTAAAAACCTATTACGTAAACGATGCCTCGTGGGCGCTGATGCATGCCGGGATCGAGAAATTTTCAGGCTAATGAAGACGCTCTGAGCTAGCTTGAGCTAGTTCGCGAGCTAGCTCGAGCTAGCTCCATCTAGCCCAAGATTTCTTGGGAAATTTTCTCGACCAAATAGCTCGCTATTTTGCCTGATCTGGCTAATGAAGACGCAAATAGCTAGCTATTTTGTGATCTGGTTAGCTAACCCGATCAGAACAAGCTCGCTATTTCGCCCACATCGGGCTAATGAAGACGCCCCTTTTCTCTCTGAGCAGCTTTTTCAGAGCTGTTCTGACAAAAAAAACCCAAACAGTCATTTCAAGGACTAAACACTTAGTGCACTGTGAAAACCCATCATATACTTCTCACCAAGAAAGAAGTTTCCTTAAAGGAACATATGACCTTGTGATATTAGAAAGGTTGTATTATCAGCATTTGTGAGGAGACTGAGGATAAAGGTGTGCTGGCCGCATGCCATGCAGTAATACGACATCCACATACATATGTTGCCCAACCCTGCCTTGGTTGTTTTTTAATGTTTAAATTAGCAATGAATTTGGAGCTATGTTTGTGACATATTCCCAGATCATATACCTCTTGGCCAATCCTAGTTCAACCATATTAATAGGTAGAATATAATGTAATACTGTATATGCCATATATTTCGCAGGGGTCTTATTTTCACGAATTTTTCGAATCTGGATTATTCGCAAATTTATGAATACGACGTGCTCGAGCACATGTACTACTAGTACTAGTACTTCACCATTGCGAATTTAAGCACTAAGGGCCACAAATATTTTGCCTTGCGATCCTCCACGATTTAAGATCAGAGCCCCGTTGCATAAAACTTACCATTCATGGTAACTTTGCTACCCATGGCAACTTCTATGGAAATCTTGAATTTCATTGGCTGTCAAGCGATGTTACCATGGAAGTTACCATTGATGGTCAGTTTTATGCAACAATGCTCTGGACTCCCCCTACCTCTAATAGACTGCCCTTTTTCTGCTTGATGAGGGCGTAGACGGCGTAAACTGGGATGAGACCCAAGGACGACAGGGTGAGGGTCCAGCCCACCCCCTGGGCCCACGGAGGGAACACGTAGTCATCGTAGTAGGCCGGGACTTGATCCACAAACCCAAAGATCATGATCACCTAGGGGAGGTTTGGGGAGGGGGGGGGGGCATAAAAAACACAAAAACATCAATTTATGGACTGAACTTCATGACTTAACAAGCAAAAATCATCGTTCTCCATGACATTTTCGTCCCAGGACTTTGTGCTCCGGGCCTTACGATGCAGGTCTAGCTCTTTAATTAAACAGTGTGTATACAAGAGAAGTTCTGGTAAAAAATTACTGCTTTAAATGGTGTGAAATATGATAATTTAAGAATGTTTAAAAAAACTCCTGTTGTTGAGACGAAGCCTCAATCTGGGTAAATATTACATACTAATTGAATACCAGTTCCGAATTTTTCTTTCCTTTATCAGATATGCTACTTATTATGGTATTATATCCCTTGGATATGCTGGACTAAAGATGTACTATTCCCACACAGTGATGATTGGGGCACCTAGATAACACGTACATGAATCAGTGAGGGGCATATTTCCCTTAAATCATGTCAGATTCAAGGTATACCTACCACAATGGCAATGGGAGCGACCAGGTACCAGTTGAAGAACCACCAGTATTGAATTGGCACCGAGCCAAACATGTACGACATATCCTTCATGAAGGGCTTACCACCTGCGATTGGTAATGAAGAAAGAGAAAAAAGATATTATACAGTTGATATATATACACTATATACAGAGAGAGAGAGAGAGAGAGAGAGAGAGAGAGAAAGAGTGGGAGACAGAGAGTGTGGGAGATGAGATGGAGAGAAAAGAGAGAAAGAGAGATGAGAGGGAGAGGAAGTGTGAAAAGGACATACAGAGAGAGGGATGTGGAAGGGAGATGGAAAGAAATGAGAAAGGAAATAAAGATTCTTTTAAAGGAGAAAGGGAATGAGATAGAAAAGGGATGAGAAAAGTGAAAATGTAGAGAGAGAATAGAGAGAGGAACAGAGAAAGATGAATTAAAAGTAATTGTGTGTGGCAAGATAAACTTTAAAAAGATATAGACTAGTCATAATTGTACACCATACAACAAAAAAGTACATGAAACATCACGAGCACACATGGTTTGTAAACACTGATATCCCTCTTGTATAACTTGTCTCAAATGTTTGCTAATCTAGTTCTCTGATTAACTCGCCTCTACTCAAATCAACTGGTTTCTACGGTTGTATTCTCCTTCAATCGATCTCCAAGAAGCGGGGTGCTTCTTACCGTAGATATAGCAGATGGCGATGACCTCGAAGATGACTATGAGCATGGGCGTGAAGCCGGCCGAGTACCAGTTGAAGAGCTCAAAGACGTACACCCCTCCCTGCAAGCAACGTCAAGGAACATATTTGTAGAAAACATCAACCACGAGGGTGTTTCACCAAGCTATTCTCAAGCTAAGATAGACTTTCTGCACGACGTGTGACCCTTTCTTGTGCTAAATGAGATACCCCAATTTTTTTCTGTTCTAACATCGTGGGAATTAATTGCCAACAATCCTTATCAAATTTGACAAATCATAAACTTGGTATTCAGACACTTGTTAACAACCAAAGTTATAATTTATAAACATCTGGGGGGCATTTCATCAAAGGACTTGTCGGACGTTTTATCCGACAAACTGTTATAAGCTACTGAAATGCTTGCATCTTATTGGCAAACTTGTCGGATAAAATATCCGACAAGTCCTTTGATGAAATGCCCCCCAGATTTGATCTTTAGCTGATGGTAATCCAAATCATTGAGAATCTGATTTAGCACAAGAAAGGGTCACCAGTCATGCATGAAGTCATTCTTAGCTTAAGAACAGCTTGGTGAAATGGCCCCCAGGGTGGTTCCTGGTGTAGCACACATTTGGTGAAAACTCAAAGAGTATGGTCTAGAAGATGATCATGAGCTATGCACTGATTTACTGCATCACCTGTCTTGCCATTCCTATTGTTTTTGCTTTCTGAGACCTATGCAATCCATTGCTGCATTTACAAAAGTGTGTGTTCAAAGAATCTGTGTTGCTAGCAGACCCTATCGAGTGCATTTAACTTTCTTATTACCATTGGCATGAAGATGTGGAGTACGCCAATGGGGTTTTCAAGGCCTGGTAATGTAAGGGTTAACTTTCTCATTACCATTGGCATGAAGATGTTTAGTAAGCCAATGGGGTTTTCAAGGCCTGGTAATGTAAGGGTTAACTCTCTCATTACCACTGGCATGAAGATGTGTAGTAAGCCAATGGGGTTTTCAAGGCCTGGTAATGTAAGGGTTAACTCTCTCATTACCATTGGCACTAAGATGTGTAGTAAGCCAATGGGGTTTTCAAGGCCTGGTAATGTAAGGGTTAACTCTCTCATTACCATTGGCACTAAGATGTGTAGTAAGCCAATGGGGTTTTCAAGGCCTGGTAATGTAAGGGTTAAATGTATTGTTTTCATGCCTCAAACATGGTTTCACTGAGCATGCCACTGCGCAGCTCATTCTTCGCACTTTGACATGGCATGCGTATTCTGTGCAATGCTTCGTGACATCAGAAATAGGGCACACACATGCTGTGCAACGCATTGTGACATCATATAGAGAATGTTTCAAAACACGGTTGTGTTTATAAGATTTCAAAAACACGCTTTTCTAGCACACTATTCTGAATGTTACAAGAGACCCATTAAATTTCTTTAAGCCATTATACAATTTTCCTTTATCACAGGAAGCTTTGAAAATGTGTGTCTAGCTGGAAAAAAAATCACCCACAGATAGGCACCTTGTGTCTAGCACAGATTTCTGACAATAAGTTGGATTTTGCCATTATTGAACCATGTGTTAAAGATTTTCTGGTGACCGCTGTGTACTCAACCCTACTCATGGCACCAATCAGGGCCCTGTTGCATAAAACTTACCATTGATGGTATGTTTGCTATCAATGGCAACTTTTATGGAAACCATGAATTTGATTGGCTGTCTATCGATGTTACCGTGGTAGTTACCATTGATGGCAGGGTTACCATTAATGGCAAGTTTTATGCAACGGGATCCTGGCATGCGAGAGGAAGAGCGACGAGGATTGTCCTTAGGCAACAACATTTTCTAAAACTCTTTGAATGCTGACGTATAAACCCCTCAAAAAAAGTCATGCAAGTTGGGTTCAAAGGGTCATATATGTTTTGTTGCTTCGTTATCATATGTAAATGTGGTATCATAAGATTGATTATTTATCTTTACATATACCATTTGTAATGCTTATGCAATCATGGAATGCACAGACCTTCTGGATATGCAGCAAGGTCAAAAATGATACATTGCAAACTTCTGTGTTTCCTGTTTGTTTTGAACATGAAATGAGGTTGAATAATGTTTATGCGGTGATGTGTAAGTGTTCATTGCCAAATTGACACAATTCAAAACACATTACATTTTCAAAAGAAATGGAGCCTTTTCCGTTGAAAACAATGCATTTTGTCACATTTCATTTGTGACTTTGCCCCACATTCGGGAATACTGTACATTCCATGATTGCATTATCCTAGCAAATGGCACACCAATGTGAAGAAGAAGAATCAAGCTTTCTAATGATACCGCAGTCGTGTACAATGATGGAGCGACAAGCGATGTATTACCCCGCAAACTTGAACTGCAGACCTTTTTTTGAGGGGTTTATATATAGCCATATCAAATCAATTTGCACTCCTCTCCCTCTGGCAGAGTGTATGGTCCCTTCTGGTCGGCTCTCTTCGTGGCACTAACCTGGGACGTGAGAGGGAGACCTATGAGCAACATGGCGATACACGTTCCCAGAATCACGTAGAACCTTCTCCGATGTAGGACAGGGTAGTCGTCCTTGAACTCATCCACAATGGCTGTGATGCAGGTCTCCAGCGTTACAAACTAGAGGAGGAGGAGGGGGAGGAGGAGGAGGAGGAGGAGGAGGAGGAGGAGGAGGAGGAAGAGGAGGAGGAGGAGGAGGAGGGGGAGGAGGAGGAGGAGGAGGAGGAGGAGGAGGAGGAGGAGGAGGAGGAGGAGGAGGGAAAAGAGGAGGAGGAGGGGGGAGGAGGAGGGGGGAGGAGGAGGAGGAGGAGGGGGAGGAGGAGGAGGAGGAAGAAGAGGAGGAGGAGGAGGAGGAGGAGGAGGAGGAGGAGGAGGAGGAGGAGGAGGAGAGGAGGAGGAGGAGGGGGGGGGGGGGGAGGAGGAGGAGGAGGAGGAGGAGAAAAGTCATACATTTCCATTTAACTCTACTTATAGAACATTCTACCAATCATTACCGATATTCAAAGTTTCTCTATTCGCAAACCAATTCAAACTACCAAGCTCATACATTTGTCAGACAATATAAAGGCATCTAGAAAATGCTCCCGCACCCCTCTAAGCAAGAATGAGATAGGTACTTGCCATCACAAAACAACATTTACAGCATATGCTATATCATATACACATGACATGGGTATATTTTTACTCTGAACCCAAATTGTAAGGTAACCAGGGCCCAAAAGATCTATGACCATATTTTTGGAATACAAACAAATTATCATGGTTTTGTTTGATGACTGAACGTTCATTTGCAATGTATGGTACTCATGCGAGAAGAAACAAAAAGTTTGGGCTTAGGCAACAAAAAGTCAATGATGTCAGTGATTCATTTTGAAACGACAGCTGCTTCTTGTCATGCCAAATGCAAATACAAAGGGCGTGGCTTCCCTGTTAAAGCAATCAAAATTGAGCTTGAGTTCATATCCTCCTGTTTACACTGTCCACTTAAACCACCCGAGACCTACACTACACACACTTCCTATTCCTCTTAAGAGCAGGTTTTAAAAATAGAGTTTTATGATCTAGAGGAACATGAATAAGTTTTGCCATGTGGTAGGGTGTACTGATTACGCTAGGCCATTGTGTGTTGTCCATAACGTTGAAATAGTACAACAATGCCCGTCCTGGTGGAGTCATTTGATTGTTCCCACGCTCATCAAAGTATTGCAATTACTACACGAGTCCAACTAATTTTTGAAAGCGATTTATGATTAGTTTGTCTATCTCATAGAAGTGCTATGATCACTATGCCAAGTGTTCAGAAATGTGGTCAAATATTGATAGAGTTATCCTAAAAGACGTCCAGATTGACTGACAGACAACCCAGCCGCAAAATACCACTGGTCACTTTCCCGGCAGAGGCATGCATGCATACCTCCCCCCCTGTAACCATTCAGTGTTGGTCATATTTTAGATTAAGAGCTCCATATATCAGTGTTTAGGAAGGAGGTTCGATAAAGGAAGACTTGACTCTTTAGGTGCACTGGATGCCCAATGAGACCCCAGGGGGTGTTTCATCAAGCTATTCGTAAATTACGAACGACTTTACGAACGACTGGTGATCCCTTCTTGTGCTAAATCAGATTCTCAATGATCAAAGAGTGGTATGCATTTAGCACAAGAAGGGATCACCAGTTGTTCGTAAAGTCGTTGGTAAAGTCGTTCGTAACTATGTATTTTCAATTGTGGTAACTTACCATGAATGGTATCTACCATGGTAGCAGCCAATGGGCTTTCAGCTTTACTGCTGTTGCAATGGCAGTTACCATCAATGGTAAGTTACAATAGTTGAAAACATATACGCAACATGGCCCGGGATATCTAAAGAAATAAAGTACAGCTGAGCTTGGATCTTAGATATGGTATAGTTAGCGTAAGTAGTAAAGATGACAGGACAAGTCCTTGTGGCAGGACCAGTTTGTGCTGACCAATGGCCCCATCTTGCTTTGATTTCAGGGTCATCCCAAAATGTTATCTTTGTTGAAATAAATAGAAACCATGTCCCAGGATGAAGGCAGAATGATTCTGTCATAACAACAGGGCCCTGTTGCATAAAAATACCATGGATGGTAACTTTGGTACCAATGGCAACTTCAATGGAAACCTTGAATTTGATTGGCTGTTGAGCAATGTTACCATAGGAGTTACCATTGGTGATGGGGTTACCATTAATGGTAAGTTTTATGCAATGGGGCCCTGGTCCTGTAATCTAGCTTTACCACTACCATATCATACCCTTAATCTGTACACATATATCTACATTTTGATCAAATTGTGAGGCCATGACATTCAGCACAGCTTGAACAGCTTCTATCATCTGAAACAGCCAAGAAGGGAGCTGTTGTTGCCATAGCAACTGGGTGTGGCCCTTACCTCGCTGTCCAGCCCCAGAGTGAGCAGCATGAAGAAGAAGAGGAAGGCCCAGATCTGGGGCACGGGCAACCTAGACAGGGCCTCTGGGTAGGCCACAAAGGCCAGACCGGGCCCTGAGGAGAGGAAGCAATACAGGCAGCACACAAGCGGTCAATATAAAACACTACTGACTAATATATCAGGCATGATATTCACTACAAACACATATATTCATATAATATTGACCTTTTAGAGGGGAAGCAATACAGGCAGGACAGAGGCAGTCAATATAAAACACTACTGACTAATATATCAGGCATGATATTCACTACAAACACATATATTTATATAATATTGACCTTTTATTGGGGAAGCAATACAGGTGGCACAGAGATGGTCAACATGAAGCACTATTGATTAATATATCAGGTATGATATTCACTACAAAAATATATCTATGATATTGACTTTTGAGAAGGGTGGGCACAATACAAACAGCACAGAGCTGGTCAATATGAAACATTATATTCCACATACTAAGAATGTTGTTGTATGATTGGTCAAGAGTTGATCACGTGATGACGCATAATTTTTCCTATCAGATCACCTGAGAAGAAAAGTTCGTTACACTCTAGGTGATAGTACTTTTTGGTTTTGCTTATTTCTTCACTCCTCACAGTCCTAATGCGTGATTAATATTTTGAGTACGCGTGAAATAAAAGTGCGATACACTTGGACAATCAGTTTTAGCTCGAAGCATCTGAATGTATATGCTATCTTTCCTCAGCTACGCTTCAGAAAGATAGCTACATACAGATCGCCTTGGAAGTGATAGTTCGTCCCATCACCTTCACCAACGTTATTTGCTTACTATTGACCAAGCATGTGACATACCAAGCATGTGATAGTCACGACAAACATAATATATCAGGCATGATATTCACTACTAATTCATCTATATTATTGAATTTTGAGGGGGGGGGGGGCAGAACAATTAAGTCAGCAGAGAGGTGGTCAATAGGAAATACTCATAACTGATGTACTAACCATGATTTTCACTAAATAAACAAATATCTGCAATATTAACCTTTAACCTGAGCAAAGATTTGTTGTCCTGTCTCATATTATCATTGTATCAATTCAAACTGGTAAAATGTTGTCGGATCTTACTTGAATCATCCCCTAAATAGTAACTTTTCTCCACAGTTCCTTGTCCTGTCCTACATTATCAGTGTACCAAGTTTGGTGAAATTTGGAAAAATATCTGAATACAATCAACAGTCAACAAATCGATCCTTACAGGGCACAACCCACTTCTCTTTGAATATTGCAGTTCTATGGCAAATGTCAACATCCTAACTAGACACAGGAAGGCCTTATATTGTCATTGTCATTGTCAAGGTCGGGCACACTTCACGCGACCTTAAGTGGACAAGGTCGCTCAGGATGTTGCTATTCAGGAAATCGTCTTGGTAAAGCCATAGGCTGTTGTAGAACCCCCGGGGCTGCGAGGACTGAGCGTACCGTTTTATTCTCACGAAGTCAGCCCTATACAGAGAGCATGGATATGGGGAGCCACCACAAAAAGCACTTGAGGGAATACGACATGAGCACCTAGGATCAGTAATTGCCCATAAACCCAACAGCCGTTTATAAATGTTTATGCCCAGTAAATCTAGATCAAGTTCATGGGTTCGGGAGTCATAAGTACTCAGGGCCCCCAGGGAAGGAAGGACAGTGCTTAGTTCACTAACGGGGCTTCCCTGTTAAAAGAGGACGAAAAAAATAAATAACATGAAATTGAAGAGTGCAATTCAGTCATGATATCGTTGATTTTGTCCTCGGAATCACCACAGTAATTGATTTTGCTAACAGACTAACAAAGCACTCACTGGAGTGATTCTGTTGACAAGGATCAGATGATTTATGTTTGCGCCCCATGAGTAAATCCAGGGCCCCTGTCTTATAAAGAGTTGCAATTGACATCAATCAATCGCAAGGCCAATACCTGATCCCTATGTACAGAGTTACCATTGATAGAAATCGCAAGTCAAGTTGCGATCAAGCACAAATCTTTATTGATAGGGCTCAGGTTTAAACCCTTGTTGAGCATTCAGCCGTTGTCATGACGACCTTACATACCTGATGAGACAACGTCTTCGATTGGTCGGCCAGAGTCCTGAGACATGAATCCCAGGATGGAGAAGATGACAAAGCCGGCCAGGATGCTGGTGAAGGAGCCGGAGCAGACGATGATCAGGGCATCTCTGGGGAGGGAAGGAGTTAAGTAACGCCAGTTAGTCAAGTGACTTCATCATGAGGGAATATCAATGCACACCCTGGGGAGGGGTGAAGCAATAAGAGTTAGTCAACTGACTTCATCATGAGGGAATATCAATGCACACGGTATACTTCAACACAATGCCACACATCCCTGGTTGGGAAGGTGTGAAGCAATGGGGGTTAGTCAACTGACTTCATCATGAGGGAATATCAATGCACACCCTGGGGAGGGGTGAAGCAATAAGAGTTAGTCAACTGACTTCATCATGAGGGAATATCAATGCACATGGTAGGTACACCTCAATACAATGCTACACATGCCTGGGGAGGGGGGAGGGTTACGCAATGAGGGTTAGTCAACTGAATTCATCATGAGGAAATGACACTGCTCATGGTAGGTACACCTCTATACAGGTTACACGTCCCTGGGGAGGGGGGAGGGTTTCGCAATGAGGGTTAGTCAACTGACTTCATCATGAGGGAATGACACTGCTCCTGGTACACCTCAATATACAAAGTTACATATCTCTGGGGAGGGGTGAGGGGTTTAGCAAGGAAGGTTAGTCAACTGACTTCATCAGCAGAGAATCATATAAATCAAGAAATGTACAGAAGATGTTTTAAGCATCAAGTCTGTTACTGCCCTTCTCACTTTTTCCACATTATAAATATCCACAAATTTGATTTTGCTCATTGATTGTCTCTTTGTGCTTAATACTAGAAAAAATGAGATATACTGATCATAACAGAGGTATAAATAAACCAAAAGAACTTGATTTGAATATTACAGACCCCTATGAAGAATCCAGAAGATTATACATTGTAGGTCCTTTTCATTCTGTCTGTTAACATGTATCGTTGTTTGTGTATTTCATGCTGAGAGACGTGAGATATATAGATTTTGAGTGTGGAGGTAGGAATGAAACCTTAAACGAAGCAACTTTTCAAGAAAAGCACTTTGAAGAGGCAAACAGATTATAGGCTCGGTGAGATGTGAAATTTTCAAAACGCTAATCACAATATGAAAACTCTGCTTATTGCACTCATTACCATCGGTAACTTATTGTTTGAAAGACTTTTCAAAGACAAATGTTCTGTACCAACCTGAGGCAATGCCTGTTGAACTTATTGTAGCTTGCCAGAGTCAAGATGCCTCCCCAGCCTGCTCCGTAAGAAAGGAAGACCTGATTGGCTGCAGACAACCACACCTACGAGATCAGGAAGAAATGGACCAATCAGATTAGTTGTTTCATCTACACATTGTCTCAACGTAAAACAACAATTCACACGTTTCAATGCATTTCATATAACCTGACATAAAACATTTGAGTATAGGAGTGTACAAATATTGAACAAAAGATAAATAAATACAAGAAAAAGATAATCAATTCTGGTATAATCTCAATGAAACCAGTCAGTAATCATCACTAATTAAGAGTGATCTAAGGACAGGTTTAGTTAAGTATTACACCCCAATATACATAGCTACGTCTTGCACCATTTACAAACTTAAAACATAAATCCACTTCAAACAAAATAACCAACCGGTTGCCATCAATCAGAGCTTTAGTCACCGGGTATTAATTGCACTTTATCCCAGTTTCAAATTCTCTACATTTTGGCCCGTATGCACAGCGGTGGTTTAACTTGTGTGTACTAAACATAGACTTAATGGGGCACAACATGAATCTTTGGCTGCTGTCACAAAATCATTGATTTTCATCACAGAATCACAACAGTGTGGGTGATTTCAATTATTGGCTGTAATCAGTATGCTGACAAACTCAAAAAACCATAGACCCCATTTACACCAAGCTAAAGGGCCGGCCTAAAGCTTGGTGTAAATGCAAAGGAGGCCCGAGGCCGGCCTAAATGCGGTGTAAATGGAAAGGAGGCCTCGGGCCAGCCTAAATGCGGTGTAACAGGTGTGGCGAGGTTCAGAAAGGAGGCCTCAAATCGGGGCCGGCCTCGGGCCTCCTTTGCATTTACACCAAGCTTCGGGCCAGCCCGAAGCCGGCCTAAAAGCTTGGTGTAAATGCACAGAATTGAGGGCCTCGGGCCGGCCTTTTGGTGTAAATCGGGCCATAGTCATTCTAAGGACAAACTCACTCATATTGCATCAATCACAATGCTTCATGTTGTTTTATTTGGCATCCCATAGAGATTGTCCAGGTTTAGTACATGTAATAAGTATAAACCACCATTTTAAATATGGGTCTCGATCTGGGTCTCCAAATGATAAGATAACATGGCGGGATCTGAGCTGTGGAATCTACTTCCCTCCGATATGGTGCTACAACCACAACTATGTATGGCCAAGAAGAAAATTATCCCCCCCCCCTCCCCACTCTATAGCTCCATTGATATACCATAATCATGATAATACCGCTATATTTCCGATGCACTGTTCATATACACCGAAAAAGCCATAAATTTGTGGTATTTTGGACAGGATGGACTCTCCTCAACTGCTAGAATGAGCAAACATGCGATGACAACGTGTTCTGAGCCAAGGCTATGAGACGACTATGGTAAAAAGCATGTACACTCCAGCTCAAAGGAATTGGCATAGGGAAAGGGAAAGGGAAGTAAAGGGAAGGAGCCGCAGTTTTAAACTGCGGTGTATTTTGTCCAGTTCAGCATGACACATATGCTTTTTGGGCTAAAGCATCATGTTTCATGCTGAACTGGACAAAATATACCGCAGTTTAAACCTGCGGCTCCTTCCCCCTCCCTCTGCCAATTCCTTTGAGCTGTAGTGTACGTGCATGCTGTATGAACAATAAGGTGTACAAAATCGCTTTGCACACCATCGGCTAAACTTGGAATGTGCTATAGACTGGTAACGGAACGCATGAACGTTGATGAATGAGCCATACTTAATTGCCCCAGAACTTGCTGGCCGGGTGAGGTATTGATTTGATGATTTTATTGATTCTATTCTTTTCAGATTATGAACAATAAACATGTTTTAGCTTTACAAAGTGGCAGCTTCAACGCTTCAAATGGTATTGATTTTGGAATTCTTACATCCTATAGGTGATTTTACTTTCGAAAAACAATTTGTTTGAAAGTATTCATTGATTTTTATCCAATTAAGTCTAGAGAATGTCCACAAGTAATTATGACTGTTTCCTGCACGAAGAACCATCTGTCATTGTTTTTTAATGTGTCTTTTTTTTGTGCAAAAGAGACACATTTTGCATTGTGAGTGGAAAGGGTACAGTGTAGGAGAAAATTAGACAAATTCAAAGTGAGATTGAGGAGACAGAAGAACAGATATGACAAAGAGAAACAGAAAGATACATACAGCAAAATACAAAGTCATGTCGATGGAGAGTCTATAGATTGGCACTGATCAAAAGGCTGAAAAGACAGATGGGAGTGGAGAGAAAAGTATCCGAAAGAGTGAATGTGAATGAGTCGTTTTGTGTCAAAAATTGACACAGGAAAGAGAATATCTTTTGATATGCAAATAAAATGATGTAAATTATTAATGAAAATCAATTGCAATGTCTATGAAACATCTTTTAATATTAAAATAAACTTACAGTGAGTCAAATTTTACATGATTTAATGATTTATTTTTGGAGATACGGCCTATCGCTTCACCTAAGAATGTTATTTTTACAGATCTCAAGAAGCGATGAAAATCTTGAAATTATGCTTTTTCAACAAGGGTCCAATAAAATGCCCCCAAAATCTCCAGGGACCTTTTTATTAAATGTCAATCAATTTATCAATTTATCAATTTAGGGGTGGGGGAGGGGGTGCACAGGAAGCTCTCATAGCTACTATACTACACTGCCAACAATAACAAATTGTTGACATTTTTGAAAAAATGCCACTTTCCATCTCAAAAGAGGTAAATCTGGTACATGTTTCCCTTCATTCTGCAGCCAGGTTTGGTCTGGAGGTTATGTTTTCTGCACTCCCAGCATAAACGGGTAAACTTCATTTATCCCCTCGGGGGATTCTTTTGTCCAACTCAAGGTTCTCAGTCGTCATTACACAGGATTACGCCAGTGGATACAATGCACTGAAGCCTTCGAAGCCATTGATAGTAACATTCCTCCTCCCATCCCTGTCATTATGCTATACAGACATGTAGCCTAGGCACTAGGCTGTGAGGTGCATGGACACAATTAAGCCAGTCTGTCAACAACTATGTCTGGTAACACAGACTATGCCTAGGTACTAAGCTGTGAGGTGCATGGACACAACCCAGTCTGTCAAAAACTATGTCTGGTCACACAGACTATGCCTAGGTACTAAGCTGTGAGGTGCATGGACACAACCCAGTCTGTCAACAACTATGTCTGGTAACACAGACTATGCCTAGGTACTAGGCTGTGAGGTGCATGGACACAACCCAGTCTGTCAACAACTATGTCTGGTAACACAGACTATGCCTAGGTACTAAGCTGTGAGGTGCATGGACACAACCCAGTCTGTCAACAACTATGTCTGGTAACACAGACTATGCCTAGGTACTAAGCTGTGAGGTGCATGGACACAACCCAGTCTGTCAACAACTATGTCTGGTAACACAGACTATGCCTAGGTACTAGGCTGTGAGGTGCATGGACACAACCCAGTCTGTCAACAACTATGTCTGGTAACACAGACTATGCCTAGGTACTAAGCTGTGAGGTGCATGGACACAACCCAGTCTGTCAACAACTATGTCTGGTAACACAGACTATGCCTAGGTACTAGGCTGTGAAGTGCATGGACACAACCCAGTCTGTCAACAACTATGTCTGGTAACACAGACTATGCCTAGGTACTAGGCTGTGAAGTGCATGGACACAACCCAGTCTGTCAACAACTATGTCTGGTAACACAGACTATGCCTAGGTACTAGGCTGTGAAGTGCATGGACACAACCCAGTCTGTCAACAACTATGTCTGGTAACACAGATTGCATGTATGCCCCAATCCCATCCTCCCTCCTCAGAGGAGCCACCATTAGGGAGTAGTCTGTGTTACCAGACATATTTGTTGACAGACTGGGTTGTGTCCATGCACCTCACAGCCTCGTATCTAGGCTATACAGACGTGATGCAAGCAATGTGCCCCTCATTTCCCCCCAACATAACCCAGCTCAAGACTCCAGTCCTTGCAAGGGATTAAGCGGTTACATAATGGACACTTTAAAGCCTATAATCTCCAAGAAAGATCCAATGCATCCCGAATCATATCAAAATGTGTGAGGGAGCACTACCAACAATAAATAATGTCTTAAATCAATTAAAAATTGCCTCTTTCTCAAAAGAGGGAAATGTTACATCATTCTATACAGACAAATTGCCAGAAATAGTCCCCCAATTAACCCCCCCCCCCTCCCTCTATGCCCTACCCCCTCCAACTCATGGATGGATAATCAACAAAAGTGTCTTCTAAAAGAGGATGAATTCTCTATCTAACAAGTTGCCTTGAGAATTGCACAATTTCTTTAAAATTTTTGATAGCTGCAGGAGCCGCGCTGGACAATATATGCTTTATTTGAGGTGTCTCTTCCCTGATTGGCCAGCTTGTTTGCCCTGTAAGCCCAAGGTAAGCCCGGACAATCATTAAACCTTGAAAAAATGAAAAGAGCCAAGCCATGTTAACCTGGCTATTACAGGCTGTAAGGAATTTTCAATTCAAATTACAGCATTCAATTAACAGGTCGAAATTCCTTCTCTCTTACTTCTTCCATAGGAAAGAACATAAAGAGACAGATAGACAGACAGACAAAGAAGATGGCGGACATACACAACCAGATACATAGACAAACACATAGATATCACAGATAGAAAATCAGTCAAAGGAAAAGAAAGTTATTTGATTTTAAAGTTTTGATTTTGTGACATCATGTGCAAGGTGCTCTCCCATTTGTTGTGTACAAAATAATTCTATGAATTGATTTTTTTTCTTCTGTTTTTGACAGCAGATTTTTTTTTGTCCAGGTATGTCTGTATAAACATATTAAAAACACAATTGTACGCAACATATGGGAGAGTACCTCGCACACGACGTCACAAAATCAAAACTTTAAAATCAAATAACTTTATTTTCCTTTGACCGATTTTCGTCAAACCTTCACTTAAATGTTTCTTTCATGTGTCTCCTTTAAATTAAACCAAAATAATTTCAGGGTGAACTGTCCCTTTAACATAAAGTCTGACCACATTTTTGAGAGCCCTATATTATATTAGCCTGTTGCAGGGCTACCAACATTGAAATTCACCAATCAGGATGATTTGGGGACATGTCATAAGAAATCAGGGAGATGTCTATCAAACGCATACAACCTAATGACAATAATCTATGAATAATCAGGAAGATTGGGTGATGTGATAAAATCTAATGCAGTAATACTGGTCTATTTTCAGGGAGTCTCCTGCAAAATCAGGGAGACTTGGAAACTCTGCTGTTGCTCACAGTTAGATTATTGGCTTTGAGAACCCCAGTTGACTTAAAGTGTCAACATTTTAATTCATCGTGATCTCAAACGAGAATTGGCAATGTTGTTATGGCAGAATAGTTGTTCGAGGTAAAATATCCCACTGTTATCTGTTCTCTTTGCCTGCCCAGTATCGGAAACCAGCTAGCCCAGTAACTTATAAATCCCCATTCATCAAATTCCTAGAAACATATTCAGACGTATCCCTTTCATGCGTGAATATCCTTTAGAAAGGCCTTCTCGCTGTTACAGTAGGATTAAAGGATTAAATACCTCCTTTGCTGGTTTAAAGGCTTAAGAGCTTTAGGGCCATTGAACATGACAAAACGTTCTTTTTTACACAATCGCGTTTTCTCATGATTACACATCAATCAGATGAGCCTCTTCAGTGGCCACTGAACAGACTAAAGTAAATGAATGGGTATGCCGAATGTCTATTCAAAGTGGTGAAGGTTTGAACTCAGAGATTGGTTGATATACCCTCTACTGCTCACACAAACAAAATGCCAATTACAAATGTAATTTGTGCTTATTCTACTGGAACTGTACAAAGATATGCTATATTTGGAAATATTTTGTCCTTTTCTTGAGCATCAGTCTCTCCTGTTTTTGTAGTTGAGGTATGATAGGAATGTGTCTTAATGAATGACTGCTTGTCCAAATCGACAAAATGAAAGATCCCATGTCAAAATCAACAGATTTGTCGACACATATTTTGGCTCTGACTGATATTTGAGAAAAGGGTACTGAAGTAAATATAAATGGGTGATTCCATGGGGTTGGAGCAATTTTTGTGACATACCACAACTCCAAATCCATATCTTTTTCAAACCAGGCAAAGATAGTCCAATAATGGCATGAGCAAAAAAATATGGGGTCCCATCCAGTATAAGTTTTCAAAGACCATAGCATATTGCAATTTGACTTATAAGAATGTCTTGTCCATGTAATGGTGGTAGATTTTTGTATGCCCGAAGCTTCAAATCCATAACAGATTTCCAATTTCAATGTCTATTACTGAGAAAAGAAAGACATTTTTCATTGACAGCTCAAAAACTGAACCACATATGAATTGATCTTCATGGCGAAGTGCAAAGGCTATTGCAGTAAATATAAATGGGTGATTCCATGGGGTTGGGGCAATTTTTGTGACATACCACAACTCCTAACATATTTTTCAAAGTCTGTTACATGGACATTGCATGAAAACTTTGCCCCAACCCAATGGAATGGCCCATATGCAAACAACAAATAGGTGTCATACATGAATGAGTAATTTCGAAGAATACCTTGGACATGAACGGAAATTTCCATTACCGGTACATCCCATTTTTGGGGTGTCTGTCTGGCTCCACTGAGCTGCAAAGCTTAGTACGAAATCTATCAACCTTGATGGGACATACATGCATTCTCCTTTCTCAAGCAATGAATAAAGTGGAAATGCAAACAAATCCTTAAACAAAACAGAGCTTGATCATACAGCCAAATAAGCCACTTTGTAATTGCGATTTGCAGAGGAGCAGATTATTGCTGGTAGAAAATAACCAGCAGGCCAATCACAGAATAAAATGGGTATTCATTAGATAGAAGACCACATTTTAATTTATTATCATGCAAATATGGCAGCATTTCTTCAGCTCTGAGAAGGGAGTGAAAGAACATTCCACCATGTGCACCTGCTTCTATTGTTGTTCCGGGCTCACTGTGAAATGACTTTACATCCATCATCCAACACAGCTTCATGAAAAAAATCCAGTCAGCAGTCTACTAGTATTCATTCAGGGGATTGTCCATCCATTGTGTGATTACGAACTGGTCAATTGCCATCAGGCATATCAGTAAAAATAAATATTTGAATACTACTCACATTATTTTGTTTAGCTGAATGCTTGAACTTTTTAAGGACAGTACATATCTAGGGGATTAGGATGTCTACATTTAGATGATAGAAGCATTTAAGGTGCATCTTTATTTGCCCGATCAGACGAAATAGCAAGCTAGTTTGCTGATCCGGGGAACTAGCCTGACGTTGCAATTGCATCTTCATTATCTCGAAACTCGGGATACGTAAGCTCTTCTGTTAATGCACTGGTGATGTGTGTCTTGTATTGTGTACATTGACTTTGTTCAAAGAAGTATAAAAAAAACTGAATGAAATGGATTCAGTTCAATATGTTCTGTTATGTGACACCTCACCACTTGGCTTACCCAGGAAGGTGTTAGAACTGGAGTCAGCACGAATAATAATTTATTCCTACATCAGTCGCGTTCATTGATAGTACAATAGAATATTTGACACATTTGGTTCTTTGATCCAGTGACGACTGCCGCCAAATATGCAAAACAAATTTTGGATGCATTTAGAGGAATATATATTTTGTATGCGCAGAAGATTTCAGAACCACTTCATGTACTGAAGTGCATGTGCAGTAGTAGGACATCTTATGAAGATACGATTCTGTGAATTTCAGATTATATTGTTGCTTCGTTTTTGTGATAAAAAGATAATACTGTAGAAAACATGCCATAGAAATGCCTCCATATCGCACATCAATATTTCTTTAAAAATATCTTGTAAATCGTTTATTGAGTGTTTCATCTTCCATGGAAACAACCTCAATTTCGTGTCCGGAGGTGTCCGAAAAAGCTACGGACCAAATTCTTTCTACAATTTTTTCAAAATTTCCCTTCGCTCACCCCTAACTTAACAGTGTGTGTAAAAAGATCAGCTACAAGCTCCCAGTGAAGGCTGAATGGTTGACATATTTCTCAAAGCAGATTTTCTTTTGTTATTCAGAGGAAGGCACTACCTAATTAGAAATACAGCTCATTGTTCAAAACACCTGAATGTCTTGCATTTATATGAGGCGGCGGTCATCATTGATCAAAGGAAGTCTATCCAGGCGCAGTCCATCCATGATAGGTCAATGGCTCACCCAACCCTCGCAGTTAACTATTCAGATAATACAAGCTTACGGGCACTAAAGAACACACGGTCACAGAACATTACCAACATACATTTACAAGAGTGTGATGGAATTTGTCTTGAACTCAAAAGGGTCTTTCATCCATGTCTAAATGATCAACTATCTAAAGAAACAAACAGTCTCTGTCGAGGTTGAGAAATGTTCTTAATTCCCAGAGGAAAGATCTAAGTTGATAAAGATGGATAGTTATTGCGATCTACCATACCAAAAATGCCCTAAGGTGGGAGGTAATTGTACCAACAAAATTATTGCTGAAATCACTACACTGTAACTTCTGCATTGATTTGTCTGTTATGTGTGCCAGCAGAAATATGATGCAATTGCAAACAACAGCTACTTCAAGTTTCTGTTAAAATAGTCTAATAAGATTGGTTTGTTGTTGTGCAGAAAGTAACAGAATAAAGTTGCTTTAGAGTTCCACTTCAACTAGAAAACATATACAGAAAAAGTTAAGATGAACATAACTTAACATTACACCTATTCTCCACTTCACTCTTCAGAGAAGATCAGTATGTTCTTTAAAGGGAATATGCTGTACTGGGAAGACAAAAAACCTTCAAACGGGTGATCATGAGCAATCTTCTTGCCAATGGTCATACATTCATTTATTGTCCATTTTAGAAACTTGCTGGAATTTATTTGCACTCAAATGATCCACACTTTAAGTTATTAGGTATTAAATCGCAAATCTTAAAAATGTTTAGCCCAAAAGCAATTTAAGGATTTGTGATTTAATCACTCATTACTCCAAATGCGGATCATTTGAGGGCAAATAATTTTCAGCAAGTTTCTAAAATGGGCAATACATGAATTTAAGACCATTGGCAAGAAGATTGCTCATGATCACCCTTCTGCCTTAGGCCATGTCAGTGATGTGGCTTTTGTGCTCATCAAGGTTGGGTTTTAAAACCAGAATGTGGCTCGGCGGGAGACGAACAATGTGAAAAATGTGTTCCTTTCTGACAATAAAATGATAGAGCTAGGGTGCGTCCATTAATGTTTTTCCAGCATATAATCAACATTTTCAAACATGATTCAGTTGATAAATGCTTTAACTGCGATTTGTGATCTGATTAGCCTCGATTATTTGATAAGCTGACAAATGTGTTCTTGGAATGCGTATGAACCAGAATCATGTGCCAGAGGGTTGATAATCGCAGCATCATAGACTGACTTAATGAAATGTCTAGATTTTAGTTCTGGGGTAATTTCAATTTTGAAAAGAAACTTAAGGCATACACGCAGTTAAAATAAGGAAAGCTTGATCCATCCTGAATGAAAAACAAGTCAGAAAAAAAAATCTTGGGACCAGAAGGATTTTAACCTAGAATCTACTGCTTACCGGGCAGCGACTCAACCACATACTATTTCTAGTTTTTAAAGATTAAGGCACAATATCATGGAAACAATTACATAAGACTTGTTTTTCATTAATTCACAGGATGGAGCACGCTATTCTTACTCCTAATGGGTGTACGCCTAAAATTTCTTTTCATAATTATTGAAACATGTTTTAATATGCGTATAGTAACTGTGATTCTACCTGTAGAAAGTTGATTAGCGCAGCCCTACACACTGTTAGTTCTGATGGACTCCCAAGTAGTACACATAATATTGCACTACATGAAACAAAGAGGCCAGGTAACATTACGCTAGCGCTACGTTGCCTCAATAGAACTTTGTTGGAGAGGTGAATAAACAAAAGGCCCCCACACTACTTTCAATCTTTTCTGGTAAAAACGGCAGAATCAGCATTTTGTAAGTGCCAATTCAAAACACAGGTACTAGGAAGTTTGCATGATGTCAATGTCAATCTTTCAAAAACCACACTTCACATTTTCCTGCTAATAAATGTTTATTGCTCACATAGCTCTTGTTAAGTTCTTTATCTGAGTATCTATTCATTTTTTAATTTATTTCAATGCATAATGAGTTTTTATCCTGATAAATCGACACTTTAGTTGCACCTTCCCCCAGTTTCTCTTGTTTGTTCTAATGTGAATGCATTTGAGTAATTATTTCAAGGGTTTATTTGCATACATGTATGATCAGCCTTTTTATCTAACTATCACGATAGATTGACACTTTAATTGCATCTGAATTCCACTCGTTCACAAAGTTGTGACTGGCAGAACTTGGTATGGTACCATCCCTTAACCCATTGTATGCCAGATAAACGGCTGCAATATGTGGTATGTGTGTACAAAAACATTTAGTGCTTGATAACAAGTTAAACAGGAATGTATTTAGGGAAGGTTCATGAAACTAAAGTTCATGTTTGTTTTTCTTCTGTGAAGTCAGGTGGTTGCGTCCTTACAGTGTCAATTTAACTAGTGCCAAGTTTACTTGCTCACAGCCTGTAGCTTATTGCTACATTCAGTCTTTCACCCTCTCAGTACTAGGCCGTGAAAACTCCATTGACTTACTACGCATTGCCATGCCAATAGTAGTGAGAAGGTTATGACAGTTTCAGGCTCTAAAATGGTTCAAAAGTGGGCAAGTTCTTATAAGGTATTTTCTTCTGTTTACCTACAAAAGGGCGACCCTGCATGCCTTTAAGAGTCATACTACTGCTAATCATTGAAAAGGGAAGTGTTAATTTGTGATCCTGCTTCCAAGATTTAGACTAAATTCAATTATACGCTTTGTTTTAATCAATTCTGGGCTGTGAAGTCTTATACTCAGAACTTTTCTCTGATAGATTTGATCAGTGCACTGCAGGGTGGTTGTTTTTCATGTTTGTCCTCAAATTCATATATCCTAGTCTAATACTTCAGAACAAATATCCTGAAAGGACCAATATGTACATCTTTCATTTACATGGTCACCACACAGTGATTTCATTGGCCTTTCATTAGTTTTATGATCCTGTTTTGCTGCCACTGTCTTGTATATATTTTCCCTCAGGCAACATTCATTGTTCAAAGGATTGTCCGTTTTCCTTGACCACCCCCCCCCCCCCCCACATATCCTTGACCAGTAAATACCTGGGCCCTGTGATATAAAGGTTTGCGATCGATCGCAAAATGGCAATGGCCAATCAACATCATTGTTGTATGCGCTTTTTGTTCTAATGTCTGACCAGTAACCAATCAGAATTTGTCTTTCAAATGTTTGCAATTGATCACAACCCTTTATGTTATGGCTGCTGGTGTCTTTCTTTGCATGAGAGCTTACAAACATTCAAAAATTTTGCAAAATAACTGGTATGCTTATCTGATTATTTACATGGTCACTGTACAGTGATTTGATTGCCTCGAATTGCTCCAGTTTTATGACCGCATATTTTGCCGCCTCTTTCTGAGAGCATCTCGCCTCTGGCAGAGCTCATATTGTTTACAGGATATTGTCTTTACTTCATAAACAGTATTCAGTCAGTTCGGTCTACAATGATTCAACCACAAGAGTAAACACATATCATTTCATGACACTACATTCCACTCTGTCCCTTTGCACAAGCCTTTTTCATGGAGTAGTTAAAGATTAATCTGTTGCAATAGTGAAAGAAAAAGTTGCTTTATCCATTCTTCCTTTTTAAAGATATGCACAAAATCTCTTAATATGCATGTGAAATCAACCATAACTCGTCCCTCTCATAAGTTGTAAGTGAAATGGAGTCCCTCTGAACCAGTCCCCATGTTCAAACTGACAAAGTAATGTTAAAATGGTTGGATGTTTATCGTCTCAGTAACAAGCACTGACAGCCTCTTATCAATAACAACTCAGTTTCTTGCCTATGGGACTGGGCGAGTTAACCCTCTCAGTACGAAGCACTGGTAGCCCTATATCAATAACAACTCAGTTTCTTGCCTATGGGACTGAGTAGGTTAACCCTCTCAGAACCAAGCACTGGCAGCCCATATCAATAACAACTCAGTTTCTTGTCTATGGGACTGAGTGGGTTAACCCTCTCAGTATGAAGCACTGACAGCCCCTATCAATAACAACTCAGTTTCTTGTCTATGGGACTGAGTAGGTTAACCCTCTCAGTACCAAGCACTGACAGCCTCATATCAATAACAACTCAGTTTCTTGCCTATGGGACTGAGTAGGTTAACCCTCTCAGTACCAAGCACTGACAGCCTCATATCAATAACAACTCAGTTTCTTGCACTTGGGACTGCATGAGCGAGTAAACCATCTCAGTACTGGCAACCGCATAGCAATAAAAACTGTTCCTTGCTTTATATGGGACTGAGCAGGTTAACCCTCTCAGTACCAAGCACTGACAACCCCATATCAATAACAAATTGGTTTCTTGCACTTAATTGGGACTAAGCGAGTGGGCCATCTCATTACCAAGCATTGACAGCCCTATATCAATGACAACTCTGTTTCTTGCCTTTGGGACTGAGTGGGTTAACTCTCTCAGTACGAAGCACTGGTAGCCTCATATCAAGAACTCTGTTTCTTGCCTTTGGGACACCTAGGAGATTAACATGGGAAACATATGCTTAACCCTATGCATGCTAGACAAAATTTAAAGATTTATGTGCATCACCTGGAGGGTGTTTCACCAAGCTGTTTGTAAGTTACGAACGACTAGTGATCCCTTCATGAGCTAAATGCGATACCACACTTTATTCATTGAGAATCTGATTTAGCACAAGAAGGGTTCACCAGTCGTTTGTAAAGTCTTTCGTAACTTACGAACAGCACACCCCCAGCCATTAACAGGCATCAACCACACACATTCTACACACAATGAGTAGAGTTGTTAACCAATCAAAACTCTAGAATATGTATAGAATAAGTTAAAAGTATTTGATAAAAACGCCTTTACAAATAAAAGTGTATTAATACCCTTATATGCAAAAACAAGGAACAGAAATATTATAAAGTAGAAAAAAACATACATGTATGAAAAATCAATCAATCTTTGCTACTGCAAAATTGATCAATAAACACAGCAATAACAACAATTTCAAAACTCATCTACTCAGGTGAAAACCCAGAAATAGAAGAAAGAACATTGTATCAGAAATAATTACGAACACCGCTAAGCCTAACACATTATCATCACCATCTAAGTCTACAGAACATGTGCAACATTTGAATTATATACAAAAGAAATCCCAGTGCAATCATTCATCAAACTGGCAACACTGTGGGTTGCTGTTTCCCCCGCATCTTTGAAGAACTTACGACAGTACGGGCAGGAGCGACCCCCATGTGCATAGAGCAATGCTAAGGCTCGCGAGTCTGCGCCAAATAAGGCGCGAAATCGTGACACTACCCCACCGTCCTCTCTGCCCCGCCCTGCTTGGCTGGAGAGAGAACTGCGGTCAGAAAATGGAATGGAGAAGAGAACGAACGCTCATATGGAGGGTGTAGGTCAAGACAAAACACACACATACACACACAATAGACAGAGCAAGAACACCCATCTTTGACATATTTTCGTTAACCGGCTCCATATAAGACCTTAAAAAAGTGCATCGGGTTTACCACATACTCTATTCTCTCATTAGATCGAGAGGGTTAATTCAATTCAAAGAGGATCACTTTACCGGATCTTTGCGGGATTGAGTGATCGCTTTACATCTTTACAAAGTTGGAATGCTAATTGAATAGATGAACAGACATGAGGAGGGTGTAATTGAGCATCCACCATGCAGATCTATATGTGGTTAATAGGCAATTACAATTTTGTTTATCTGGTGGTGCCTCTTCGGTTGAATCCAGACAAAATTTTGTTTTGTTACACCCTTCTTCATTTTCATGAATTTACCTCACATGAATCAGGAAGCATAACAATATTTTGTTCTTCTAATGCCAAAGATGGAATTTTCTTGTTACTCTGCACTGTACCGTATCGAAAAATAATACCACGCACTGACATCCTTTCGTAACAAACCCAAAGTCACTTTCATAAATCACGCATGTTAGGCCATAGTGGCACATGGGATGAAAAATCTCGTTTCGAGCATCATTTACATCTATGCCATGTCCCTTTCAATGACAAGAAAAAACATGTTACACAATCAACAGGAACAAACACGCCCACAGCATAAACCATTTATGCATGAACACAGATTAAAACAGTCACACTTGACAACATTTTCTAAGAAAGCATTTATAGCTCAATAACGTACAGACACACATTCTATATCAAAGTGATTATTACCATGAATTTCATTTGGAATATGATATACTTTCATGAACACTAATTACTTGCATCTGACTTACTTCCAAACAAATATCCATTATAAGGCAATATTCTTTGGTTCATAGAGTTTTACTTTTTACAAAGAAATTTTAGGATAGTGTGCTCCATCCTGTAAATGAGCGAAAAACAAGTCATTTACAGGATGTCGATCGTTCATTTGCAGGATGGATGGAGCATAAAATTCTTTCCAAAAGTGCATTGCCTTGTAAACAAGTTGAAGCAGACCAGCAATGTCAGCTTACTAAATATCATGCTGCATCATGCTGTCAGTATTTATTCTTGACACTAGATGTGATGCAAGTAGTGAACAAAAAATATAAATATTCATATATCAGGACTCATATCTAGATTGGTATAATATTTTCGGTGCTATAAATACATTTCTACACAACATAAGACATACAGTATTGGCATCATCAGTGTTAAAAAACATGTTACCAGTCTCACACCAGTTCTTAACACTTTAGCACCTGCAAGAGAAAAATGGCATCACAATGTGGTTATTCTTTGAGATTGATGACATGCACATTTTACCCTTCCTATACAGGCCTAGGATAGTAGTGGTAAAGATTGAGGCTTCTGTAATCAAGGCCAAACCTTTATGCTGTCACAATTAAAGGTAGCCCGTCTCTTTTGCAGACCTAATTCTGAAAGTTCCCTGATTTTGTCATCATTTGAGAGAGTGCGGTTATATCACCTTTTCCTGGAATCGACAAAGTGTAAATCATCAGTTTTGAGGAAATAATCTTCGTTAATTGATTGAGCCTCCTTTTTTTTTGTGCCACAAAAATAGTAAAAACTCAGTGAAAACTAGTTAGATTTTCATTTATTCTATGGGAGTTATAGTACCTCTGACCTTAAAATTTCAGTTAGTATCCCAAAGATACATGCTAAATATGTGCAAACTTTCATGAAGTTTGCAGATGTCTGTAAAAGGGACGGGCCATTTTAATGAAACAAAATGAAATCATTTTGAGATGATCGTTTCCTGCGCTCCTGACAACAAACGAGAATGGGATTAGTAATCACGGCAACACGACTCTGTCATGACCACCAGTCCCCTAACCTTTACCGCTACTCTCCCGTACCTTTAAGAGAAAAAGAGAGAGAGATAGGGTTTGGCAAAGGTGGGAGGGGGGGGGGAGGGTAAATTAATTTCAAGGATGGAAAGTTATTGGAAGAGCAACAAACACACAAAGGAAAAGCAGAAACACAAGTCATGCCAGCTCCGTAATGATCAACTCTTCATATCTTGCGCAACACTGAACAATGACATTCCGCAGATGTGTTTACGATTTGCTACTGGCTATAAAAAAAAGCAATTTGCTGGTGCTCCATTACAAGCTGAAATTATATCATATCTAAGCTAAAAATGTGATTGTTTGGGACAAATATGATTAATCACAACAATGTTGTAAATAAATCTAGTTCAATTCTAGCTTTATATCATAACAACAACATCACAAAAGATGTTTTGTTTTAAACCTTATCAAGAAAACCAATTTTTCGTGGGGGCTTTTTGTTTTTCACTGGAGCCCATATTTCCATTGTTTGGGGGGGGGGGGGGGGGGTAAATAGCCATGAGCCATTGTGTAATGTATTCATGCTAAAACAAATGCTAAGAACAAAAGGCTAACGATTTAAAATGGATGACCATCAACCTTCTGGGTCGCAAAATAATGATAAAAAATGTGAAATTTAGAATTTAGCTTTTTAAATGAGATGCCATAAATAAAGAACACATAATCTTTCATGCAGAAGTTGACAAACTACCATGATCGTGTTGTTTTTGTAGTAGGAGCCATGGCTGTTTTACGAAATAAGAGAAGATGACTTCTACTACTTCTAATACTAACATGATACTGCTACTACTGTTTATTAAGGCTGTTACTACTACTATGCCTACTGCAAATACAACTACAACTTCAATTACAGCTACTAACACTACTGGAAACTACTCCTATGACCACGACTATGACATCTACTACAACAACTGCTAATTCTAATATTACTTCTACAACTACCACCATTATTACTACTACTACTACTGCTACTACTACTACTACTACTACTACTACTACTAATAATAATAATACTGCCACTTGTATTACTACTACCACCACCAATAGGCATACTGGTATCAATACAGGTGTATATATTTTTAAAATCAAAATTGTACTTGAGGAAACTTATCTGTGGTCAGAAGATACATCGTTTAGAAGAAACATACATCCCCACTATTAATCCTACGAGTAGCTTAGGAGAAAAGTCCTGTGCTGTTCCACTTTTATCTCATGAAGCAATTAAAACAAAATGGAGACAAAATTATGACATTTTCTCCTGAAATTCGTTTTTTTTTCACAAAAAAATTATTTTGTCAGAGACAAAAATGTTTATATATATATAATTTTCAACTGGAATTTATTGATAAATACTTAACTTGCATACAAATGCAAGTAGAAAGTACAATGCTCTTGCTCTTAATTAGATCACCAGAAACTAAAACAAAAAATACACCTGCTGATACTGAAAACTAGACAACTTGTCAATGGCAATGTAAACATTGGGGGGATCTACGATTTAGGAAATAATTATGTAAAGGGGAGAGCATGTCAAACAAGACAATGCTCAATTCGTGCAATTTACACAAGGAAATGCATGTGGCAACACAAACACAAAGAGCAATGGTAAAATTAGTATTTATAATCAATGTGGTTTCTCCTCAATGGTTGTAGTAGTAGAAGAAGAAGAAAGAAGTAAGTAGTAGTAAGAAGAAAAAGTAGTATCTGTAGTGGAAGAGGTGGTAGTTGTAATAATGGTCCTTATAGTAATGTTGCAATTGTTCTAGTGATAGCAAAAGTATTTAAGTAAAAGTAATAGTAGCAGCTGCAGAAGTAGAAACAATAAAAGTAGGAGTAGAAGAGGAAGTGAAGAAGCAGCAGTAGCAGTATCATTAGAAGTAGAAGACCTCCAAATTATTTTCATTATCAACTAATAATCTACATTTTCTATCACTGTTGCTCATTCTGAAATCATGAATCATCTAAACTACATGTAATACTAAGACATATTTTTGGTCAATTCATGCTTTATATGTTTACACTTACAATTCTAAGAAGTACAATGTCTCGACATCACCTACTGAAAAGAATGTAGTAGTGTACGGTGACTGAGTGAGGCAGAGTTTTCTGTAACAGTCACAAAATCACATGTACATACTAGGTGTTGAATATAACGTTTTTGACACTTATGAAAAATAGTGTAAAATAAATTACAACTCAAATCAGGATGA
Source organism: Arbacia lixula (assembly GCA_963669155.1). Classification (NCBI taxonomy): domain Eukaryota; kingdom Metazoa; phylum Echinodermata; class Echinoidea; order Arbacioida; family Arbaciidae; genus Arbacia; species Arbacia lixula. The sequence continues at coordinate 26,518,424 of OZ022582.1, read as the reverse complement.
AATCGACACAGCATAAAGTCAAAGGGTGTCAATTTGATAGATTTTGTGACATTTCATCAATTATTTTTGAAATATTCTAGACGTGAATATTTAATGAGATTTGGAAGCATTTGCAAACTAAGGTGGATGAAAAGAGTCACCTCAAAAGGTGTCCTGGAGCTGTAGACACACAAACACAATGAGGATTAAAGCGACGGAATGCTAGGCGCAAAGGAGATCACAGGATGGGTATCACTGAGACACATGGCAAGTGGGAAACTCAAGAAAGATATGCACTGATTGGTGGAAAAATTGAAGAGGAGAGAGCAACACATAGGGCGTGTTTATCAACTCTTTTTTTGGTAGAATTAAGGTTTACTAACGCGTTTAAATTTTTTTAAACGCGTTTCAGAGAGTTGATAAGCACAAAGGTGTTTTGATTATGGGGTTCGGAAAGCTGTTTTGAAACACACAAATTTGTACGATCCTAAACGCGTTTGAGCTAGAAACACGTTTAAAGAAGCGAGATAAACGCAAAGCTGTTTTGAAACGGCTTTAAACTACGTGTTTTCGGTGACAAGGCCGGTTTTCGACTTGGGCGATCGAGTTGATAAACGCACGTTTTTTTTTTAACGCGTTTGGAAACGCGTTTGTAAAGGCCTTTGGAGTTTATGAATGCACCCTTTTTTTTTAAACGCGTTTGGAAACGCATTTTGAAACGCGTTCGTAAAGGCCTTTGGAAACACGTTTAAATTTCTGAAAAGTTGATAAACACGGCCATAGACAAACAGATACATGTACAAAGCATGAGAGAGGGAGGGTGCAGGCTAAGGGTGGTGGGCCTGGGAGTTGTGGGAGGGGGGTAGAAGGGGAGTAGTGCTACAGAGAAGGGGGTGATTAGAAAGGAACGGGAGGTAGAGAGCAGGAAAATAGTATAGTATATCCCTTCCACAAAACAAAAATGCATTTCCTGCATATGGATCGCATGAACACTTTTCACCATCAGACATAAACAAAATTATTGCAAATCATCTCAGATTTGACAGACTCCTTTCCAAATACATTAGTATCTTTCTTTCTCCAGTCACACTATAATCACAATCACCACTGCTTGTATTTGCGACACCCACAGGCAAAACGCTCATGAAATTGAGCAAAAATGAAAATGAGGAAGACTGCTGGGATACAGCTGGCAATAATTGACACATTTTTTTTTAATTTCAAAAGAAGAATCCCCCCCCCAATAGTCGGAAACATTCATTCTGACATGGAGTTAGGATGCTGTATTCAAGGAATATCCCACCTGCACATCTTCTTTAATTCCAAACAAGCAGACTCAAACAGATGTAGCATTTGTGGATCAATAATTAGTGTTTTCTTAAGTGCCTGTGAGTGTCACAGTCCATCTTTAGTGAGAAATCTTCAGTTTTTCCAGGCCGAACCAGAATAGCTTGAGCAAACCCGACTGGAAGCCATGAAACCCTGGAGTAACTTCAAGGCATGCAGAACCAAAAATTGTATGATTCTGTCAGAAACTTGTTGATTTGGTCCACAGAATGACAACAGCGGGTGATTTCAAGCCCACACTATAATCATTATGAGGACAAAATTAATCATTGTTGTTGTTCCGAGGACAGAAATGATTCACATAACGACAAAATCAGAGTATTTCTTATTTTTCATCTTGCGCCCCACTAAAGTTATTCCAGGTTTGATACACTTCCTAAATTCAATCACTGTTGTGATACTGGTGCTTTTGTTTCACACTTTTTATAAAAGAAATAACAATTATTGATCTTTTAAAAAGGATGTAAAAGATGCATGCACTTGCTCAGCCTAAAAATAAACATGATTACCATGCAGGCTCCGGAAATGTGAACATTTACTGTCATTCTCATTGGGCTTAAAAAATCACGAAGTTAGAAAAATCGCATAGTTAGAGAAAGCGTGAAGTTAAGGGACAGGGACAATAAGGACCATTCGGCTTTTGGTATGGTTGCTCGGCAACTTTCACCCTAACTTCGGGATTTTTTAAGCCCAATGAGAATGGCACTTTTATGTAAAGCCTGTTTCTGTCTGGCCTGGAAAGCTCGAGTGAAGAGATTCTCACCAAGATGAATTTTTTTAAAGACAGAATGGAAGCGGCTTCGTATGGGTTGGGCATACCTTGGCTTCCAGGAGCTTGCCGAATGTCGGGCGGATGAAGTATAGGATGCCATCTAGTGACCCCGGCAGGGTCAGGCCTCGGATCAGCAGGAGGAACAGCACCAGGAATGGGAAGGTGGCTGTGAAGTACACAACCTAAAGGAGTGAAGACAAAATAAAGCCACATAAAGCCCATTAAATGGGAACAGCACTGCTGAAAAGGGTGACTGCACAGAAACATGCAAGACGTGTCAAACTTGTACCTGCTAGAGCATGATTTCTTTTCTTATGAATGCTCTCTCACACTTTCCCTGTGTCCACACACACATAGTAAGGGTTCCCACAGAAATTTGAAAACAGAATTCCATGACTTTTCCACGACTTTTCCATGACTAAATTGCTGTTTTCCATGACTTCCTTTCTGGCATGGTTTCCAAAATCAGACATGTTATGATGGCCTCCACCTCCCCTCACAGCCATCCGTTCCACCCACTATCTTACTCATGACATGTACCCATTATCATTAGTATATGGGCCGTTTCTGACCAGGGTACCATTTTCGTTTCACCAACACCCCAAATTCCATGATTTTTCCATGATTAATTTTGATTAAGAATCAAACCCCTGCATAAAGCAAAATGTCCTGTTATTCAATCTGTTATTCAATTGATTTCAAAACAAAACACCAGCTACCCTAACACTTTGTCTGTGATATGAATGTGTCATTTTCTTAATTTTCTTTCCCTACTACATTCACCTGTATTTTGTTATGCAGTCTCAATGGGTAGAAGTCACTCTATTAGTTGTTGCCACTCGCACACACCTTGGAGAACTTTTGGGTTACGGTACCCTTAGTAAAGTATTGTTTGAGAGACATGCATAAAATTTGCATACATAATGAAAATGTTTTATAAATTGGCCTCAGGGCAGTGAATGTAGAGCACACATGTATGAGTACTGAGTGAGCATTACAAGATGAAAAATGTAAATGCACAGGTTTTTCTGGGGAATTAACAGAGCAAGATTGTGTGGCGCAGATTTTACAGCAAAATAGGGAAGATACTAGAGTTTGAATAAAAACAGATTGGCTTTACAGATAAGAAACACACTTCAGCTGATGACCAGTAAGCTGGAATGGTTTAAAACTACTAAACCCATTGTTACAAACACTATTACATATGAACTACTCACACTAACTACACTAGTTGAAGTAGAAGCAGCCTATTATGTAATCAATGTTATATAGAATCAGCTGCCAAATCAATGAACAGATTGAAGATCATTACTGTTATTTAAATTAAAATACACAACAGCTTTCATTAATTTTCAATTTCCGGTATGCTGTGTTTGTGCACATGTGTGCGCATGTTCGTGTGTGTTATTCACTTGTTTCACATGATTTAGTTTGTTTTTAAAAATGTTGAAAACAAACTTGATTAGCCTCGCCATATAAATTGGCCTAAACTGATCACCCATATCTGCCGTATTGTTCATTCTTGTTTGCCTATAAACAATTTGAAGTTTTATAGTATGTTATGTCATACTATACCATATCATAACGTATTTGAATTTATGTATTGTGCACAATGTTTTATCATATGTTATATATTGTGTCATGAAGTGTAAAGTAAAGTCCTTTTGAATGTATAGGTACTTGTATTTGATGTAGGTAAATAAATGAAATCACATGAAATCGAACATCTATTCTTGTTGGTGTTGTTACAAACCCTTACCTTCTACGACGTCTCAACATCTTTGATGATCCAGATGTTTGTTTTTTTTGTTATGTCAGTTATCGTTAATATTGATGTTATTATTGTTGTTGTTGTTGTTGTTGTTGTTGTTGTTACTATCCTTTACCTTGTCTGATGTCTTGATGCCCTTGATAATGCACTGATAGACAATGATCCAGATGGGTTTTTTTTTGTTATGTCAGTAATCGTTAATATTGATGTTGCTACTGTATTGTTGTTGTTGTTACTATCCTTTACCTTGTCCGACGTCTTGATGTCCTTGATGATGCACAGATAGACAATGATGCAGATGTGTATTTTTTTGTTGTGTTATGTAAGTTAATGTGGTTGTACTCTTTCAAGAATATTGACCCTCTTATAAATGGGGTGGAGAAAGGACAGAGCGAAAAGGGGAGAGATGATTTTTTTTTTATTTTTATAACACTTCCAAAAGACTATTTTAGCTTTGGTTAAAATATATGGAATGAAATGGAAGTAGAGGAAGAAGGTGGTGATGAAAAACAGTACAGGTATGTAACTGAAAGGTACATGTACTTTATGGATCATGTCTAGGAAATAACAGTGAATATTTGCTGAAACGAAATGCATTTAACTTTGGTTAATATTTGGTTACTCTTGTTGTTGTTGTTGTTACTATCTCTCACCTTGCCTGATGTCTTGACGCCCTTGATGATGCAGAGATAGACAATGATCCAGGTGGCGATGAAACACAGGAGCAGTTGCCAGCGGATGGTACCCATGTCATGCAGGCCGTCTGTCTGGTCCAGTACGTAGTACCTGGATGGAACAACCAATCATAACGTCTTATTCATGGATGGAACAACCAATCGTAACGTCTTACAGAGATGCCAACCTCTGGACTCAAAAAATCAGACTGAATATCCTAAAAAAATTGGTTTGGGGGAGAAAAATTAGATTTTCACGAAAACTCAACACGACCACTGGCCTGTTGGTCCCGTGCAAAAAAATGTTAGAAAAATGTATTACTATGGTAAGATTGGGCAAGTGAAATGTTTGCTCTTTCATCTTGTCTTTACTCTTTTCACCCCAGAATGATTAGAGTATTAACAACAATAATGGTAACCTTGCACATGCGAACAATACATTACACAAACTGCATACACTCCATCGATGATACACATATCGTGCAACATATGGAAAGCCCTAATAACAAGACAATGACAAAAAATCATATTTTTTATGGCCAAAATCGTTGTATGATTCTTGTTTTATCGCACTAAATATGATAAAATCATACTGGTTGGCATCTCTGGTCTTATTCCTATATGGCATAACCTATGACAACATCTTATTCCTAGATATTTTTGCATTTGAAATAAGTCTACATCTAAAGCAGATCTGAACCTCTATGATCTACATTAGGCAGTTCGATTGACAAATGAATTGATGAAATCTTATTTTGAAGAAATGTGTATGCCCTTCAACCAGCCAATCACTCATACCAGACTATTTTAATGAGTTTTATTGTTGTAATGGTTTTGGATGCTTCTGATTTACCAATATTTTATGGGACTTAAGGCCCTCTTCAGTTTGTTAGTATTCAGAGAAAAAATTATATAATACAAAAATGCTAAATTAACATGTAGGTCATATGGATTTATGGTAAATAATGTTAGGACGACTCAAACACGCTTCACAACGAATAATGTACACTTTGTTTGTAAGATGCAGGGGATGAATTTCATTGTAAAAAAATGCATATTTAGCCCCTCCCTCATTCGCAAAGAGACAATTAAGTAGCATTAAGTAGCTATAGACCTCGATACAGAGATGGCTGAACTATTTACAAAGCAAGACTATTGCTTGCTAATAGTCTTGCTAAAGCAAGACTACTTTAAGTAACTTGTTATCATTTGTCAGATGGGATGATTTTAATAATTTATTTGTTTGCCTTTATTTTCCATGGAGACAATTTTAATTACAGAAAGAAGTATTATGTTGTTGTAGCAATAGGCCAAGTTCCACACAAATGGCACAACTTGTCATGTCACAAGACTATTGCCATTTAAAGTCAAGTAAAAAAAATCATTAATCACTAATAGTCATGAGCAAAAGAAATGAATTTGCAGAACTCTGCCAAGTCATAAAGTTAAACAGACTATTGGAATTGTAAGAAATCCTGTTTAACTTCAGTATTATAAATAGTGATGAAGTTATGTAATATAGTTACTTTTTAATCGATATACTTGTGTTGTCATCGTATGTGATTGTACATATGACCTGTCATACGCCTTTGAGGGAATCGATAAGAGCGGCTCAAATCTTATCTGATAAAACTTCCTATCATTTCATTTAGAAGATCTCTCATTATCTTGTCAACAAACTTAGATCAACTACAATTATCTGTAATCTTTAAGTCTACTCACAATCGAGCAAACTCCATCTGTATGGGGTACAACAAGACAAATTGACATACATACGTACAAACCCTCTCTTCATCTGTTTTGCTGACTATTATCTATGGAATTGTCGGTTAGAGTTCACATGGGTTACTCACATTACTTAAGTCACAAACAAAAGAGAAATTAATTTAGAGAGCTCTGTGATGTAGTTTAACCAACCTTTTGAATTGTAAGACATCCTATGAACTTCGTGTTGTCAATTCTGAAGAAAAATGACCTACATTTCCCTTTTGTATGTTTGTGTTATCATTGCATGTTACTGTAAATACGAACTGTCATATGCTATGGGGTGACCAATTAGATTAACTCAAATCTCATCTTACATCACTACCTATCATTTCATGGAGATCTTTTTTAGGTATTTTGTTAACAAAATTATATGTAGATTAATTACAATGAGCTATCATCTAATCTACACGTCTACTCACAGTTGAGCAAACTCCATTTTTAAGGGGTACAAGAAGATATGCTGACATACGTATACCCTCTCTTCTTCGGTTTTGCTGATGATGATTTATAGAATTGTCGGTTAGAGTTCACGAGGGGTACAGACTGGCATTTTAAATCTAACAACTTTGAACCATTATCTCAATTACATGGTAGCCATCTGGCACTCTGTCATAAACAATTTTGTGATTTATTGTGACAAATTTGAAGGGGATGGGGAAACTGGCATGACATATTTTCATCCAGAACTTATAATGCCCATCAAAGTCTACTTATCAGAAAATGAACCACACAAGGCAAATCTTGTTTAAGAACAAAAAAAAGCATTAATCTTAAGTCAAATTTGACAGAGCATGAATAACAGTTAAATGAAAATCCAAATTGAGCAAAGAAGTTGTTTACTTTGTTGATGTGTTGACGGTTGGATGGAATACAAAAAGCTAACACCAGAAGAAGAGGCAGGCAAAGTAGGAGGTGGATTGACGATATTGGAGAAAATGGTGGTATGACATAGAAATAAACGGCACAAGATAAATCAAAATGGAGAAATTATGAGGCCTTCCTTTAGCAGTGGAGAGAAATAGGCTAGATAAATAGATAGATAGATAGACAGATAGATAGATGGATAGATAGATAGATATAGACAGATAAAAGAGGGAACAGTGGTATAGTGGAAGGCTCTTGACTCATGCAGAGATATCCCATAACCCCTTCCTGCCCGTCTTCACTGCCAATCGCCCCTTCAGGGTGAGGTACATTGTGATAAAGCATACTCAGGAAATTATCTATGCAAATACACGCGTGCCTAACTGGGCTAAGAGTTTTGTAAGTGTTGAAGTTCAAGTTTCTTGGCTATGGTGATTATGACGCATTTGGACTATGACTTGCATCTGAATGATTTCAATTTTCAGTGTTGTTGTACTTTGGACTGTTGTTAAACAAGAGATCTTAGCTCAGATAACTGCTTTAATGTTGACAGTAGAGTAAAAGGCAGCAGTTTGAAGGGTCTCTGTAACAATAATAAAAGTATGCAGATGTTTATCATCGTGGTGATAAGATGAGAATATGAGTACATCGGTTGTCTCACGATATATATGCAAACTGGTTAACTGCTAGGCTTCATCAGGCAAATAATTCTCAATAATAATAATCATCATCAAACATTTTTGTTAAGTGCTTATCACACAGGCATGATTACATGTCTCTTTGCTTATTACCATGGCTTTAATCAGGCAGTAAAATTCAGCTGTAACCAGGCAGTATTCATCTTTAACCAGACAGTATTCAGCTTTAACCAGGCAGTATTCAGCTTTAACCAGGCAGTATTCAGCTTTGACCAGGCAGTATTCAGCTTTAACCAGGCAGTATTCAGCTTTAACCAGGCAGTATTCAGCTTTAACCAAGCAGTATTCAGCTTTAACCAGGCAGCATTCAGCTTTAACCACGTAGTATTCAGCTTTAACCAGGCAGTATTCAGCTTTAACTAGGCAGTATTCAGCATTAACTAGGCAGTATTCAGCTTTAACCAGGCAGTATTCAGCTTTAACCAGGCAATATTCAGCTTTAACCAGGCAGTATTTAGCTTTAACCAGGCAATATTCTGCTTTAACCAGGCAATATTCTGCTTTAACCAGGCAGTATTCAGCGCTGGAAGCTAATTATAAAGCTGACTAGATCAGGGGTAAATTCATGCCAGGTACCCAACTGGGTTGAGAGGGACAAACAGGAGCAAATCACTTTGTTCAAGGATGTACCCATGACAAAAGAGTAAGGCCATTACTGGTCATTATCATAATGGTCATTCAGCCAAATCAATAACTTTGATGGGAACAGGATGTACAATACAATCAACAGATCAATTTAGATCACAAAACTTGGCCTGCTTATGACCGGTAAATTCATGAATTGTCCATTCTAGAAACTTGCTGAAAGTTATTTGCCCTCAAATGATCCACATTTGGAGCAATAATGGATTATGTCACAAATCCTCAAAATGTTCGGCCGAACATTGAGGATTTGTGATGTAATCACGAACAGTACAGTACGGTATATGCCCTTTAAAGGTAGCCCGTCCCTTTTGCAGACCTAATTCTGAAAGTTTCCTGACTTTGTCATCATTTGAGAGAGAGTCGCTATATAGCGTTTCCCTGGAATTGACAAAGCGTAATATTCGGTTTTGAGGAAATAATCTTTGATAATTGATCAAGCTTTCTTTTTTCGTACAACAAAAATAGTCACATCTCAGTGAAAACTAGTTAGATTTTCATTTATTCTACGGGAGTTATAGTACATCTGACCTTACAATTTCACAGTTGGTATCCAAAAGATACATGCTAAATATGTGCAAACTTTCATGAAGTTTGCAGATGTCTGTAAAAGGGACGGCCGGCCATCTTTAAGTTAGTGTTGCCATTGACGGACCACATGTACCAGTTTGACACTGCTGGTGAACTCTCTTCTAGGAGTGTAGGGTAACAAGAAGGTATGTGCACTGGATACTGAGGTGTGCTGAAACCTGAAGAGTGTCACACCTTATCCATGTCAGTCGGGGAAGCTCCATTCCGAATGCAGCGAATAGTGAGCATGCCATGATCATGAGGGCAGCGAATGTCCTCGTGGTCGCTCATAGGCCATGTCAATGGGCAGAGAACCATGTGGTACAGACAGCGGTACGAGGGCCTGAACTTTATGTAACTTACGACAAGATGTCTTTGTTGCTTAAGTTGTCTAGTATTGGCATCCGGCCAGGAGTTTCATATTTCTAACAAAATTATAAATGTACATGTCCAAACATGCAAGTCTAGTATGAGAAGGCCAATTCTATATACTCTTCTTCCTGTCTGTCTTAAAAAGAAATGGAGAGATTTGGTTTAGTACTGTAACCAGATCTTTTTACCCTAGGATTTGGATTAGATATGTCCGACATTCCAGGAGTTGAATGATGTTCTTGGGACACATATTTCTTGATATGCTCATTGGCTGATTGCAGAGACAAAATGAACTATTGGCAATCATAACAATGAGTTCCTTATATTACCCACACTAGGATATTCGCAAAAATATGCTCTCCCAATAAGGGTTTTCAATCAACTTGACTACTTTCGGTACATGCTCAGTTGTATTTCATCTCTTCTTTAAAGATTAGAAAGAGTGCACACATAGTATATCCAAACTCTAGCTGTAAGAACTATTAGTAAGCACTGTTGTAATACTACACAACTTTAAAAATGTGTGCAATCATTTTTGATATCCTATTTCCTATGTAAATATAGGTGCAGTGGCTAAAAGAGGGGTGAGGAGTGGGAATTACAATAAAAGACCATGATAGGGCCTCTAGTCTCCTGCACATCAAAACTCATATCAAAAAGTCTACCATGGGAGGATCGAGGGGGGGGGGGATACTCCTTTCAACTCCCCCTCCCCTGCTCTCTCTCTCTCTCTCTCTCTGTGAGATCACTCAGCTCCCCCCCCCCCCCCCCCTCTATCACCATTATGACCATTAACAGCTTTAGGTATATTTGTAAACACAAAGTGTGTTTGCCAATCATATCAGGTATGTTTGAACTATATACAGGGCACAAATATACTTAAGTCTTTGTGGAGGAATATAAGGATAAGTATTTCAATATTATGTACACATCATGAGTGGAGTCCATCACAGAGGGTGGAAGTCAACAGGAAGGTTGAGAGTTAGTTTTATCACCATGAGCTGGTTGATGCTTTAATTCTCTCTATCGCTTATAGCCGATATCAAGCGATATCACCTCGTGATAATGATATCTGATTGATTGCTCTTGGGACATACACTTTCGGTATAACGTATTCCATTCACGCAATAACGCACAGAATCTGTAATTTCGACCCTCGTAAACCTCGCAATGTTTTTGCCTACCTCGATCAACATTGATTGTGGATGGACTAATGAAAGAATGAAAAGACACAAGCAAGATGATGGCTATAGAATGTTCGTGAACTGGAAGTTCATATCCCAAGAATTAAAGGTAAAAAAATTAGAGCGCCACAAAAATGAGATGATTTTGAGTCCATGCAGGACCCAGAAACATTCTGGAGCGATTCGACTGCATGATTAAAGGCAAGAATCATATTTATGGACTTTAATCCTAATGTGCACCCAAAATTGGAAACTTTCCTTTAAATCTCAACGTGCCATATAGAGCCACATGCACGATATTGTTATGGTGCTTTGTACACGCTAGCACACTATCAATGGGCTGCTTTGTACACTCGACCGAGCCACTGCTATGATGCTTTGTGCATGCATGCATGCTCACATTTGTAATAGCAGTTATCATAGCAGTTATTGTTCATGCTTATTGCACTGTTCTGAATGCTTCGCACTCTCTATATGTTTACATCCCATCGCTTACATCAGATAATCAGCTATGCACGGAAAATCACTCATGCAAGTAAGGGACCACAACACAGGATGTACATTGTGTTTTAACAGTTTCTACTGCAATGAGTTCATCATGGAGTCAAGGCAAATATTCTATTTACGGGGTCCAAGGGGAAATATTTGACATACGATGCCAAATGCATATAAGATCTAATGATAAAGAAACCTGTATATTCAACAGAAATAGCACAGAAAATAGCTTCAGAGTAAAAAGTGAAACTTAATATTCATTATTAGTGTGTAATAAAATAACACGGTAAATTTCCCACACAATTTTAGTATCATAATGAAACTGCCAACACTTTCTACAACTTTTATGTACAAGTTACTTTGTAAAAGTTCACAGATTTTAAAATACAGTTCCCATCGCTTCAAAAATACCAACACAGAAAAAAAAAGCGCAACTAAACAGGCCTCAAAATAAACTTGGCACAGGGCGGATTTGGGGCTGGCACAATGGGGATTAGAGGCGTGGCACTGGGCTCTATTCATTGGGGAAGGACACGGATTAAATTTGTCCCTCCTGCAAAATAAAATTGACCTACCCCCCCTCCCTTGCCCCCCCCCCTCCATATTGACATGACTGCATTTGATAGAATGGTATTGCATGTCACCGTCTGTGTCAAAGACACAGATTATACGAAATATCATTCACACTCAAATGCATGTTTAACGAAGCAATAAAATCCATTCAACCCATAAGGCACCATCATATTTCCCTGGTCAAACACAATACCAGGAATTTGTCCTGATCAGGGAGTGTAAAAGCGTCTTTTGAATAACCGCATGATGATGTAGGAGATTTGCCAACTACAACGTACCATGCGATACATCGGCCCCTCGTAAAAGCACCTTACTCACATCTTGAAGGCCAATATAACTGAGCTCTTATGGCGCGATATGGTTTATGGAGAGCGCTGCGCTCTATCAACCCCACCCTCTAGATAGGTAAAACTTTAAAAGTCGCGATCTGGCGCATGTGCGATATCATCAGCAATCTTTGGGCGTGTTTATCAACTTTTTTTTGGTAGAATTAAGGTTTCCAAAAGCGTCTAAATTTTTTAAACATGTTTCAGGGAGTTGATAAACGCAAAGGTGTTTTGATTATGGGGTCCGGAAAGCTGTTTTGAAACACGCAAATTTGTGCGATCCTAAACGCGTTTGAGCCAGAAACGCGTTAAGAGAAGCAAGATAAACGCAAAGCAGTTTTTAAACGACTTTAAACAACGTGTTTCCGTAAACACATTGATTGCACACTATTGTACTACAGTGCACGTGTAACAGTGCACTAGAGCTGCGCAGTGACAAGGCCGGTTTTCGACTTGGGCGATGAGTTGATAAACGCACTGTTTTTTTAAACACGTTCGCAAAGGCCTTTGGAAATGCGTTCGTTAGGGCCTTTGGAAACGCATTTCAAATTCTGACAAGATGATAAGCACGCCGAATGATACACTACGATGGTGTTTACAGTATGTGTGTGTGAGCATTGCAGTCTAACACTCATGTAACGCGTCCGAGCGATGTGCACAGGTTAACGTTGGAATTTATGGCATTTTGACTTTTCTGACGTCACTGGAGGTGTGCGTTTTTTCAAATTTTCGTCAAAATGAAACTTTATTGCGGCAAACAAATGTGAAATTTGTTTTCAGTAGATAATTTTACATAGACTAATGGGAACTTATTTTTTTAATTTAGTATACCCTTTAAATTGTTTTGTCAGTGCAATGGCCAAATTTTACTAGACTTTATTTTGAGATGACCACCCCCCTTCTCTTGTCTTATATTATGTCTGCAAAAGGGATACACACAACCTTTAAAGTAGATCCTGTAATACCTGTATATAGCTTGTTATTCCCCCTCCCCTCAATTACCTTGGAATAATTAGCTATAGAAGGCATGCATGTGGCCCTCCTGTAAACACAGGGGTGGTTTTCTACTCGTACATATAATACAAACAATAAGATGATGAATGATGTGACCACAGCCATTGCCTGGTTGGCCATAGAATCAGTACTGACCCGACTTCAAGAGAGAGACCTATTGTCCTGAGGTCAAATATGGACATACCAAATATAACTCTGTGTCTAAGGCCTCACAATATCTTTTGACACCATAGCCTAGCAAATTCTGCAAAATTTGAGGTTTTCCATACTATATGATAGACATAACACTAGTATGCCCAACTTGGGCATTTCATTCTTTCCAAACAACAACAGTTTTGGAAGTACAATGATGAGAATGGAATGGAAGTTCACTTTATTTTTAGAACTGACCACATCTTGTCACTGATTTTTTACTCTCCCACTGCCCGCATTCAGTTAAGCTCAACTACAACTTATCTACAAAATATCTAGCTTGTGCATTGCATGAACACGTATGGTCTTGCTTTGATCTAGATCAGACAATATCTAGCTTGTGCATTGCATGATCAAGCAATATCTAGCTTGTGCATTGCATGAACGTGTATGGTCTTGCTTTGATCTAGATCAGACAATATCTAGCTTGTGCATTGCATGAACACGTATGGTCTTGCTTTGATCTGCAAGTAGATCGGACAATATCTAGCTTGTGCATTGCATGAATGCGTATACATACTCTTGCCCTGATCTGGATAAGACAACTTTTAGTCGGACTCCACTGTACACTGCACAATAAATGACATGACTTCTGCTCCTGTCAACCCCCCCCCTTCCCCCAACTCAACCCCCCCTTACCCCCCCCCCCCTTTCCCCATCTCCTTCATTTCCAGCCTACCCGACTTACTTCCAGTATTCCTCAGTAGCCCAGACTCTGTCTACTCCCAAGACCTCAGTGGCGTTGGTAGTCCAGGCTCTTTCTGTTCCCATGACGCCAGTGGTGTTGATAGTCCAGGCTCCTGTTCCCATGGCCTCAGTCGTGTTGGTCCCGTTGCCCGGGTCGTAGAGCGTGGTGGGTTTGACAGTGAGGGAGCCCTCGAAGCAGGCGGGTGTGTTCCAGGTGTGGTTGCAGCCTTTCCATGGCAACTCGCCCTGCAGGCTGGCAAACATGTAGAAGATGGAGTAGGCGATGATGATGATGTAGTAGAAGCAGAAGTAGGCCGACACCAGGGTCATGGCATAGCCGATTCCTGGAAGGGTAGCAAATGATAAATGGTGAAGGTACCTGTACAATGTACGTAAGGTTTCTTCAGGGCGGAAGAGCATACATTTTCATAGCACAGCTTCCACAGTGTTTTCTGAAAACAACTTATGCATTAAAGGTGTAGCTGGCTGCAGTGGTCTTCAGTGTAGAAAATGCACAGCGCAAACACCAAGCGTTGGGTCCAGAAAGTGACTGTGAGCCACACGTAAACTAACTGCGCCAGCATTAAATCGGTATCAGTCTCATCATTTTTATTGTTTTTGCTTTCTTTGAGCCACGTCTTCCATAGTTGTGCACCACACGTCCAGCACAGATGTCTGACAAAAAGTGACATTCTGTGTGGTTAAAGATCTAAGGAAGAACTCTGCGCCAAATTTGGTTGACAAAGACCACATATTGTGCATTTTACAACTTTGGTAAAAAAAAATGGGAATATTTCTATTTATATTTGTATACCGCAGTAATCAAAATCCTGAAACCACACGTTCCCACACCACAAAATTACCCGCAAACTTTACAAGTGCGAAGTACAGGTACACACTTGGGAATAGTTAATTTCCTGAAAATAATATTTGGCAGTCTTTAAACAGACCTTGGGATAGAATTCCTAGTGATTCCATGTGATCACCAGACTGTGACAATTCGAAGCCTGTCGCATCTAACATTACAGAAGGTGCGTCTTCATTAGCCCGATCAGACGAAATAGCGAGCTACTGATCCGGGGAACTAGCCTGAAGTTGCAATCGCGTCTTCATTAGCTCGAAACTCGGGATGCATAAATTATCCCGATGTTCGCACATGCGCAGTGTGCGACGGGGTCGGAAAATTTCCGGGCTAATGAAGACGCTCTGAGCTAGCTCCATCTAGCCGAAGATTTCTTGGGAAATTTTCTCGACCAAATAGCTCGCTATTTTGCCTGATTTGGCTAATGAAGACGCAAATAGCTAGCTATTTCGTGATCTGGCTAGCTAACCCGATCAGAACAAGCTCAAAATTTTGCCCATATCGGGCTAATGAAGACACCCCTAGAGCATGCACATTTGTTGCCAAAACTATTTCTGCTCTTCTGGTGGATAATGGCCTCAGGCTCATTGTGTCCATAAATCATTTTACAAGGTCTCAAACTAACAGCAACACTCATTAAAGATTGTCCGTCCCTTTTGCAAGCTTAAAATTTGAAATCGTCTATCACGATCGTAAATTAAAGAAAGTGTGATTCAAGACCATTTCAAAGAATATAGCATGTTGAAGCTTTCTGTATATGTAAAAAATTTCAGCCGTTAAATTTCAAACCGACTTTTATCGTACCACGAAAAAAGTATTAGTCTTTGTTACAGTATCTATGTGGTTATTATGCGTGTGTGAAATCCTAATTTTATGAGTAACTACCAAACTTTGGAGATGATTCCTTCCATAGAACAATTCTTTTCATAATGCGTTTTATAATTTAATAAACAGATTAATCAATAAAGCAGATATTTCAAAACAAACTGCTAAGAGCCTGGGGTAAAGGCTATTAATCAGACGTTGTTTACGTGCATTATTTGAATTTTACACTACGTATCAGTTTCAAATTTTGAATATAGAGCTTGCTAACACACTTTTTATATGTTTTGCCAATGTTTCGATGGTTTTGTGGTGATCTGAAAAAGGGACTGGCTGTCTTTAAGAATACATTTAATATGATGAGGAAGAAATTAGCACATGACGATACTTAAGCGAGAAACTACTGTGTTACCGGTATATTGAAAACATAAACAAAATGCATTATAACTCTAGTAGGAAGACACATTAATGTCATTAAATGGTAAATGTACAAACTACTTCCAAAATAAAAAGCATGGTATAAAAAAAAAAGAGTCAGGAAGCAGAGAAGAATGTCACGATAAGATCGGTACAATTTAGATCAAAATCAGACAAAATAGGGATTTCAATGTCTTTAAATCACTTCCACTCGTCATGATATACATGCTTCCTTAACACTGAGTGGTAAACATTGATGTGCTATTTGTCCAACTCTACCAACAAAAACCTCCATTATCAGAATGATGTAACTGACTTGCAGGTCAACTGATCCACATCTTCACAAATTTTCACAAATGTTCACTATTTTCATTACGGTATGTATGCTAATTTTAAACAAGTCTTTTAAATGCTACGTAACTAATAGTAACCCTAAAGCTTGTTCAAGGTTTGTCAACTTACAATAAATAATTCAATCAGAGTGCATCCTACCCTTTGAAACTGAATCATGGATACAGATGAATGTAATAATGCATTACTATGCAGTAATGGGGAAAATTGTGAATACATTACGAAAACAACTAATTCACTAATGCATTACTTTCCATAACTTTGTTATCATGGATATTCTATGCAAGTTAAGGTAAAATTGGACAGGGCAACACCAGTGTAAAAACCATACCAGCCAAATATAAAAGCTACCGGGAAGTAATTATGAGGCATCCCTCTGTATTTTGCATTAAGTCTTTCATTTCTATCTGACTTGATTTAACAGGAAATATGAATCGTCAATTATGATATTATTTCTGATGTGGGCCTGCCTCCCAATTCAATTTATTTTATGTGAATTGTTCAGATTAATGATGAAATGTGAGAAGAAGATTTGAGTTGTTGATCATAATCCTGTCTGATGCTGTCTCGCATTACTTCATTTGACATTGGTTTACCTGCGGTAAATGTGTAACTTTAAAATTAATTTAAAAAAACATAAAATGTACACATTTTTTATGGCATTTATATCAAAGTCATGATGACATTGATATACATGTAGCACTTATCATAAATAATGATGCCTTTGAAACTTAAATGAGCCTGACATACAACTATCATTCCTTTTTTACAGGTATATGATCTATATCACATCTTAACAATATTTTGGAGATTAATGATATCCTATTTTCAAGGAGTAGTTTCCCAACGATCATAACACTTCACTGGGCCCAGACAAGAGTACACAAGAGATTAATTGTCGTTAATAAATGACTTTGACCTATTTTACTATCCCATAAATCTGTGAAGTTTGCTCTTGCACATTTTCACAAAGTAGCACACAATCTTTTCCAAATAAACATTAAAATTGAACTACCTAAGATGTCAAAGAAATAACTCTTTGAACAAGATTCATGACATATCAACCCTGACAAAATCAACTCATAAATACTTCAGATCTTTCCTGCCATTAATCATTCCAGTAGTACCGGCAATAGACCTGTTTACTAACAACAAATTCAAATTTTATGCATACCAGTTTAACAAAGGTTGCCCCTGACAAGCGGAAAGCTTGTCTGAGGTTTGCCTGACATAGCAAAAACTAATGTCTGCAAAGTGGATTCCAAGTACTGAAATACCATTGTTAGGTACAGGTCAATGGAATAACTTGTTACTAGGCCCCGAGGGAAGAAACATCCATAAATTTGACTACATTAGTAAACCAGTCTATTCTCAAGAAAGCCACTCTAAACGCTGGCAAAGCTCTATATATGCTCTGTATGATAATAGTTACAGAAGGTGCATCTTCATTAGCCTGATCAGACGAAATAGCGAGCTAGTTTGCCGATCCAGGGAACGAGTCTGAAGTTGCAATCGCGTCTTCATTAGCTCGAAACTCGGGATGCATAAATTATCCAGATGTGCGCACATACGAAGTGTGTGATGGGAATATGCCATGTCTTCGGTCGTGAGCATGCATTCACGCACGTATAAAAACCTATTACGTAAACAATGCCTTGTGCGCGCTGATGCATGCTGGGATCGAGAAATTTTCAGGCTAATGAAGACGCTCCGAGCTAGTTCGCAAACTAGCTCGAGCAAGCTCCATCTAGCCCAAGATTTCTTGGGTAATTTTCTCGATCACATAGCTAGCTATTTTGCCTGATCTGGCTAATGAAGACACAAAGAGCTATCTATTTCGTGATCTGGCTAGGCTAACCAGATCAGAACTATAGCTAGCTCCTTCCCCACATCAGGCTAATGAAGATGCCCCTAATAGGATTAAGTAGCTGCTTAATCCTATTAGGACTTCCCATACAGAGGATTAAGAGAATTAAAGCCCCTGTGTTAAGATAATCCTCCTGCAGTCAGTAGGGGTGTCTTCATTAGCCCGATGTGGGCGAAATAGCGAGCTATAGCTAGCTATTTGCATCTCCATTAGCCAGATCAGGCAAAATAGCTAGCTACTTGGTCGAGAAATTTTCGCAAGAAATCTTGGGCTAGATGAAGCTAGCTTGAGCTAGCTCGCCAATTAGCTCAAGCTACCTCGAAGCATCTTCATTAGCCTGAAAATTTTCTGACCCCTGCATGCATCAGCGCGCACGAGGCATTGTTTACGTTAGGTTTTTATACGTGCGTGAATGCGAGCTCACAACCGAAGCCATGCGGTCATGGCATATTCCCGTCGCACGCTGCACATGTGCGAACATCAAGATAATTTATGCATCCCAAGTTTCGAGCATGCAATGTGTTATAAGTCAATGGGCTTTTCCTGGCTTAGTACTGAGAGGGTTAACTCTCCAAGTAACAAAGGTGCATGTAATGTGTTATAAGTCAATGAGCTTTTCTTGTCTTGGTACTGAGATGGTTTAAGTGAAAGATATCTTGACTCACCCTTGAAGAAGGGGCTGATCCTCCAGACGGAGATGCAGCCAAGACTGCTGAACTGACCCAGACCCATCTCCATGAACATGATGGGGAAACAAATGATGAACAGCATCACAAAGTACGGGATCAAGAACGCTCCTAGAGGAATCAAGGACCAAAAGAAAGAGAAGAGTTAAAGGGATAGTTCACTCTGAGATTAAGTTGGGTTCATTTAAAGCAGAAACATGAAAGACACATGGGTTTGGTGAAACTTCACCATCAGATAAGAAAGATATGATCTTTTAACATTTTGATTTTGATATCACGTGCGAGGTGCTCTCTCATAAACGCACACCTCCAGTGACGTCAGAAAAGTCAAAATGCCATAAATGCCAACGGCGTGAATAAAATATTTTATTCACGCCGTTCAAACAATACATTACCAATGGGAACTCCAAAGCTTGTCCAAGGTTTGTCCGAGTAGCAACAACTAATAGATTCAAAGTGCATTCCATCCATTGAATATGAATGACAAGATACAGGTGAATGCAATAACACGTCACTATGCAGTTAGGGGGATAGTTGTGAATACATAACAAAAATGGTCTATTGTTAACTTCCTTACACGCCTTTGGCATTTATGGCATTTCGACTTTTCTGAGGTCACGGGAGGTGTGCGTTTTTTCACATTTTTGTCAAAATGAGAATTTATTACGGCAAACATATGTGAAATTCGTTTTCAGTGGATAATTTTACATAGATTAGTGGGAACTATTATTTCTAATTTAGTAACCCTTTAAACTGTTGGTCTGTAACCCTGACAGTAAGCTTCATGAGTAGCCTAGGTACTAGGCTGTCAGGTGCATGAACACAACCCAGTCTGTCAACAACTATGTCTGGTAACACAGACTATGCCTAGGTACTAGGCTGTGAGGTCCATGGACACAACCCAGTCTGTCAACAACTATGTCTGGTAGCACAGACTACGCCCTAATGATGTTGAAGCTCCTTTGGAGGAGGGAGGGAGGGAGGATGGGATTGGGGTATATAGTCCGTGTTACCAGACATAAAACAGACTGGCCTGTATTCATGCACCTCACAGCCTAGTACCTAGGCTACTTCAAGAGTAGAATATGGAAAAGATCACAAGCCATGCGTAATTGAGCTCACTGCCACTGATCCATAAGGCATTTCTGAAGACCTACTTGTAGCTTACATGCCTTACTGCTTATAAAGTACTAAGCTCTGCCCTAACTCAAGTTTGCTTCTGACTGAGTACAGTATCATCTTTCCTTATCATACAAGAAAACACATGATCTGCTGCAAAGAATGCATGAAGGGGAAAAATACATGTGGGCATATAACTGGGCGTATATACTTATATGCATGGATGCACTCTCAAAGTATATCCTTAAAAATAAGTATCTCTGTTCTTATTGGAAAAAGCAAAGTCCTCCACTCCCTTTCTCCCTCATTTTACCCTTTCGTTGCCCCCCTCTCTCTTTCTCTCTCCTTCTCCTCTGTGTGACTGTCTCTTTCATTCTGTGTACTGTATGTTTCTCTCTCACCCTAAATCTCCACTTTATATCATCAAAGGGCTGAGGAATTTCACTCCTTTCCTTTCAAATTATTAAGGACACTTTACCTTCAGAAAGGTTTACTGACCAGAATACATTTACCCCAAAGCAAACCTCTCCCACCCCAACACACAATATATGATGATAGGTGTGTTTTCCGCTGGGTGACCAAGTAACATCAATTGCAAAATTGAGTTCTCACCAGCAAACTTGCCAACTGTGATATTTCTGTAATAATTCATACTATGAGATACAAGATCTTGCCAATAACATTGAAAGAGAACAAAATTTAAACATGCAGATTTTCCCCCTACTTAAAGGGATAGCTCACCCTTTTCCCCCAAATTGCCCTTTTTCTGTTCCTTGATGAAGAAATACATTCTCTATTTTTGTCATGTCATTCTTGTAGTAGTCAGGTTTTGATGTAAAATGTACAATTCGTCCTTATTTTTCACTCAAAACTATATATTTATTTGAAATGGCCATTAAAAACTTAGATAAGTGGAAATCAGATTTTAAGCTGTCTGGCTGTCAGAGGCCCTTTAAAATCAAATAACCTTCTTTTCCTCTGACCAATTTTCATCAAACCTTCACGAATATGTTTCTTTTATGTGTCTCCTTTCATTGAAACCAAAATAATTTCAGGGTAAACTATCCCTTTAAAGGTTCATGTGACATCAAGATTCATGACAACTTTTGTTGAATAGATGCATATATTTACATTACAAAATCACTCATTGTAAATCACCTGTGCCCCTATGATTATGGTTTATTTCTCCTTACCTCCTCCATTTTCATAGCACATGTACGGGAAGCGCCAGACGTTGCCCAGACCGATGGCATAGCCCATGGTGGATAGGAGGAACTCGATACCTTTATCCCAAGTGGCACGTTCAG
This sequence comes from Arbacia lixula, assembly GCA_963669155.1. NCBI lineage: Eukaryota > Metazoa > Echinodermata > Echinoidea > Arbacioida > Arbaciidae > Arbacia > Arbacia lixula. The sequence continues at coordinate 26,497,066 of OZ022582.1, read as the reverse complement.
GGGCCTCCACCTCCTTCTTGGCCTCCACCTCCTTCTTCTCCTCCACTGCATTCTCCTCGGGGTGACCCATCGCTTCTGAGAGAGAAAAACAAGAAAAGAAATGACCTTTAAGAGTGCACATGTATAGAGGTGAAAGACAGCTGGTTCTTAAAGAGATAGTTCACCTTGAAGCTAATTTGGTTTCAGTTTTATGCAGAAACGTGAAAGAAACATAAATTAGTGAAGGTTTGACGAAAATTCGTCAAAGAATAAGAAAGTTATGTTCTTTTGATATTTCAATTTTGTGACGTCACATGCAAGGTGCTCTCCTTTATGTTGTGTGCTGCTTGGTTCCATAAATTGCACTTTTTGTGTTTTTGACAATGGAATAAATTTTTTTCATAGAGGTATGTGTGTAAAAACTATTATTTCTAATAATGTACCAAATGCACAGGTAAAAGGATGCATATGGACATTCAAAACAAAGAATTGTACACAAAAACTGGGAGAGCACCTTGCACGTGACGTCACAAATCGAAATTTTCAAAGATCATTATAATTTTGTTATCATTTGACGGATTTTCATCAAACATTCACTAATATGTTTCTGCTTTTATCAAAACCTTTTTTCAGGGTAAACTATCCCTTCAACTACACGTACATGCATGTACACTACAGCTCAAAGGAATTGCCATAGGGAAAGGGAAAGGGAAGAAAGGGAAGGAGCCGCAGTTTTAAACCGCGGTATATTTTGTCCAGTTAAGCATGAAACGCGATGCTTTAGCCTAAAAAGCATCATGTGTCATGCTGAACTGGACAAAAGTTATTTGCCACTCAAATTATCCATATTTGGAGTAATTAGTGATAAAATCACAAATCCTCAAAATGTTCCGCCCGGACATTTTGAGGATTTGAATTTAAGACCATTGGTAAGAAGATTGCTCACAATCACCAATTTGAAGGCTTTTTGTCTTCCCAGTGCATTATATATTTCCCTTTTACGGTCCAGTATTGTATCTAACAAACTGAAGAGTGAGGAAATTTTGTATCAAAAAGTAATGATACCTAACACCATTTTTAGAGTAGTTAATAATTTCATAACTTAAAACAAATTACACAATCAGAAAGCGCATTTATCTTCTCTAGCTTTCTTGCTTAACATTTTCAGAAATAACAATCGTGTCAAAAGTTACAGCCACTGACATGCAATGCATTGATTACAGACCAGATGAAAACTGCACCCTCCAAATTTAGGCGCCACAGGCACAGAGGGGTGTGTGGCCGCGGTTTATTGCCATTTGGTCCAATCCCAGTTGGTCCACTCTACAAGGAACTCCTTAAAAATGCCGTTTTAGATTAAGATACTGGGTTAACTTATCAACAACTCTAATCTACACCATGGCCTCAACCGTTAACCCTAATCCAGACCCCCTACCCTAACCCTAACCCATACATATCAGCATGTGATGGTAGACGAAATGGTAAGTGGACCAACTGGGATTGGACCAAAAATGGCAAATTACTGTATGGGCTACCATTGTCCTGTGACATACAAAATACATCTATGGGATTTGTGTGCATTTTCATCATAGTATAGTCTGTGTGTTCAGATTGGAGTGCAATTAAAGATAAAAAGAACCCGCTTCCTTGCAACTAGGCTAAGGAGTGGACGTTGCACACTGGCAAAATAGTTTCTTTTCGATACATCCATTTATCGTAATTTACCAACAGCAATCATAAACAAATTAGGAAGTACACTACAGCTCAAAGGAATTGGCATAGGGAAAGGGAAAGGGAAGAAAGGGAAGAAAGGGAAGCTAGGAGCCGCAGTTCTGAACTGCGGTATATTTTGTCCAGTTCAGCATGAAACATGATGCTTTTTAGGCTAGAGCATCATGTTTCATGCTAAACTGGACAAAATATACTGCGGTTTAAAACTGCGGTTCCTCCCCTTTCCCTTTACCCATACCAATTCTTTTGAGCTGTAGTGTATGCATTTTTTTCCATCTGTTCACTCACAACACACAAACATGGGGACAATCCTACAAAGCAAAATGCTTGTGAAGAATTCCTCTCTCAGAGAGATAAAATCGTATTCTTTTATTGCTGCACACGCCAATGACAAAAGATCTAGCCATCCAGGGTCACTATTATGGTATTATGCACTTTACCGACTTACTCCGAGTAGCTCTAGCAAAAAGGTAAAGAAGGTTAACAACCTGCGTTATAGGCCCGTTATAGGTGCGTTACAGATCTTAGGTTTTAGGTATAGGGACCCTATGATTATTCCCTTACCCGGTTAGGGCTTTTAATGTCCAGAAAACGACTACACCTTGGATTGTAAATCCATTTTTCACACATTCAATCCAATCAAGATTCGGAAAAGGTGGTATTTAAAGCACCTTTAAAGGCCATATACTGTACTGGGAAGGCAAAAAAGCCTTCAAAATGTAATTGTTAGCAATCTTCTTGCCAATGGTCTTAAAGTCATGTATTAACCATTTTAGAAGCTTGCTGAAAGTGATTTACCCTCAAATGATCCACATATGGAGTAATTAATGATTTAATGATTAAATCCTCAAATGTTCGGGCCAAACATTTTGAAGATTTGTGATTTAATCACTCATTACTCCAAATGTAGATCATTTGAAGGCAAATAACTTTCAGCAAGCTTCTAAAATAGACAATACATGTACATGACTTTAAGACCATTGGCAAGAAGATTGCTAACAATTACATTTTGAAGGCTTTTTTGCCTTCCCAGTACAGTATATGGCCTTTAAAGATGGCCCCTCTCTTTTACAAACATCTGCAAACTTCATGAAAGTTTGCACATAATTAGCACGTATCTTTGGGATACTGTGAAATTTTATGGTCAGAGGTACTATAACTTTTGTAGAATAAATGAAAATCTAACTAGTTTTCACTGAGATGTGACTATTTTTGTGGTACGAAAAAAGAAAGCTTGATCAATTATTGAAGATTATTTTCTCAAAACTGAATATAAAGCTTTGTCGACCAGGGAAAGGTTATACAGCCACTCTCTCTCAAATGATGACAAAGTCACAGGACTTTCAGAATTAGGTCTGCAAAAAGGACAGGCTACCTTTAACACAAAATCAATTCAATCAAATCAAATCAACAACAACAAATCAATTCAAAAGCAGTAGGATATTACAGAATCACAATTGGGAGGGATTTTAAAGGTCAGTGGTTTCACTGAATAGAAGCTATACACTATTCAAAAGGAAGATAATGGGGAAGGGGGTGGGGGGGAAGTGGGGGGTGGGGGGGTGGGGTAGGGGCAGAGAGATAAAGAGAGAGGTGTAGTGTAGAGGTTAGTAAATGAAGTAATGATTTTGTTGGGAATATTAATTGTTGAGGTAACTATATCGGCAAATAAATAAACCAGTGACATGATCAAGATGATCAACTTAATAATTAAAGGTCCCCTGACATCAAAATGTATGTTGACTTAATTTGATGCAACTTATTATGTTCAATGGAATAATGTGTCCTATATTTTTTCTCAGCACTGATAAGCCCCACCTCCAGAATATCCTCCAACTCAAGATTTCCCTTGTGACGTCATCAAAGGTAGAAATTAACAGGATAATAGATAGAATTTATGCACAAACTAAACATTGTAATGACTACTTGCAAGTGCTTATAATAGCATCACATGCTTATACAATGCAAATTTATTTTTTCCTTGGCATAGCTAGCACATTTCTGACATAAGGAAACGCTTATTCTCACATGAAAGGTTGTCAAATGGTTGTGTGAAGACATATGTGATGCTCTTGTGGGTAGGTGCAGGTAGTCATGGTAATGTTTAGTTTGTGCATAAATAAAAAAAAATATATAGGACACATAATTCTATTGACCAGTTGGTGATTTTGTTATATAAAGTCAAACCTGTCTTAGTGGCTACCTGTCTATAGCAGCCAACCTGTCTATAGTGGCCACTAAAATAATTCCCCCAGAGAGAGATCATGTGTTAAAGAACCTGCCTAGGCTATAGCAGCCACCTGTCTATAAAGGCCACATTTTGTGTTTCCCTTGGATGGCCACTATAGACAGGTTTCACTGTTTATATACATATTAAGTTGCATCAAATCAAGTCAACATACATTTTGATGTCAGGGGGCCTATTAAAGACAGCCAGTCCCTTTTTCAGATCACCACAAAACCATCGAAACAATGGCAAAACATATAGAGAAGTGTTAGCAAGCTCTATATTCACAATTTGAAACTGATACGTAGTGTAAAATTCAAATAATGCACGTAAACAACGTCTGATTAATAGTCTTTACCTCAGGCTCTTAGCAGTTTGTGTTGAAATATCTGCTTTATTGATTAATCTGGTTATTAAATTATGAAACGCATTATGAAAAACATTGTTCAATGGAAGGAATCATCTCCAAAGTTTGGTAGTTACTCATAAAATTAGGATTTCACAGACGCATAATAACCACATAGATACTGTAACAAAGACTAATACTTTTTTCGTGGTACGAAAAAAGTCGGTTTGAAATTTAACGGCTGAAATTTTTTTACATATACAGAAAGCTTCAACATGCTGTATTCTTAGAAATGGTCTTGAATCACACTTTCTTCAATTTACGATCGTGATAGACGATTTCAAATTTTAAGCTTGCAAAAGAGACGGACAATCTTTAAGCTCCTAATCCTATCTCCCATCCCTCCACTCTCCCTATATCCATCAGGCCCGGCCTAGCGCCTGTATCTCGATCTATCTCGTGCCCGCAGATTGCAGCCCTAACTAACTGCTTGCATACCTTTCTTCTCGTCGACATTGTCGGCGTTTACAGGCGTGTACACACCGTTCGCCCCACCGTTCGCCGCCCCGCTGCCTTTCCTCCATCTATCCAGGGAAAAGATGGCCTTTACTTTCGAACCAGGCATGTTGGAGCTGTTCTCTCTCACTAGCCGATCACCATCAAAACATCAATGTCCAATTGGTTGTACAGTCCCTCGCTTGTGGAGTAGGTTTCTACGCGCAAGTCTCCGGTATAGTCAAAGGTGCAGCGCAGCGCGCAAGCTTGTGCAGGTGCAGGCGATCTAGCAGACGAGAGAATGGAGCAATGCGATAACGTCAACGCAGCCACGCAAGGACGAGCGCCACTTTTATGTTCGCTCTCGAAATCGAGTTTCGAGTATCGTCAAGTGGAAATTTTCCATTCGATTTACATCCATGGCTTGAACTGACTACGACGATACAGATGAACGCTCTGCTGGTTAAATAGGGCCTATGAATTGATTGCGCATTCAATACTCTTTACCGCTCGAATTCCACTGTTAAATTCATTCAATTAACTGTAGTAGACGGGTATAGAGTTATATCTTACGAGGAGAATTCTTTTGAACTTCTTTTGACATGCCCCAGATAGTGAGCATTCAGAGGAGCCAGATGCAATATAATAGCGGATCCGGAGGCTCTATATTCGGTGTAGGTAGCTATGTCTTGCTGGAAACTAACTGTTTTGCTTTATGAACATACAATCAGTGGGTATATCCCCAGGAATACCCCCCCCCCCCCCGCCCCCACCTCCCCCTCCTCCCGTACCCCATAGAGACCCGTGTTTATATTGCCTTGATTTTATTGCATTTTGTCACATTTTATTTTGTAACTTTCAGTATGTTCATCGGAAATGTCCCGAATGTCCTTGCAATGTTCGGTTGTTCGTGACCACGTGATACCGGATTCAAGGGCAACCATTGCGTGATCATTGACTTTTGATCCGTGCCTGATTAAACAGTGCTCTCTCTCTCTCTCTCTCTCTCTCTCTCTCTCTCTCTCTCTCTCTCTCTCTCTCTCTCCTCTCTCTCTCTCTCCCTCTCTCTCAGTCTCTGTTTCTCATGAAAGGGATAGTTTACCCTGAAATTACTTTGGTTTCATTAAAAGCAGACACATGAAAGAAACAGAAAAAAAAACAAATATTAGTGAAGGTTTGACGGAGAATCCCTCAAAGGATAGGAAAGCACAAACATTTTGATTTTGTGACGTCACATGCGAGATGCTCTCTTATTATAGTGTAGGCATCAATACGGCTTTGTTGCTGGCTGATCTTGCATCACAAACCTCCTAGAGGTACTTGATGATTGGACGCGAGCGTTGGATGAGGGTAGCACAATTGATATGGATCTCATGATTTCAGCTTTTGATACCTTCCCTCACCAACGTCTTCTTGTTAAACGGTTACTAAATTAGAAAAATAAGTTCCCAGTAAACGAATTTCACATTCGTTTGCCGCAATAAATTCTCATTTTGACGAAAATGAAAAAAAAAAAAAAAACCGCACGCCTCTAGTAATGTCAGAGAAGTCAAAATGCCATTTATGAGCCTGTATTGGCTGTATGTATTTTACACACTGTCCTGACCCACATATCACTAAGAGTCATATATTATTACTTTGAGCCTTACCAAGAGACCATACAACTACTAAGTGTTTATATGGGTGTGAAAGAGACCCATCACCGAAGAGCAACAACAACAACAACGACCCACATACATGTTAACAAGATAAGTCAAGGAAACTGTTTCAATCTACGGTCGATGAACAGGCGAAGTCCTACAATCGTCGTTGGATTAAAGTAACGTAAAGTAAGTAAGTACAGGTTTTTTTCCTTTAAATGTCCATTTTCTCAAAAGGATATTGCATCCATTTACATGTGCATTTGATACATCATTAGCAAAACGTTTTACACACATTCCCCTATGAAAAAAATAATGATACCGTCGTCAAAAACAGAAAAAGAGCAATTCATGTAATTATATTGCACACAACATAATTGTGAGAGCACCTCCCACGACTGACGTCACAAAATTGAAGTAATAAGATCATAATTTTCTTATCCTTTGACGGATTTTCGTCAAACCTTCACTAATATGTGTCTTTTATGCTTCTGCTTTTAATGAAAGGGTGAACTATCCCTTTAACATTGGCGTGGATCGATATTATTGTGAAGTACCAATAGGGTCGTCAAGACCTATTGTAATGTAAGAGGTAACTCTTTCATTGCCTAATAATGTTGTGAGCCATAACGAGGGTTTCAATGCCCGGTAATGTAAGCATGTAAGTGTCCAACACATACAAACTGAAGGCGCAACGGAAGTGGGGAAGAAGGTGGGGACAATGCCTTAAATCTCTCATTACCATTCGCATGAGGATAATGTAGTAAGCCGATGGGGTTTCAAGGCTCGGTATTGTAAGCGTTAAAAACGTTACAACCGAAGGGGTCTATGCTCCCCATTGGAAGCGGAACGGAAGTGGGGAAGGTATGGTTCAGATGCGGGGCGGGGACAGCACGTGCCTCAGATCTTCCATACCTTCATTATCAACCTCCAAACAATTTAACACGATTAATATTACGACAGACGATATACTCGAAAGTCGACATTCAAAATAATCCTTTAAGCTCTATTCTGCTGAGCCATTCCACACTGCCCATCAATACTGGAGGTAGAGCTGAACCGCGTGGTATAACACCAAGGGTGCCTTTAGGTCAAGAAAATGTGTTGCAATATTGCATGATTGGACTTTGGTGATCTTAGTAATTTGCAACCTCATGACAAGAGTGTTGTTTGCACTGAAGAGTAATGTTTGTCACCTCACTATACAACTATATATTCAGGCTATGCATCATCACTGCGACTATATGCGCGTTCAGAACTCCCGATCAAAAACAAATACCTGATATTTTCTGAATGGGTACTTAACCCCGATATGGAAAAACATAAACCCATTATTTTGCCCGTGTATATCCCACGACAAAAAATGCCTGTACATTAAAGCGATTTTTTTTTTTCCAAGGTAGGGGTGAATGCCATTCGGTCACCCTATATGCGAATGTAATACAGTTCACATTTCTCCCATCTCGCGCCTCTAATTCTCCACATTATCTTTCTCATCCTTCGCCATCTTCTCTTCCTTTTCCGTACCCCTCCCCCTTCGTCATTGTCTTTCTTCTGCTCTACCTCCTTCTTTCCTCTGATTATTTTGTTCATGTATCATCATCCTCTTTATATCTCCTCCTTCTTCCCTTTGTTCTCGAAAATGTGTGTGGAGTGTTCACTTTCATACTTTTATAATACCCAGTTCCTTTATCCATGCATCCGTAATACGATCCAATGGCATGCTTTATCACACTGATCATGTCAGACCATACAAGTCAGATTGACATTTATTTTGATCACTGGACATTCTGTGTTGTCGCCCTCTACGATATGTTTATATGATTTTGGGGGGAGTTTCCCTAAATCATGCAAGCGCTTGCGAGCTACCATTTCCAGTACACGTTCAGCTGCTTGTTCACGTTCTCGATACTTTCACTCAGTCCCCCAGGCCAGCGCACCCGGCACGTAAACAACCACGAAGTAGCACGATCGTTGTTGGGGTTGAGAGGATAGAGGCCTAGAGGACCACTCGAACTGTCGACACGCAACTTGACAGTTTCCTCTAACTTGAACCTTGAATAACGTCTGTTCTACTGCCGGTGTACGGAAATTACCAACCAGGCCACTCTAGTCAAACAAGCCACAACTTCGGTTAAAAAAAGGAGTTCAAGGTAAGTTAATTTAGTAATTAGTTTACACTTAAAAAAAACAAGCGGCATGATATCCACTCACTGACAGTTCTCCTTGACCTTGTTTTACTTTCACTTTCAGTGATTGACTTTGACAGTTCTGAGTGACCCTTGGAAATAACTGATTAAGTTCATTTTTTCCCCCAATTCTTGATAATATTTTCGGAAATAAAAATACAACTGCCCTATCGCAATGTTCTTGAAGGCAGTTGCAGTTCGATGTAGCATGTTTATTCATCTGACAATTTACAGAAAATTATATATCTGTTGTATACTTGTATGATATTTGCCCATGCCATGCCTAGAATTTTTAGGTTGATTTATATTTCTCTTTTTGTATGATTTAGATCAGACCAAAGGCAATGGTATCTTGCCTCGAGCTGTTATGATAAAAAACTGCCTGTTGTAAATAGAAACAGATTATAGCATACAGGCACCATGTTTTTTGTGCCACACATTTTCTTATTCATCACGAGTTATGGTAAAAGTGAAAGGACACCTTTTACTTTGTCTTACAAATTGTGTGTAAATTTGTGATTAATGTGATCAATACAGAGATTCCAGTAAGTGCCAAATGTACACTAAAGCTCAAAGGAATTGGCACTGGGTAAAGTGAAAGGGAAGAAAGGGAAGGAGCCGCAGTTTTAAACCGCTGTATATTTTGTCCAGTTCAACATGAAAGATGATGCATTAGGCATTGGGTAAAGCAAAAGGGAAGAAAGGGAATGAGCCGTAGTTTTAAACCACGGTATATTTTGTCCAGTTCAGCATGACACATGATGCTGTAGCCTAAAATGCATCATGTTTCATGCTGAACTGAACAAAAATACCACGGTTCAAAACTGCGGCTCCTTCCCTTTCTTCCCTTTCCCTTTACCCGATGCCAATTCCTTTGAACTGTAAATAGGGAGGCAGGAATAACCGTATCATTCGGCCTCGGGCTATTCTTTGATAAAAATTTCATTTTTTTTTTAGGGCGTTCAGAGGAGCCAGATGCAATCTCAGTGGATCCAATGACCGACAGAGACTGAATTATCAGTCTAATGTAAATTAGGGCAATTAATCAATAGAAACATTGCAGAATAAATATCAACATTGAATTGCAAAGGGATCTATGCAAAACATATTTTTACCTAAAAAAAGAGATCTTTTGATATGTTGTGTAGTACTGTAGTAGGACTGTGACATCAAATAAGCAGTCAGACAAAGTAAATTAGAATTCAAATTGTGACTATAATTCAGCCATGTTTTCTGTCTCATAGTTATACCGGAAGTGTGTTTACTTTATATTTCAATTGACTTCAACCATTCAACTGTGAATCTAATTATGTGACAATTAGAATCATCTGGTTTATATTTGCTCTAGAAAATTACAATTTATTGCACTCCATGCATTTATACATGTATTTGAATTGACTTTGAAGTGGAATATTCAAATGCGAATTTCATTATGTGGTACGCATCCCTATGTCTTCCTGCAGGAAATCCAAGATGTCTGTAGAAACACAAACACCGGAAACGGGGGACAGTCAAGAGAAAGGGGGACTGCCAGAACTTGGAGAGTGTCTACGCAAGGAATTTCTATTCAGCGACAACTATCACAACTTGAACAACGGGTCTTATGGTGCTGTTCCAAAAAGAGTTTTTGAGGCTCAACAGAAGTAAATAGATATATGTGACCTCTGCCAACTTATCTAACCCACCAAATAATCAATATTAGCAATTTGTGACCTCAAAGAAAATACTTCATTAGTTATAAGTTATTTTGAGCAGGAGGGTTCATATAATGTAAAGGATTTGGTGATATGCCAGGACATGGAAATGTGTTCTTATTATATGTTACTGAAGTGCGATGAAACACCAACCCGGTGGACTGTACTTCATTTCATGGATGATGATGAAGTGTGTACAGTAATTAGTTTATGCAATTCTTATAGTTAGCCATTTCCAATCTTTTTAATTGTAATGAATTAGTGTACACTACAGCTCAAAGGATTTAGCATAGGGAAAGGGAAAGGGAAGAAAGGAAAGGCGCAGCAGTTTTAAACCGCGGAATATTTTAGGCTAAAGCATCATGCTTCATGCTGAACTGGACAAAATATACCGCGGTTTAAAACTGCGGCTCCTTTCCTTTCTTCCCCTTCCCTTTCCCTATGCCAATTCCTTTGAGCTGTAGTGTAGATAATAGAAGGTATGAGGGAACATTCATACACATTTAGTTTAGAATTGTATTTGCAGAGATAATTTATTCCTTGTACCTAATTGGATTGGATTTGATTCATCAAGTCATCTTCACTGCACTCAAATTTGATTTCTTGTCTTTGTAACCCTCCATTCCGTAAACATCCTTCTTTCTTGATCCCACCTCATCAGGTTGATGCTTGAACGAGAGATCAACACTGAGATGTGGTGTTGACACCGACGTCTGGACATGTACCGAGATGCCAGCAGAAAGGTGGCAGAGTGTTAAACCGGAGAACATGGTTTTGGTTGAGAATGCAACATCCGGTGAGTCACAGCAATGCATAGATATGTGCTTAACCCTCTCAGTGTCAACCATTGATATTCCTATGTCAATACTAACACAATTCCTTGCCAATGGGACTGAGAGAGTTAACCCGTGCAGTATCAACCACTGATAGTTCAATGTCAATCTTAACACAATTTATAGCGTATGGGACTGAGAGTTATCTGCTCAGTAGGGACCATTGATAGTCCCCTGTCAATACTAACACAATTCATTGCCAATGGGACTGAGAGAGTTAACCTGTGCAGTATCAACCACTGATAGTCCAATGTCAATCATAACACAATTTATCACGTATGGGACTGAGAGTTAACCCATGCAGTATCAACCACTGATAGTCCAGTGTCAATTCTAACACAATTTACAGCCTTTGGGACTGAGGGAGTTAACTCTGTCTCTTGTGTGAATTTATTTTGACATTTGCTAATATCAAGACAAGAACAAGAAGCATAATCTGGAAGATTTTGGGAGGCGGGGCTTAGCAGTGCTCAGAAAAATAGACTGAGCAGGATTATTCTAAAATATATTAAACATACTTGCATTGAACAGTTAGGGAAGTTTATACCAATATACATCATATCAGCATGCAATTTGCATTCCATGGGAACGTTGAGGTAGCAGTATATTATTGATTGAATTTGTATTTGTATTTTGTTTCACTATTCTTTTTTGCAGCAACCAATGCCATTCTGAAGTCTTTCCATTTTGAAGATGGGGACCAAATCTTGGTGTCAAGCCACAACTATAATGCTGTGCAGATGACAGTAAAATTGGTCTGCAATCTCCAAAAAAGTAGGTCAACTCCAGAGTGCAGTATTCCTTAGCCTGAAAGTGAAATATTTCCCACTGTGACATAATCAGGCTAGCTAGCCTATCACAAAATAACAATCATGAGGCTCGTGAACACCAGTTCTGAAATCGACTTAAATCCAACTATAAACACCACCCGAGGGATACTGAAAAAAGTATTATGGAGATGTGATATTTATAGGTCTAGGTCTGTCTTGATTTAAATGATATTTTTGAAGAATTCATTGATTAATAATGGATTTTTCAACTGATCTGGTATTCATTGATACGAATATTCAGAGAAATATGAATTGCTTTTGTTATACATTCTGCTTAAAATAAAGAAAGTAAAGAGCGACTCCTGTCATGCCAATTTGCCTTGAAGATGTGACAGTTGTCACTGTACCCATCCCACTTGAGCCAACCTACGCTGACATCATCGATCTCTACACCCGCGCCATCGACGACCACCCGCGGATCAGACTGGCCATCATTGACCACATTACCAGTTGGTCTGCGCTGAGGTTGCCGGTGGAGGAGCTGATTGGTCTGTGCCAGGGCCGGGGCGTGATGGTGGTCGTGGACGGGGCCCACTGCCCTGGGCACCTACCGCTGGACATCGAGAAGCTGGGCACAGATTTCTACATCGGTGAGCTAATCATGTTGCATACTTGGCTGGTAGTTTTATCTCCTACATGGATGTGTAGATAGACGTACATTGCTTGTTGACCAAACAGCCATTGTGGAAAGTATTCCTCCACAAAGTCTGAAATTACTTTCCCATATTTTCCATGAGAAAAGGAAGAATGGGCTTATGTAATGGGCTGATGTAATCACTTATTTCTCCAGGTGTGAATCATTTCAGGGCAAATAACTTTCAACTTTCAGTTTCTAAAATGGACAATACATGGATTTAAGACCATTGGCAAGAAGATTACTCACGATCACCTTTTTGAAGGCTTTAGTTCTACCAGTACAGTATATTCCCTTTAAGATACAAAGAACAATATGAATACTGATGGAATAATCTGAGACTTTAATCTATTTCTTTTCAATGGTAATGGTTACAAACATATTCTTTCAAATCCAGGCAATCTTCACAAATGGCTGTTTGCGGCACGGGGCTGTGGAATATTCTACATTCACCCCAAGCACCACGGCTGGATTCGCTCCGCCATCTCCTCACATAACACATTTGACGAGGACTTGATTTCTCGCTTCCATTACGTCGGCACTCGTGACAACATCCCCTACTTTGTTACTCCTGACGCTATTGAGTTCCACAAGGATCTTGGGGGATTGGTAAGCTTGACGAAAAGTTCATTGGATGACATTATTGCTAGCATTGTTATCATATAATCACATATGGCTACCAATGCCTTCTGCCATACTTTGACAAAAAGAAGCAAGTCACAAAAGGAACTTTTCATGTACATGAGCAAAGTTTGTTTGTCATTGGCAGTGACAGCAATGAAACACAACGTCATGTTTAGATTAAATATCTTACATCAAGAGGAATATTTCTTCCTGATTTTGCTTGACATGCACAAGGAGTGTTGGGTGAACATATAACCATCAATAAATAAAGTTTATGTGATTTGTCACTTGCTCCCATTTGTAAGGTTTTGTAGCTGTTGAGTCTACTGGATGTTGGGTCGAACCTGCTGTGTATCCCATGCCTTGGCTGCGTGATATTGACTCTATAGGCTATTAGTTGCCCAATGACCCATTGAATATTGTAGGTCAGAGAGAATTGGAAGGATGATGTTTGCATTTCACTCGCATGTCATAAATTGAGTAGATAGTGTTTGCACTGACATAGACTTTGATCATTCATTTGGTTGTATACTCATATGAATTTCCGTAATTTCTTTATTACAAAATATCCACATATGTGTTTCATTGTGAAATATCCCATGATATTTTTTATGGCGTTTGGTTAGATACTTGTATATTCTTTATTTTCGACTTCACGGTCTTATCTACCTTATCTCATCAATGCTCGACTACTTGGCTGTAAATATGTATACATTTTGTCCTATCTATTTCTTTATATCATATCAACCTTTATAACACCATGCATTTTGTTCTCAATCCTTCTTTACCCTTTATTCTCCTCGCCCCTCTTTTTCTCCCCCTCTGGTCTTCTTGTCCCACACTGTCTTCCTTTTCTTCTCTCTCCCCTCTCTTTCTATTTGGTCTTCCCATTTTCCTCACCCATGCCCTCTTCTTCCCCCTTCCTTCCCTTCTCTTACCTCCCCTTTCTGCCAATCTCCTCTTTCTGACCCTCTTTCTCACCTATCCTCCTCATTTTCCCGTAACCCTCCCTTTCTTACCAATCCCCTCTTCCCACCTCTCTTTCTTCTATTAACTCTTCCTCCTGCTCACTCTCTTTCCTCTTAAATTCCTCTTAAATCCTCCCCCTCCTCTCCCCTCCCCTCTCCCCTCTACCATCACAATCTTTCCTTCTCTACCTCTTCCCTCTCCCTCCTTCCCTCCTCTCTCTACCACCCCCCAATCCCCTCTCCTACCCTTTCCCCTTCCCTACAGGAGCGGATCACCGCCCACAACACCGAGCTGGTCTACTGGGCGGCTGACATGATGGCGGAGGCGTTCCACACCCGTGTGGTAGAGCGGGAGCCTAGACTCCGAGCCCCGTTCATGTGCCTCGTGGTCCTCCCAAACACCCCCAATCTCGCCAAGTTCGCCACCGACAAAGATTTGATGCATGAGCTGGTGACGAAGCACAATCTGGGCACTTGCATCACGTGGCAGGGTCAGATGTACCTACGACTCGGTGCACACGTCTATAATTACAAAGAGGAGTACTACTTGCTCCGCGATGCTTTGATCGGCATACTTGGCATCGAGAAATCAACTGATTAACGATGTATTTTTTATTGTGACCTATTACCATGACAACAGACATGTGAATTGTTCAGAAAGAATTCCAAGTTTATATTGATTTTCATTGAAAAATATTGTGCATTCATCAAAAACTCTGTATGTTCGTAGTACCTAATGTCATCTTGCCAATCTAAAAAAAAACTCAACTTTTTGCTGAATTGTGATAAGGCCTAAAAGAGTCCAGTACTTTCAACTGTCATACCATTCAAAAGCTGCTCTGAATCAATACAGACTGAAATAAGCAATTTTATTGGGTTTGCCTATATGTAGTGATAGCAAAAAATCAATGTAACGAGTAGTTGATATATGTCAGGGGGGTGTTTCACCAAGCTGTTCGTAAGTTACGAACGACTTTACGAACGACTGGTGATCCCTTTTTTGTTCTAAATCAAATTCTCAATGAACAAAGTGTGCCATCGCATTTTAGCACAAGAAAGCATCACCAGTCGTTCGTAAAGTCGTTCGTAACATACAAACAGCTTGGTGAAACACCCTACTGGTTTAACAAAATAAACTCTAATGTATGCCTATATGTTGATGCAACTCATAGTCACTAATTATGAACACCAATTCAATTTGTTCTTTTCTTTATAAAGTGTTTGTTTAAGAGTGATATGATTATCAGCTATCATAGATATATCTAATTTCACAAAAATGAACTTTCATTTTAAATGTGAAGTTTTCTCTGCTACAAACTCGTTTTAAAACATGATTGATTACAGCTATTAGGTATGATATTGTGAATTTATTCTTAATCTTCATTAGCCATATTTGATTTCTTCCCTCAATTTCTTAGGATTTTTTGGTGAATAGGTTAAGTAACAATTGTAATATTTTTACAGAGAAGAAGAAGAAGAAGCAAAAGATGTAAAAGTAGAAGGAAGAAGAGGAGGAAAAGGGAAAAGAAATGGAATGACATGGAGAAGAGAAAGAAGAAAAAGAAGAAGAAGAAGGAGGAGAAGAAGAAGAAGAAGAAGAAGAAGAAGAAGAAGAAGAAGAAGAAGAAGAAGAAAAGGAATTGAACAAGAAGACACTATGATAATTTGGTTTATGTCTATCTTATCTTATTGTGATACAGTATTCGTTTGCCAGTACATGTACATGTATAAATATATGTGTATCATAGAGAGTGTATGTTATCATTTGAATTATCATTATTTACTTCTCTGTATTGTGACGTAGACATCTTTCTCATTATGTAATATGCCATGCACAAGTGCCTTTATGTACCTCCCAAAGTGATATTTTGTAGAGAAAACTATATATGAATTAAAAGAAAATATATTGTATCCTAAAAACAATCTGTACATCTTCATTTCTTTTGTCAGTCAGTAATTTTTGGTTGTTCCACTAGTTTTGATTTGTGATGTTATTACATGTATCTCCTAGATTGTACAACCGTATTTCAAAATTAGATTGGTCATGAATCATAAACACTCCTTCTCATTTCATGATTTTATTTCACGGTCATAATGAAGTCCTAGTTAATCCAGTGAACCGTCATAAGAAATTGGCAGACAATCAGTATAAACACTGCCCTCCACGAGGGTCCTGTATTATTATTCTCCTGTCCCTGGATCACCGCCCCTATGGCAAGCCGTTTTAACATTTATTCCTATTTCTTGATATCACGAATTCGATTTCTTGATATCAAGAATTCGACTTCTTGATATTAAGAATTCAAATTGTTGATATCAAGAAATGGTTTTGTGTGGTAAAGCAATGGCAATTCTTGATATCATGAAATCGAATTCTTGATATCAAGAAATCAAATTCTTGATATCAAGAAGTCGAATTCTTGATATCAAGAAATCGAATTCGTGATATCAAGAAATAGGAATAAATGTTAAAACGGCTTGCCATACGCCCCTGTTCACCGGATCCTACCAAGTCCGTTTTTCTGCTTCTGCTTCTGCTCGATACTGTACAAACGCCTCAGTGATGTGGCTATCACGTACAGATTGTGCATATGCACCAGTCGGATGCAAAGCCTATTTTATATTATGCAAAAACTTTACATTGCCTCGAACTTTGTTTTTTCCAGTAATTTCTTAAATTTTTGTAGAGTTGGGGCACAACGGTAGTCGCCTGGAAGCTTGTTCCATATGGGTAATGTTCTTGGATATAGAGATTGCTGATAACACCTTTTATTTGCTCATATGTGATTATAAATGAAGCTTTTGGATGAAAGTCTAGTCGTTGGTCTCTGGTGGACCGTGTGGTGATTTTGATTTTTACTTCTATGTGTTGATATATTACTAGGGATCAGGCCGTGAGTTTCCTTGAAGACAATGTAGAGACGAGCTTTGCACCGCCTGTCCTCCAAGGTCTCCCATCCTAGCTGTTTTAACATGCTGGTGACCCTAGCTGTTTTGCTCCGAGGTACGGAGCAGATATCTACTCGAGCTATATCCCTCCTCAATAACGGTAAAAGAAACAACCGACTCCACCACCTAGCTAGATAAACTTGCTTTAGTAGATCTTATTGGAGTGCATGTTTGTTTGTGTGATAAAAATACCTCTTAAAGAGAATATATCACTGGATTATAGTTTCCAAACAAATTCTTCAAGTCCATAGTCTTTTCTACATTTGATGAAACCAAAGCAATCACGAACAAGCAATTTCAATTTTACGTGAGGATACAAGATATAGGCTATATTTACTTACGTTGAAATAAAATGTAGATTTAATAGCGCGCATATTAATTTACACAAGCATTTACTACGTGTTTGTCTTTTCCTCTCTTCCTTTTTTTCCATTCATGACCAAGCACAAGTATACATGCACAAGGAGGCGTAGCAGATTCGGCAACAAATGGGATTGAAGACGAGCAAAGATATGAATAGATGAGACTTGGGTGTCCGTGTCGACACTCACAAACCGTCGTGGCCTACATGTCGGGTTTAGTCTTCAAACAAACTTGCCATAACATGCACCACCGGATTATGCTGTGTTTAAATTCGCAGATCTTGTAATGATTCCACTTTAAACGCCAGGGTCCCGTTGCATTAAACTTACAATTAATGGTAACTGTGCCATCAATGGTATAGATAAACTTGCTTTAGTAGATCTTATTGGAGTGCATGTTTATATGTGTGATATATACCTCCTAAAGAAAATATTTCACTGGATTATAGTTTCCAAACAAATTCTTGTAGCCATAGTCTTTCCTACATTTGATGAAACCAAAGCAATCACTTCTTGTTATGAACAAGCAATTTTAATTTTACGTGAGGTTACAAGATATAGGCTATATTTACTTACGTTGAAATAAAATGTAGATTTAATAGCGCGCATATTAATTTACACAAGCATTTACTACGTGTTTGTCTTTTCCTCTCTTCCTTTTTTTCCATTCATGACCAAGCACAAGTATACATGCACAAGGAGGCGTAGCAGATTCGGCAACAAATGGGATTGAAGACGAGCAAAGATATGAATAGATGAGACTTGGGTGTCCGTGTCGACACTCACAAACCGTCGTGGCCTACATGTCGGGTTTAGTCTTCAAACAAACTTGCCATAACATGCACCACCGGATTATGCTGTGTTTAAATTCGCAGATCTCGTAATAATTCACTTTAAAGGGCATATACTGTACTGGGAAGGCAAAAAAGCCTACAAAATGTAATTGTTAGCAATCTTCTTGCCAATGGTCTTAAATTCATGTATTGTCCATTTTAGAACCTTGCTGAAAGTTATTTGTCCTCAAACGATCCACATTTGGAGTAATTAATGATTAATGATTAAATCCTCAAAATGTTCGGGCCGAACATTTTGAGGATTTGTGATTTCACTCATTACTTCAAATGTGGATCGTTAGAGGACAAATAACTTTCAGCAAGGTTCTAAAATGGACAATACATGAATTTAAGACCATTGGCAAGAAGATTGCTAACAATTAAATTTTGAAGGCTTTTTTGCCTTCCCAGTACAGTATATTCCCTTTAAAAGCCAGGGTCCCGTTGCATTAAAATTACTATTAATGGTAACTGTGCCATCAATGGTAACTATAATGGTAATTTTACTACCGCTAATGTCTTTATTTTTCATTCAACAAAGATGGCATGAAGGTTAAGCTACTTTTTGATGTGCCGAGTAGCATAATCAACAGTATAAGGTTAAAAAAGAATGAAATTTTTAAAAGTTAAAATTGATCCTCCCTTCCCAGTCACAATAGTTAAGTCACTCGATCGATAGGGATTCACCGTTCCCTTGCCTAATTCACTGTCATCTATCATGTATGTATACTGACACCTGTATAGAAAGACCACTCCAGTGAGACAAGAAATGCGATCTTTATGCGTAAATGGTCTTTATGTCGGTGTTATACAGGTTTCCACCAGAAATATTGCTCGAGGGATACACAACATCTGGTCTTTATAGACAGGTGGTCTTTCTGTACAGGTGAATGATAAAGCACGTGTTACTGTATAGGCCGGTGAAAAAAAGGTTATACAGTGGATCGTGATGTTGATTGACAACTTCTTGTGCTCTACCTTGGAACAAAATTGTATTACTTACCTACAAGGCGACTCGAGACAAGTTGAAATCCAGATCCCGGTTATCTAGAGAACTCACTCAGAACGGTCAACTCATTAATGATATCAGTGTAAGATAATACAGTCCTTCCTAGTAATGCTTTTAAGTCACTTCACACATTCACCACGCAGCTCAAAAGATGAGTAGGAATCGGCTCCGGGGATCAAAAACGAAATGTGGTCGTCAGATCTGGAGCGAAAGGTCGACCCTCGGCAATATTCGCTGGTAAATAGACTTAACCTCTTCCAGCGAACAACTAATGGATTTATTCCTACTTAGGCTTGCTCTCATAGAACAGACAAAACATGTTGTGCATGAAGATTATGTGCGGTGATAGGTCAAAAGGCCTGATTTTTAATTTGTTACTCACCCCCTTGTGTGTCAGATTAGAGGAAGCGTAATGTGTTTTTTGTGAGTTAGTTCCAAATTGGTTAATAACTTTTGGCGCGTAAAGAGATTATCGTCATGAGAGAGGTCATTGGAAATGAAGTGAGGATGCTGTGTCATTTTGAAAGCGGATGTTTGTCAACGGGTATGTCAGCCTTGGTAGAAAACACTACGACTAACGGCTGGCACCTATGGCTATTATACGCCATTATAGCTACTAGGGGCTGTGTCCATTATAATGTTTTCCTTCTTTAAACGGAAACTTGTCCCAGAAGACCTTTCGGCTTTATTTTAGTTCTTTTTTTTTCATTTTCAACAAATATTTTGAAATAATTGATTGCCATTTTTTATATTGTAAAAGTCGATATTCGTAATTTTTTTATCGAAAGTGAAATGAATGAATGAATGAATAGCGAGGTACGCTTTTTCATTTCATCATCACGTACACACGATACACATATAAACACGCACACACCCTCACGCACATACAGACATACACACACATTTACGACCTAACATATTCCCCCATCAAATACCAATGTAAAGATTATTTCAAGGTAATATAGGTTTAACACAAGCAGTGAATAAACTGTTAATTTCAGTCACACGTCACCTATCATATTTAATAGGCGTATACAATATAAATTAAAAATTACGATATATATTGATTGTGATTAAAACATTACTATTTGTGCTCATGAGCAAGGAGCAAAATCCATAAAATGAGACGTATACCAATCTTTGGAGTATGATTGCCATGTTTAGTGCGACAAAGGCCTATAATTACGATAGTAAAATCAAGTATAAAGTTCAGGCATGTTTATGTAATGTCAACACAGGAACTTACATCATAAAGTATCACGTGATATATGGTCAAACATGTGCTCGCCTTTGGTAAAGCAACCTCCCGAGAAGTTTGCTATTTTTGTAAAGTGGAAAAATACTGGGGTGAAAGTCAATGTGTAAATTTGCTGTTCAAAGTCAAATGTGCCACAGGCCATTGTATTCATAAGCAATTAAAACGGCCAATATGTTTTTTAAGGGTTTTCTGCCTCGACTCTGTGTAATGGTTTTGATGTATCCATGACAACCAATATGACAACAGGCCTACGAACGAACATCGCACACACCCGGGTTGTCACGTTGGAATATCCTTGATATCTATTTGTCTATCTATCTATCTATCTATCTATCTATCTATCTATCTACATATCTATCTATCTATCTATCTATCTATCTATCTATCTATCTACATATATATCTATATATCTATATATCTACATCTCTCTCTCTCTCTCTCTCTCTCTCTATATATATATATATATCTTTATATTCCACATACTAAGAATGCTGCTATATGATTGGTCAAGAGTTGATCACGTGATAAAGCGTAGTTTTGCCCATCTGATCACCTGAGAGGAAAAGTTCGTGACTCTAGGTGATAGTACTTTTTGGTTTCGCTGATCTCTTCACTCCTCACAGTCCTAATGCGTGATCAATATTTTGAATACGCGCGAAATAAAAGTGCGTTATATACACTCGGACTATCAATTGACTACTAAGCAAATAATCAACGTTGGTGAAGGTGATGGGACGATCTGTCACTTCCGAGGCGATCTGGATGTATCTATCTTTCCGAAGTGCAGCTGAGGAAAGATTTGACGTACAAAAGTAATGTTTACTTCTCTACCTCACCCCGAGCCGCTGCCATGGGGAACACGCGTATAGGACGCGTGTTAGGACGCGCGTTAGGACGCGTTGGTAGGAGCTACGTATCAATTGACAGTGCGAGTGTAACGCACTTTTATTTCGTGCATACTCAAAATATTGATCACGCGTTAGAACTGTGAGGAGTGAAGAGATCAGCTAAACCAAAAAGAACTATCACCTAGAGTGTAACGAACTTTTCTTCTCAGGTGATGAGATTGGCACAATTACGCTTTATCACGTGATCAACTCTTGACCAATCCTATAGCAACATTCTTAGTATGTGGGATATGATAACTCCTACTGACGTGCGTTTTATACGTGTGTTCCCATTGGCAGCGGCTCGGGGTTAGGAAGAGAAGTAAAAATTACTTTTGAACGTCAAATTGATATTTTTGGTATAGAAAGTTGCTTTCAGATGTGGAATATAAAGCAAATAATCAACTTTGGGTTTCAGGCAATGAGACGAACTATCACTTCTTCGGTGATCTGAATGTATACGCTATCTTTCCTCAGCTGCGCTTCAGAAAGATAGCTACATCCAGATCGCCTCGGAAGTGATAGTTCGTCCCATCACCTTTTTCAACGTTGATAATTTGCTTACTATATCATGTCAATTCACCTGTCTATATATTTCACAAGCAGCGTTTCCCCATTTTCTCCAAGTTGACCCACCGACATGATTTCCTGACATGGGTGGCTATAACATGGATGCATCCGCGCCTGACATCTTGCTTTCTTGAAGCTTCCTGACACTTGTTCTGGTCTTTGAAGTCGAATTGGGGGTGATGGGATGGAGGGGGTGGGGGAGGGGGGTTCTACTTACTGATGGTGTTGTTAAATTCGTGGACTAATTTATCATTCAAGACACTAAACGCGTGGAGATATATCGTCATCCTTTAAGAAGCTAAACTCGTGGAGTTACATCGTCATACCTCAAGAAGCTAAACTCGTGTAGATATATCGTCATACCTCAAGAAGCTAAACTCGTGGAGATACATCGCGTCGTCATACCTTAAGAAGCTAAACTCATGGAGATACATCGTCATACATCAAGAAGCTAAACTCATGGAGATATATCGTCATACCTCAAGAAGCTAAACTCGTGGAGATATATCGTCATACCTTAAGAAGCTAAACTCGTGGAGATGCATCGTCATAACTTAAGAAGCTGAACTCGTGAAGATACATCGTCACACCTCAAGAAGCTGAACTCGTGGATATACATCGCCATACCTGAAGAAGCTAAACTCGTGGAGATACATCGTCATCCTTCAAGAAGCTAAACTCGTGGAGATACATCGTCATACCTGAAGAAGCTAAACTCGTGGAGATATATCGTCATACCTCAAGAAGTTAAACTCGTGGAGATACATCGTCATACCTCAAGGAGCTAAACTCGTGGAGATACATCGTCATGACTTAAGAAGCTAAACTCGTGGAGATACATCGTCATATCTCAAGAAGCTAAACTCGTGGAGATACATCGTTATACCTTAAGAAGCTAAACTCGTGGAGATACATCGTCATATCTCAAGAAGCTAAACTCGTGGAGATACATCGTCATATCTCAAGAAGCTAAACTCGTGGAGATACATCGTCATACCTCAAGAAGCTAAACTCATGGAGATACATCGCGTCGTCATACCTCAAGGAGCTAAACTCGTGGAGATACATCGCGTCGTCATACCTCAAGAAGCTAAACTCATGGAGATACATCGCGTCGTCATACCTCAAGAAGCTAAACTCGTGGAGATACATCGCGTCGTCATACCTCAAGAAGCTAAACTCATGGAGATACATCGCGTCGTCATACCTCAAGAAGCTAAACTCATGGAGATACATCGCGTCGTCATACCTCAAGAAGCTAAACTCATGGAGATACATCGCGTCGTCATACCTCAAGGAGCTAAACTCGTGGAGATACATCGCGTCGTCATACCTCAAGAAGCTAAACTCATGGAGATACATCGCGTCGTCATACCTCAAGAAGCTAAACTCATGGAGATACATCGCGTCGTCATACATCAAGAAGCTAAACTCGTGGAGATACATCGTTATACCTCAAGAAGCTAAACTCGTGGAGATATATCGTCATACCTTAAGAAGCTAAACTCGTGGAGATACATCGTCATACCTCAAGAAGCTAAACTCATGGAGATACATCGCGTCGTCATACCTCAAGAAGCTAAACTCGTGGAGATACATCGCGTCGTCATACCTCAAGAAGCTAAACTCATGGAGATACATCGTCATACATCAAGAAGCTAAACTCATGGAGATACATCGTCATACATCAAGAAGCTAAACTCGTGGAGATATATCGTCATATCTCAAGAAGCTAAACTCGTGGAGATACATCGTCATACCTTAAGAAGCTAAACTCGTGGAGATGCATCGTCATACCTCAAGAAGCTGAACTCGTGGATATACACCGTCATACCTCAAGGAGCTAAACTCGTGGAGATACATCGTCATCCTTCAAGAAGCTAAACTCGTGGAGATACATCGTCATACCTCAAGAAGCTAAACTCGTGGAGATACATTGTCATACCTCAAGAAGCTAAACTCGTGGAGATACATCGTCATATCTCAAGAAGCTAAACTCGTGGATATACATCGTCATACCTCAAGAAGCTAAACTCGTGGAGATACATCGTCATACCTCAAGAAGCTAAACTCGTGGAGATACATCGTCATACCTCAAGAAGCTAAACTCGTGGAGATACATCGTCATACCTCAAGAAGCTAAACTCGTGGAGATACATTGTCATACCTCAAGAAGCTAAACTCGTGGAGATACATCGTCATATCTCAAGAAGCTAAACTCGTGGATATACATCGTCATACCTCAAGAAGCTAAACTCGTGGAGATACATCGTCATACCTCAAGAAGCTAAACTCGTGGAGATACATCGTCACACCTCAAGAAGCTAAACTCATGGAGATATATCGTCATACCTCAAGAAGCTAAACTCGTGGAGATACATCGTCACACCTCAAGAAGCTAAACTCGTGGATATACATCGTCATACCTCAAGAAGCTAAACTCGTGGAGATACATCGTCATACCTTAAGAAGCTAAACTCGTGGAGATACATCGTTATACCTCAAGAAGCTAAACTCATGGAGATATATCGTCATACCTCAAGAAGCTAAACTCGTGGAGATACATCGTCACACCTCAAGAAGCTAAACTCGTGGAGATACATCGTCATACCTTAAGAAGCTAAACTCGTGGAGATACATCGTTATACCTCAAGAAGCTAAACTCGTGGAGATATATCGTCATATCTCAAGAAGCTAAACTCGTGGATATACATCGTCATACCTCAAGAAGCTAAACTCGTGGAGATATATCGTCATACCTCAAGAAGCTAAACTCGTGGAGATACATCGTCATACCTGAAGAAGCTAAACTCGTGGAGATATATCGTCATACCTCAAGAAGCTAAACTCGTGGAGATATATCGTCATACCTCAAGAAGCTAAACTCGTGGAGATACATCGTCATACCTCAAGAAGCTAAACTCGTGGAGATACATCGTCATCCTTCAAGAAGCTAAACTCGTGGAGATACATCGTCATACCTCAAGAAGCTAAACTCGTGGAGATACATCGTCATACCTCAAGAAGCTAAACTCGTGGAGATATATCGTCATACCTTAAGAAGCTAAACTCGTGGAGATATATCGTCATACCTCAAGAAGCTAAACTCGTGGAGATACATCGTCATACCTCAAGAAGCTAAACTCGTGGAGATACATCGTCACACCTCAAGAAGCTAAACTCGTGGAGATACATCGTCATACCTTAAGAAGCTAAACTCGTGGAGATATATCGTCATATCTCAAGAAGCTAAACTCGTGGATATACATCGTCATACCTTAAGAAGCTAAACTCGTGGAGATACATCGTCATACCTTAAGAAGCTAAACTCGTGGAGATATATCGTCATACCTCAAGAAGCTAAACTCGTGGAGATATATCGTCATACCTTAAGAAGCTAAACTCGTGGATATACATCGTCATACCTCAAGAAGCTAAACTCGTGGAGATATATCGTCATACCTCAAGAAGCTAAACTCGTGGAGATATATCGTCACACCTCAAGAAGCTAAACTCGTGGAGATACATCGTCATACCTTAAGAAGCTAAACTCGTGGAGATATATCGTCATATCTCAAGAAGCTAAACTCGTGGAGATACATCGTCATACCTCAAGAAGCTAAACTCGTGGAGATACATCGTCACACCTCAAGAAGCTAAACTCGTGGAGATACATCGTCATACCTTAAGAAGCTAAACTCGTGGAGATATATCGTCATATCTCAAGAAGCTAAACTCGTGGATATACATCGTCATACCTTAAGAAGCTAAACTCGTGGAGATACATCGTCATACCTTAAGAAGCTAAACTCGTGGAGATATATCGTCATACCTTAAGAAGCTAAACTCGTGGATATACATCGTCATACCTTAAGAAGCTAAACTCGTGGATATACATCGTCATACCTTAAGAAGCTAAACTCGTGGAGATATATCGTCATACCTCAAGAAGCTAAACTCGTGGAGATACATCGTCATACCTGAAGAAGCTAAACTCGTGGAGATATATCGTCATACCTCAAGAAGCTAAACTCGTGGAGATATATCGTCATACCTCAAGAAGCTAAACTCGTGGAGATACATCGTCATACCTCAAGAAGCTAAACTCGTGGAGATACATCGTCATCCTTCAAGAAGCTAAACTCGTGGAGATACATCGTCATACCTCAAGAAGCTAAACTCGTGGAGATACATCGTCATACCTCAAGAAGCTAAACTCGTGGAGATACATCGTCATCCTTCAAGAAGCTAAACTCGTGGAGATACATCGTCATACCTCAAGAAGCTAAACTCGTGGAGATATATCGTCATACCTCAAGAAGCTAAACTCGTGGAGATATATCGTCATACCTCAAGAAGCTAAACTCGTGGAGATACATCGTCATACCTCAAGAAGCTAAACTCGTGGAGATACATCGTCATATCTCAAGAAGCTAAACTCATGGAGATACATCGTCATACCTCAAGAAGCTAAACTCGTGGAGATATATCGTCATACCTCAAGAAGCTAAACTCGTGGAGATACATCGTCATACCTCAAGGAGCTAAACTCGTGGAGATACATCGTCATATCTCAAGAAGCTAAACTCATGGAGATACATCGTCATACCTCAAGAAGCTAAACTCGTGGAGATACATCGTTATACCTCAAGAAGCTAAACTCATGGAGATATTTCGTTATGCCTCAAGAAGCTAAACTCATGGAGATGCATCGTCATACCTCAAGAAGCTAAACTCGTGGAGATACATCGCCATACCTCAAGAAGCTAATCTCGTAGAGATACATCGCCATACCTTAAGAAGCTGAACTCGTGGATATATTTCGCCATATACCAAAACTAGTGTTTACGAATACCGCTCCAGTTCTCGCATCTTTCACCCTTTATCACCAGATAAACTCTTGCACTATGGACATTATGTGGATTGCTTGTGAACGCATTCCCACGTGATACATAAAGAGTTACAGCTGTCTATCAATCCGTTGGGCGCTCTGCGACCAGCTCCAGTAAGAGCGAGTCCCAGTGCTCGTGGATTGAATAGGATAGGGTGGCGTGTATGTGTGTGTGTGTGTGTGTGTGTGTGTGTGCGTGTGAGCGTGCGTGTATGTGTGTTTGTGTGTGAAAAAGTGTACTAGAGAGAAGTAAAAGAAAGAAGAAAAATGTAGTTTGTATCATATGAAAACAAATCATTTGTCTTGGCTTAAAGGTTTCTTTTTTGCTTTTTGTAATCCAATTCTGTGTAGCCTAAGCATGTCATTTTATTTTGTATGGTCATTTTAGATGAAATGGTGGTGTTATCTATCATTTCAATTGAACTGAATAAATACAATGTACATGTACTGATGAAAAAAGTTTGCGTGTGTATGTGTGTGTTAGTGTATTTGTGTGTGTGTGTGTGTGTGTGTGTGTGTGTGTGTGTGTGTGTGTGTGTATGTGTGTGTGTGTGTGTGTGTGTGTGTGTGCGTGTGAAAGTGCACCACCAAGTTCGAAGCTATCATATGAGATAAAGAACATCACGATCTGATTCCAGTCTGATAAACGACAAGTGGTAATCATTAGCTTCTATCCGGAGTCCTTAAGTTTTACCGATCGAGAGTAAAAGTACCTGGTTTTCCCAGGGACCTTTCCTGCTGCATGATCCTCAAGGTTGCCACACAGTATAGGCCTATCGGGTGAATGCGAGTCGGCTCTGTATCGTATAATGGTGGCTACACACACACTCTCGAGCTTATACTGAAGCCGGCCTACGTAACTTCGAGTAGTTAAGTTCTACGGTAAGTCATGGTAATTTTACATGTTAAGTCTTCTGAAATGGATGCCTCAGTCTTAGATTTAGTGGGGAGTTCTGCCGAGTTTCAAAACATCGCGGGAGCTATGATGCACATTTATAGTACTGCGTCCAGCCCGGGGCGGGGGCGCGGGGTGCTGTCGCCAGAACAGAGCGGTAGCAATGTTATGTTTTGAAACCTGCGCAACACATCGTGCGATCTAATCAACCCGTCTAAATCGCAGATTTTGGCATAGAAAACAACCTGGACAAGAAAATAAAGACTACCGTTAAGAATGAAAGTAACCAGGTAAGAATTAACGTGAAATTGTTTTCGACCAAGCCGTCGTTTGAAAATGAAAGGTTGATCCGATTTTCATTAGCTCTTCAAAAAAATACGCTCTTTCAGTCTTTGTACGGCTTGGCTGAATGCGTGGGCGTGTACGGGGGTGTGTTGGTGTGTGGCAGGGTCCATGGTGTGTGGTGGTACTGGTAGTGGTAGAGCGAAAGCGTACTGTTAGCGTATTGGAAGCAGTAAGTTACGTTTGATGTATATACCACCAGCATCCTATGTCTATGAACCGGTACACATTTAGAAGGGCTTCTTCGAAATTCAAATAAGTTAGACTGTAGAATAGTAAACCTTAAAAAGTCTTAACCCTTAGGATGCCAGACAAATAATGCTCTATTTGTTTGTATTGATTGTGAAATAATCCACGGATGGCACTTCACTTGACTAGGGCCTTAGGGGTTAAAAATATGGGGTAGATTCAGTGCCGTTTGGTATAAAATGCATGCAATGGGAACGCTACTAATTGTCGTCGGCAGAAATGAAAGGGACCTAGAAATCACGTTTTTGGACGAATTAAACAGCAAAAATTTGGTCTAGGGTTAGGATTAGGGTCAGGGTTGCATGGGTTTAGAATTGGGTTTATAGGCAGGGCCGTCACCAGCTTTTTTCTAGGGGGGGTGCTTTTTATGAAAAAAAAACACAAAAACACAAAAAACAACGTATTAACTCAATTTCATGCAGTTATCCCTACCCCCCTCCCCCTCCTCCGGTTTTGTTTTGTTTTGTTTTGTTTTGTTTTTGTTTTTTATTTTTTTAAACATTTTTTTTTTGGGGGGGGGGTTCTGAAGGGGGGTGCGTTCGCACCCTCCGCACCCCCCCCCCTCCCCCGGCGACGGCCCTGATAGGGTTAGGGTCAGGGTTAGGTTTAGGGTTAAAATTCATAAAATTAGTGGGATACCAAAGTGCATTAGTGCTGCATGTAGATTCTATAGAAATGGCTCTGACGCGCACCACAGCTCTCACGTACAACACAGGTTTCAATGGCTTGTCAACGTGTGCGTAGATCTACACATAATATCTACGTACAACAGGTACATGTGTATGTACACACTCAAAATGTGTCCGATGAGGTTAAATTCCCCGGCCATAGGAGGTAAGAACTTGTTATATTGTGGCCTAGGATCAGTTGGCATCCAAGATGTATGTGCATGTATAAAACAAATTATCCCAGAAGGAAAAACCAGTTGAGACCAGTTGAAAATTCCAACTGGTTCCAGTTGGTGGGGGGGGGGGGGGGGGAGGGGGGGGGGTTGGCGTGGGGTGGGGGTGGGGTTAAGCCCCACAAATTCTCCATGCACTTACGCCATTTTTTTTTAAAGGAGTTTAAACCCTGTAATGCCCCTCCCCCCAGAAGCCCCGCTGTGATGGTTTTCAGTAGCGGGTGGCTGAGTTTGGCCAGTCGAATGCCAGAGTGATCAAATGGCTACTGCAAGAATCTTATCTCTTTTGAAATAAGACATTAAAGTCGTATACTGTCAATAGTTAGTGAAAATATCTATGGCTGCATATACAATGTTCAGGTTTTGTTCCTAGAGTCTATGTATTTAAAGTTGGATTCAAAACGTTGTTGCTTGCATATACACTTGCACAGGTAACCCATCATGTCTGGACAGACTGGGACACCTGAGGGCGCTGTGCAGTCTGAGGGGACAGACGAAGAGGTCCTACCGGAGCTAGGGGAGAGCCTCCGCAAGAAGGAATACCTCTTCAGAGATGGCTACCACCCCATGAACAACGGGTCCTATGGTAGTGTTCCAAGAAGGGTGCTCGAGGCACAGCAGAGGTACATAGATGTGACCCCCTCAACTAACCCTCCAATGAAAAAATGATGTAATTTGTGTAATGGCTTTGTACCATATGGAGGGTGTTTCAGGTTGAAACAGAGGGCGTCCCTTTTGCAGGTCAAAAAAATAACATTTGATAAAAAACATGGAAAATGGAAGAAGATAACTGCATTATAATTTCCCTCCCAATAATAGGAATCTGGTAACTGATTTAAGTGAAATTATAGTCATCAGAAGATTTTGAGGAGGTTTTGGGCTAGTCATCCCAAACCCTGTAGCCAAGAGACTGGAGACCACTATGCGCTATGGTCCCCACCGGTCCGCTCCATAGCGCTTGTGTTTAAAGGAAGCAATGCCTTCATTGCATGCTGAGAGGGACAATATGATTATAAATGTAGACTATGCTCACTGCGGCTCAAACTAAACAAAGTTTTTTTCTTTACTTTTCCTGAAAATGTTTGTAAAGCTATGACTGTGAGATTTAATACATGAATTGTGAGGTAAAAAGCTGATTCCTGCCGATTAATTGGGTCACATATTTTATAAAATAAGAACTTTCCAGTCCGTCTCAAGGTTTCCTTTTGTTCTTTTATCATTTAATGATTTTGATAAATAAAGCGCATAATGCCCTTGACAAGGTCTCTATGCACTTAGAAAAGAGGAAAATAAGAAGGAAGACAAAGAAGATGCTGCATCTAGGACAAAAATTCCAATGACTAATTACTAATTACTCAATATACACAATCATACATTATTTACAATTATACATTATCACAATTACTAATTACTACTGAACAAGTGGGTTTTGAGTGAGGATTTGAAGTTTCTACTGTATCAGCATATTTGATATGAGTTGGGATTGGGTTCCACAGTGCCGGTGCTGCATGACAAAAACTACGCTTACCATAGTAATTGATAGCGATACCGGGTACTACAAGTAAATCTTTTTGGCGTGATCTCAGATTTCTGCCAGGTTCATATGTGATAAGGAGATCAGTAAGATATGCTGGAGCCAAATCATTAAAACATTGGTGTGTAATTACAGTATTGTGTGTAAAACATGTGGCTTACGAAGTATTAAGATGATTCTTTTTAGAAAAATTATTTTGCTATCCTTTTTGAAAATACTAACTTGAACGCTAACTTCTATTCATTGTTGAGATATCATTTTTCATTTCAATAATTTTGTTTGCACCTTCCGTCCTCTTCTCTTTCCACTCCAGGATGATGGTTGAGCGGGAAAGTAACCCTGATGTTTGGTACCGCTACTGGCCTCTGATCAGGTACAAGGAGCAGGTTAGGATTGTTGCTGAGTTTGTTGGTTCCAAGCCAGAGAACTTGGTCTTCGTGGAGAACGTCACTATAGGTAGGAAATGGGGATATCCTCCTTTGCTTTTCTTTCCCTTCTGTTCTCTTCTCCCTTGTCCGTTGCTATTGTCTCTTTTCTTCATTCTCAAATTCCTCCCTCCCATTTTCAATTTTCCTTTCTCTTTCATTCTTGTTATGTTCTCTTCCTTTCAATCTTTTCATGAGCTTCTACTTGCCCTGTTTTTCTTTCTTATATTTGGATACCTATTGTTTTACTATTCTTTTTGTCATTTTCTTATTTGTTCCTTTTAATTTGAGAAGTGGTTGATGTTGAGATGAGGACAAGTGGATGCATTCTTGATTTGTTGCTTTCACAGACAGTACAATAAAGATTTTAAACAATGACTTTTTTTTCAGCAAGCAACTCCATTGTGAAGTCTTTCCAGTTTGAGGATGGTGACCAAATCTTGGTGAACAATCACACATACGGAGCTGTGCACAGGACACTAGAACTGGTGACCAGTCTCAATAAAAGTAGGTCAATTCTATGCCCTTGCAAATTGTTTCTAAACAGAAACAGCTAGTTAGTGGTATAAAAAATATTGTTAAGATGAAAGAGTGTAACTCTGTGTAACTCATTCATATGCTAATCATATTTCCCTTCATCACATCAATTGTACTTGTGCTGACAAAACGGTAATATATTTACCTATTTGCATGATAAATCTTCGATTTGGTCAGGTTGAAAAAACACTTTTGCTCTTCCAGTTTGCACAATTGTTGCTTTATATTATGCTGTTTAGATTATGTTAATTGATAATGGAATGTACATTCTATTTGACAAAAATTGCCTTAAAAGGAACAAAACGTTGCCAATTTAAAAGGCAGTTGTATTTTTAATCTAAAGAGGCTTTCCTCCAAAATGAGTTAATGTTTATGCCTCTTCCTGTGGTGTAGTTGTAGCCTTCCTGTTTAGATACAGATATATTTGAATTAATAGACAGCTAATACAGCTCTTTCTCTCTTGCCGACTTCAAAATGAAGAAGTGTCGCTGGTAAACATCACAATCCCAGTGGAGACCACTTATGAGGAGATCATCGACCTCTACACCCGCGCCCTCAATGACAACCCGCGTATCAGACTGGCCATCATAGACCACATCACCAGCTTCTCTGCGATGACAATGCCACTGCAGGAGCTGATTGGTCTGTGTCACGGCCGGGGCGTGATGGTGGCCGTGGACGGAGCTCACTGCCCCGGACAACTCTCGCTGCAGCTGGAGGAGATGGGCGCAGATTTTTACTTCGGTGGGTAGAATCGATCATATGTGACTGCCCAGCTCAAAACCCAAAATGAAATGACCAAAATATGTCATTTGGGTTGACCACATCAAGTTTTTGAAGTTTGTGCTATCTGAAAGAGTGAACATTCCTCTACCTGCTGTCAAAATTTGGTGGCATGAAACGAAACCGAAACCGAGATATTAGCAGTTATTCTGGACCATATTTTTTCGGACAGGCACCGCTTTCAATTTAGCCAATTGCGGACCTGCTCGTTGCTAGGGATCAAGATTTGACACCGTTTTCCCGCGGTCAGCAAACGCATGTTGTGACTAGATGATTGCGCGGTCAACTGCTTCCAGGTTACTTAATAACTCTTTACCGATCGTGCATACATCAACATTTGCTTACGCTCGTACTTCATTGTTAACTTGCCGAATAAACAGAATCCTGAATTGAAATACCCTTCTGAAAAAAACCCAAAATGTTCGTTGATTACAAGAATCTGCAACTAATTCATGTCCACAATTTGAAAAGAAGAGAATTGAGCTCTACTAGCCTACCGAACAATCAGAATGGTTAGGAAAGATAACAGCAAGGGCCGCGTATGATGCCTGCTTGCTTTGGCAGGACGCTGTGAATAGTGAAAAACCTCAATGAATGAACAATTTCAAAAGAACGACAACTTGCCGAATACAGGATCTTGAATTAAAATACCCACCTTAATGATAATCAAGTGTTCTGTTTGTTTGTCGTTAGAAAGAATATCCTCATCTTCATTTCTATTCTTTCACTCTTCGATCTACAGCTAAGCGTTAGTGCAAGTGCAGTGTGTAGTGCAGACTCTAATTAATTCACTTACCTTGTTTTGTAAGGGTAGTTATGTCTGGTAAATATTCATTTCAATTAATGATAGAAAAAAAGATACCTCTGCAAATGCACATTAAAATATATTTAATGGGAGTATAAAAAGGGAGTATATTCTACTGGGAAGGCAAAAATCCATCAAAAATGTGATCATGAGCAATCTTCTTACCAATGGTCTTACATTCATGTATTGTCCATTTTAGAAACTTGCTGAAAGTTATTTGCCCTCAAATAATCCACATTTGGAGTAATTAGTGATTAAATCACAAATCCACAAACTGTTGGGGCCGAACATTTTGATGATTTCACTAGTAATAATTAATTACTCCAAATGTGGATCATTTGAGGGCAAATAACTTTCAGCAAGTTTCTAAAATGGACAATACATGAATTTAAGACCATTGGTAAGAAGACTGCTCACGATCAACCTTTTGAAGGCTTTTTGCCTTCCCAGTACAATGTACTCCCTTTAACATATTTTATTTAATCAAAAAATACTCTTTATCGTGTCTTCAAAAATATTCTTGCCTCAATATTTTCCGAACGGAAGTTGACTGAAGTAAGCAACTTATTCCATAGGCATATCAATGAGTACAGCCGAGCTGTGCAGCACCAAAGAACCGCATGTTGCTGCCAGTTTGTGTGCATAATGATATCGCGTGTCCGGATTGGTCTAGGCATGGGCATGGGCATGGGCTTTAAAACTGTCAAAACGTGAAAATTCTTTTTGGGCGACTTTTTGTGGGTTTCGAGCTGGGTGGTCACATATCCCATATTGATGAGATCCTGTTCAGTGATTGGTCTAATTTTGATAAGTTATATATCATTTTAAAGCTTAGAACCTACTCTTTAACACTATGTCAAATAGTGAAAATTCATTTTGGGCGACTTTTTGTGGGTTTCGAGCTGGGCGGTCACATATCCCATATTGATGAGAACCTGTTCAGTGATTGGTCTACATAGCGTCATGTGAACAAATGGGATATTGCTATCGTATGATGTCGATGAGATGGAAAGGAAAGTTTCAGGAGATAAAAATGTGCAAGACTGCGGCGTCAGATGGGGGGGTATAAAACAAATATATGATGCACTGTTTCGAGCCAATGGTGAAATTTGAACTAAGCCTCTCTGTTTGCCGATACATGTATCTTAAAGGTCAATTGTCACATGGTCTGAAAGTATACATAGTTTTATCAATATATTTGCTGTAGAAAGAGTGTACAGACTATAAACTAAGAGTAAGCCTTTCTCTAATTCAAGCAAATATTGAATTAAATTGCTTTGACCTCAGGCAATCTTCACAAGTGGCTGTTTGCGGCGCGGGGCTGTGCCCTTCTCTATATTCACCCCAAGCACCACGGCTGGATACGGACAGCGGTCTCCTCACATAACACGTTTGATGAGGACCTTCAGTCTCGCTTCCACTACACCGGTACTCGTGACAATATTCCCTTCTTTGCTGCTGATGAAGCCATAAAGTTTCACAAGTTTCTCGGAGGACTGGTGAGTTGACAGCTGTCTTGTCACATTAAGGGCTATCCACAGTATGAAGGGAAATGTTGTTTAATAAAGCACAAAAATGCCACATACATGAGCTACTTCTTGAAATATCGCTCTTCCTTATACACGGCAATGAGGAGGGAAAATAGGACCATGTAATACAACATATATGAGCTACTTTCTGCAGCTCTAGGCAAAAGAGAAAACCTGTCATTAAATGGACAATATATTAATCTCACATATTCCGTGAAACCTTATCTGTATAAATGAAGGATGGAAATTTCGAACTCAAGATATATTGTCCTGTTACCATGAGAAATTTGTACAGCAAAACTTCCCCAAATATGATATGATGATTAGAAATAACAGGAGAATGAAGTGAATATCATGTGGGTCACATTGGTCAATAGTTACAGGTCAAGGATTTTCTTGCATTAGAGGATGAAATTTTACGAAAGATTATGACAATTCAGTGTCTATGCAGGAAGTCGGAGGTCTTCCATTCAACTGTGTGTGGTGGAATTTCCTTAGTTTTTTTTTTTTCAAACTGTGTTTGAATATAGGAATGTAAATGTGGACTTTTAAATCACCTCCATTCCATTTTATGGATTTAGTCATAAGTACTTAATAATCATAAACTGTGAAACAATAATTGGAAGTCGTCAACCACAGTCTGATTCAATCAGTTATAGCTTTTACTGGTTTAATTGACATGTACCATGGAATTCGTCTTCACCGGTCCTTACAGGAGCGGATCACCGCCCACAACACCGAGCTGGTCTACTGGGCGGCTGACATGATGGCCGAGGCGTTCCACACCCGTGTGGTAGAGCGGGAGCCTAGACTCCGAGCCCCGTTCATGTGCCTCGTGGTCCTCCCAAACACCCCCAATCTCGCCAAGTTCGCCACCAACAAGGATATTATACTTGAGTTGCTACACAAACACAATTTGGGTGTGGCAGTCACAAGCTGTCACAAGGGTCAGAGGTACCTACGACTCAGTGCACAGGTCTACAACTACAAAGAGGAGTACTATTTGATGCGGGATGCTTTCATTGATGTTCTTGGCATCGAGGAAAAGATTTCGTCATGACATCCCTGTAACCTGTGCATCTGTCTCGTCAGAGACAACGGAGAGACTGTATAACTCTTTAACAAATGAATCAACTATTTTAGGGGTTTATGTATGGTTCTGCCGTTTTTTTTTTTCATTCTTCGTCATTATGCAAGTATTAACAAAATGTTTTAAAAATCTGCATTATTCAAGAAGCAATACATATTTTAAGTGTAATCACAATAAGTTGGAGTTGCACAAAGCAATGTATGGTAGATCATCGCCATATATCCTCTAGAATCTTTGATTGACAGACATAACATTTTCAAGATGTTTTATGCTGATGACACTCAGTTGTATATTACATTCAAACAGTCACGACTTGAAAATGTTTCTTCTCAGATAGCAAACTGTGCAAACTCAAGCAATCAAAGAATGGTCTCACCAAAATTGTCTCAAGTTAAATTGCAGTAAGACGGAGTTCCTTCATGTTTCATCCTGGTTTAAAAATACGACTCCAGTAATTCACTTGGATCTGGCTGGAAAGCAAATTGAAGCTACCAAAACATGTAGAAATCTTTGGATAATTTTTCGACAATAAGCGCTTACATTTGACAATTTCATCACACGAAAATGCCATTCAGCTTTGTTTGCACTCTTCAAAATTGGTAAAATTCACGATTTTATTGATAGAAGTACAACTGAACGTTTGGTTCATGCATTTGTTATGTGTCATTTTGACTTCTGCAATAGTCTCCTTTTTCAATTACCATTTTGCCAAATTCAAAGACTACAAACTATTCAAAATTCAGCAGCACGACTTGTTACACATATGAGGAAACATGCTTCACTATCTCCTGTCTTACGTAATTTACATTGGTTACCAGTCCAGTCTCACATTAAGTTCAAGGTATTGTTATAAGCCTATATTCGATCATGTAAAAAGAATTTGTTTATTGTTCCTCCTATACTTACACAAACATAAGGTGAACGTTCATTTGCCCATGCTGCTTCAGGTTTATGGAATAGCCTCCCTGACAGTCTTAGGAATATTAACACCCTAGATAGGTTTAAGTCTGCTCTTAAAACACACTTTATCCAAATCTCAACATGATTTAAGGAACTCAGTAACCTAATTTCTCTTTTTCTTTGCTCCTTGAAGCACATAGAGACTTTCTTATGTATATGTGTTATGCGCTATATAAAAATGGTTTATTATTATTATTATTATTCACAAACCCTCAAAAAATTATAGGACAGAAAGCTTGAGATTATGAGATCAGATTAACATTTTGCAAAGATTTGTAACGTTTCCTTAAAATCGCTGAAATATCAGGACTGTGGTGAATTGTTTCTGCAAACATTGCCATTTTCTGGAAATGATATATGTGCCCCCCCCCCCCTTGTTACGATTAACACTTCTGTATGATGGGTTCCTAAGAATCTTAGAAGGAGTCAACTTCAAACTTGGTACTCATTCCCGTGCATGTTCTTGCAGGAATAACCAAACTTTAATAATCCAAGTTGAATGTTGTGTCAAATTTAGCTGTCAAAAAGGTCGTATGTCAAACTTAAACTTTAGAATTTGGTGTTGCATGTGGCGTTCCATGACACAAACAACCTGTCATTACATAACTGAAATATCACAACCTGTCATTACATAACTGAAATATCAATGTCAAGTAATTTGTAAGCCAAGTTGATGATTTATATTAAAATGGTCAAGGGAAGAGGCAATGTATGTCAGTCACATTGTAATGGATGTTGCATTTTACCCTTCGTGAGGGAGTTTAGTTCTTGCTCTTTTTATTACTGCCAACTCCTGTTAAAGAGTCTGTCTCTTTCTCCTTCTTAGCTCTCTCTCTCCTCTATCCTTACTTCACTGTACCTCTACCCACTTTGCTTTTCTCCCCCTCTCTATTTTTCCTCCTCCTCTCCTTAGTCCCCCCCCCCCCTCTCTCTCTCTCTCTCCCTCACACTCTCATTCCCCCCCTCTCTCTCTCTCTCTCCCTCACACTCTCATTCCCCCCCTCTCTCTCTCTCACTCTCTCCCTCACTCTCTCTCTCTCTCTCTCACTCTCTCTCTCTCACTCTCTCTCTCACTCTCTCCCTCACTCTCTCCCTCACTCTCTCTCTCTCTCACTCTCTCTCTCCCTCACTCTCTCCCTCACTCTCTCTCTCTCTCTCTCTCACTCTCTCTCTCTCACTCTCTCTCTCCCTCACTCTCTCCCTCACTCTCTCTCTCTCTCTCTCACTCTCTCTCTCCCTCACTCTCTCTCTCCCTCACTCTCTCCCTCACTCTCTCTCTCTCTCTCACTCTCTCTCTCCCTCACTCTCTCTCTCTCTCTCTCTCCCTCACACACTCTCTCTCTCCTTCCCTCACACTCCCACTCTCTCTCTCTCTCTCTCTCTCTAATCCCTCTGTCATCTTCCATGCATAGCTGAGTGCACAGTGATGTGCTTTCCTTGAATTTCTTTTACGAAAGAGAGGGAAAAAACAAGATGTTCCGTCACGGAATCGGTCAAGTTATTGCCGGGGAGTCACTGAGGCAGGTTACTCCCATCAGCATGCAGCTGAATGTAGGAAGACTGTGCTGCTGAACTATGCTTAACTTTACTGTATCAGACAAATACAGCTGTATGGGATTTTAAGTTCAATACTGGGAGTGTTTCACCAAGCTGTTCTTAAGCTAAGAACGACTTAACGCTCGACTGGTGACCCTTTCTTGTGCTAAACGAGATGAGTCTACCCCAATTTGTTCCTGTTTTTACACAATGGAAGTTAATTACCAACAATCCTAATCAAATTTGACAAATTTCATAATCTTTGTATTCAGATGCTTGTTAACAGAAAAAATGTAAATTTGCAAAGATTAGATTTCAACTTAAGCTGATGGGAATTGAGAATCTGATTTGGCAGAGGAAGGGGTCACCAGTCGTTTGTAAAGTTGTTCTTAGCTTAAGAAGAGCTTGGTGAAACACCCCCCTGGTGACAAAATACACATATGACACGTTAAGAGTTAAGAGAGCTGGCATTGGAGCACTGGGGCCATTTTCATGAAACCCTACTAAGCCTAAATGCATTCAGGCACATGGATTTTTAGTAACTAACTAGG
The DNA here is from genome assembly GCA_963669155.1 of Arbacia lixula. Lineage (NCBI taxonomy): Eukaryota > Metazoa > Echinodermata > Echinoidea > Arbacioida > Arbaciidae > Arbacia > Arbacia lixula. The sequence goes on along the minus strand of OZ022582.1, from coordinate 26,457,980 downwards.
CTAGTAAGGTTTCATGAATATGACTCCTGCTTTCTACCGGATTTCTACCTCACGTTTAATGGTAATCAAATTGTTAACTCCCTCATTAGTCCTTAATCGTATTTCTCAGGATTGTCGTGCCGTACGTGATGTCTTGCTCTTGATGGTGTTATGAGCCTGCCTGTGATGCGATCGACCAGTGAATGCAGGATGAAGCCGAGTGCCGCGACTGATGCCTGTACTGTGTGTGGTTCTATGCGTGCTTGGCGTGGATTTTTCTTTTTCGGGCGGACAGATTCGTGGGGTCGCGCAATCAGTGGTCTGGCGCGGTGTGCGTACGATGTGAATCAGTTGGCGTAATATGTGTGGGAGAAGAGGCGGACGATAAAATACGGCCAGTATGGATCTGGACTAGCCGTGAAATATCATTCGCACTATACTTCATGACAGACATCATGCTACTAGGCACGTCTCAACAGCAACAAGGACAAAATTCCGCCAAAATATTTTGTGTAGAACATTTAATTTACACCAGAAAAAAAATACATACCTGTTTCACCTCCTCCTCTTTCATATTGGACAAATTTCTTATGTTAAGTGCAATACTTTAAGGGATAGTTCACCCTGAAATTATTTTTCTTTCAATAAAAGCAGACACATAAAATAAACATAAAGTCATGATCTTTTTAAGTTTTGTGACGTGACGTGCGAGATGCTCTCCCATATTTTTTTTTCTCGAGAATGTGCATTTTCACCGAAGTAAAAAGCATCCATGTACCTGTTCATTTGATACGTCATCAGAAATATGTTTTACACACATACATATATGAAAAAGAATCTATTTATATAATTATATTGTACATAATAATTGAAATGTCAAAATCTAGTAACTTTCTTTTCCTTTGACCTATTTTCGTTAAATCTTCACTAATACAGGTAATATGTTTCTTCCATGTTTCTGCTTCTATTGAAGCCAAAATAATTTCTGGTGAAGGTGTCAGGATTGACACCTTAAATGAAGAATTGCATGGAGGATCGACGTGTCTGGAGAGCGATCCGACAGATGTCGCCGGAGTGAGAGTGAGTGAGTGAGTGAGTGAGCTACCCCTTTACTTGGTTGGTAATCAAAAGCAATCAAAATATATCAATCATCAGGAATACATCAGGAATACATCATATAATACATCAATACATCAGGAATGCGCATTCACTTTTTAAGTTAGAGATCAGATTCGGAGTGCCAAAATAACATTGGACTAAATTTCTCCCACTGAGCACACACTGTGATTGGCCAACAGTGGAAAATTACGAAAATGCATCAATATATTCCAGACACGTGACAAACAAGAACATTTCTGCCCAAATTAATGATCATTGAATGAATATACCACAGATCTGTACTTACAAGTCTGGACTGAGAACGGCTTCAATCAAGAAAATTATATCAACGTCGACGAATTCGCTGCTCTCAGAATCCACACAAGAGTCCTATTCAGATCAAACTGGAATATGCTTCCGTGGAACAATAAAATGTGGTTGCTGTGATTATTTTTGCGGCAGGTCGTGAGCTTATATTACAATGAATATTTACCCCGTGACTAAAGGCAAATATCATAAATGAAGGAATTGGGGACTTTAAGAAATAACTTGCATTAATGTTTGTTGATTCAATTGGAAGAAGCTAATGTCGCCCTCGTCTGTTACATACATACTGGACATTTAATAAAGGAAGCCATAAAAACGTGGATTTTTACCAGTCCCCAAACTGCTCATTAGACATCGTTAATTAAAACGAAGAGGATAGCATTATAGATACGATTTAGAAAACAGTAAAACTTTCGGTAATGCCATGCGGTTGTATTCTTTCGGATGATTAAGCCATGGGTTTAAGAAAGGCAAAGAAAGAATGGAAAGCGAGATGATTTTTCATTTCTATAACAGTTACACAAGACAATTTTAGCTTTAGTTTTCAGTGTTGTAAACCGAGGATAGGATTGTTTGAAAGGGCGAACCACTCTTCTCTTCGCCTGGTCGAAGAAGTATTTAACCCCCACGCGCACAATAAACTGCTGCTCTATGAGATTTGTGTGTATAAGGCACACCCAAAGAGTTTATATAGGCATGTAATCCACTAAAGTACTTTGGGCATATTGCTCGGAGAACTGAAGGAATCAGAAAAGCAATATTGTAAGGGGCGATTGAAGGGGGGCGTGGCAGAGGTCGTCCACCTACATATTGTACCGACGGTATAAAGAATGTCCAGGGAAGAAATGAAGGGTGCAACACGCTTGGCGGGAGATAGAGTTGTATGGCGTGCTCTCATGAAGGCCACCTAATCTTGATGATAATGAATCTGCTTTTGTCTCAATCGATCCTCTTTGACCTTCATCTCTTTATTATTACCCCCCCCCCCCCTCTGTGTTCCTTTCTTTCCCGTTTCTTACTCCGCCCTCCAAACCTTGGCCAAGTATGGAGTTATCAAGATTATATGCAAACATAGCATCCCCATTTCGAAAGTAACGCTTATATAAATACTAAAATTATATTTAGTCATTACAATCAATAAGGAGGTTCTTCGATCCTTGCTTGTGCCAACAATGACTTGACTTTTCTTCTCGAATACAAGCTCGTCAACTTTTTTTGTGGTATTACTGTCGTAATTTTAAAGAGGTCATAACTATTTCAATTTAAGAGGCACTTTTGTATATTGACCTAAACACTGCAGCTGGCAACAACTCCAGCAAGTATGTAAACACAACAAAAAAGTAAGTCCCCCCTTAGCAAAATAGCATAACTTATTATTAAAGATGTTTTGAGCAACATAGCAGGGGCAGGGTTGTGTCTTCACCTATTGACCAACCTCCGTGTGAAAATCACATTAATCCACTCAATCATGCATGAGTGAGCACACATTAAAGGCAAAATTGTCACTTTTCAAAAGTCACAAGGGTAATTTTTGGATTCTGTCATATACAGCTTACTCTCGATATAACGAGGTCGTCGGGACCAGGGCTTTTTCCTCGTTATAACGAAACCTCGTTATATCCAAACAGAATAAAAAACAATAAAATACATTGAAACATGTGTGCGTGTGTGTTCATTGTGTTTTACTATGTTTTCATATGCATAGCCGTCTTGGAAACATGCGTTATCAAACTGAAAAAGGGGATTGGATCGTGCGTTATCTAACTGAAAAAGGGATTGGAAACATGCGTTTTCAAATTGAAAAGGGGATTTATTTTTGCTTAACACATCATCCTACCTTGATATATTTTTGACGTTTTAATAAATAATTGCATTCAATAAATTATAGACCATTCCCGATACGATGGGTGTTATTTTGCAGTAAATTAACAATTGTTATCGTAATCTGCTGGACAAAAAAAACATGCCGTTTCGTTTGTTTGGACAAACAAGAGAACAGGCGGCGCAACGGGTTGAACGGCCGGGAAATGAGTGGAAGGTGGAGTTAGATAAGAACGTCTCGCTCGTCTGTTAGCTTTTGCACAACGACGTACCAACACCGTTTATGATCGGCACTTTCTTTGTGGGTCATTCCAAAATTATTACGAGGGGGTTCTGCCCTGGATGCTTACACGTGTATTTCATTTTGTATCGTGATGACTTCCAGCGGTATTCTAATTTCGAGAAGAATATTTTATTATCACTTCAAATCTTTCATTGTCATATTTTAGTGTGTGAAATATTCTTCACCCGTCCGAGATCACATTTGTTTTTGTCAAGAAACCCAATCAATCGCTGCTCATCAGACACACCCCCAATTCAGCACGCACCGTGTCATTGATTGCCGTGAAGGGATCGGACTTGCAAACCATGTGCTTTCAATATACGTACGCTGTGCGAAGGAGTGATGTATCAGAAACTGTGCACCCCCAATTCAGCACGCGCCGTATTGCCGTGATGGGATCAGACTTGGAAACCATGTGCTTTCAATGCATACGTACGCTGTGCGATCGCGAAGGAGTGATGTATTAGAAACTGTGCATATGCTCGCGTTGTGTGGACGTGTATTACAAGATGCGCGTCTGGCTCCTTGCGGTGCCGGTGTTTTCATGTCTCGATTTTTCCTTCCTCGTTGTAACGGGACGCAATTGTTATGTTTTTCTTTGTCTTGGGGTCTACAGAATAAGCTCGTTATAACGAAATCTCGTTGTAACCGTGCTCGTTGTAAGCGACGTGTTGCACCATAGGTTTGCATGTAGACATTTTTGGGACCGAGAGATTTCTCTCGTTATAACGAAACCTCGTTATATCCGTGCTCGTTGTATCGAGAGTAAGCTGTACATGTTTGGTGCATAATATGTGTCCTTTCATTGTTTATCATTCACCTCTCGACACCCTAAAACCTATTCCGACACTTAACTCATTGTTCTGGTTGAGTGAGCACCGTTTAAAAATTACTATAGTGTAAAAGTCCCTCGACTCACTGAATGACGACATATCCTCAGCGTCAATGTCAACACACTTCCTGCCCTATAGAAATGTATTGAACTTTAGCCTTTTAACAAGACTTCTCGCGTTTATACTCTCCATGTCACATACGTAGATATCACACAATCAAAACCTACCATATTGGAACTCGACAAGTCAAAGTTAACTATACTTTTTGTGTGAGTTGAGACTAGTATAGGACCGTCCAGATATACACAACATAACCGTTAAAGAACCGCATTGCATTTGTCCCAGGACTTACGTTCGCCGATGTCCATAAAAGCAATGGATATTCACTGAAGCAGGCTTTATTAGATCAAGGGATGCTATACATGAGTGTGTATGGGGTGTCTTCCTCTATTATTCAGTGGATATTTACTGGGATCATAATAGGCGCAGTCATGCCTCCTGGTAGCAGAGACGAGGATATAGAGAGTTTATTTACTGCGCGATGTGTACATCATATCAAAGATAACAATGATATGGTCTTATTTACTTAGGGTAGCCATATAAGTAAGAACACTACTTTTCATGTGGGCCTTGCATTATTGCCCCAGTCACTTGATTAAAGGATCGGGCCCTGTTCCTCTTTGAAGAACCCTAGGGTAAGCCCCCCTGATCGAAAGTCAGCGGGACGTTCCACTACACCACGCCACCTCTGTCTTCTCTATAAAATAGCATCGGGTTGTGAACTTTGACGATCTTTGAATTATTGGGTACATCAGCGCCCAAACGTGACGTCACTTCTGTATCACAAAACTTTAAGAGCGTCACCTCGCGGAGGCAGCGCATTCCACGTTTTGCGAATAACATGAACAAGTAGCACAAATGCATTTTAACGTCATTGCTTCTATGTCTCTTTGATATACCAACTTTCCTCAAGCTTTCACGTGTACATTCCTCATAGAGTAATAGCTTCCTATCACTGATTGTGACGTGACACTGTGATCATATGAACAACTACTGTATGCATGGCATCGTATCATCTTCAGATGATCGTGATATCGTTCAGGTTCATGTTAATGACAATCAAGTCATAAACATTATAAATGCTTCTTAATTGAAAATGTAAGCTATGATTATTGTTGCATTATTTCATTACATAGGCCTAGGTCACATGTATAGAAAGTGTATCCTTTTAGTAGGCCCGCTTGATATATGCATGTATAAAATATCAACCATAGGATATAAAACAAAAGATAAATGGCTATAACAGATAGTGTGCGCGAGTCATCACTCATGACTTAACTATTTGTGTGTTCACTTATGAATCCCTGTGCGCCGCATTGTTTTGAGAGTGCAGAGATCCCGACAGGGGAGCATTATAAATCAGGCGCTAGTGTTGCACTGGGATGTTTTGAAGGAAAATGTTGAGTAACAAAGTGGTGAAAAATTAATTTGGAGAGCAAGTAGTTAAAACCTGAGTGGACTCCATTATGTTACAACAAAATAACAGTCTCCCCCACATCCTCCTACCAACTCTATCAACGTCTATGAATGGGCCGTACTTCGCCCCATAACTTGCTGATTAAGCTGTTGTTGTTATGTACCCTTTTCAAATGATTAACAATAAACATATTCTAGCTTCCGCGCCATGGTTCAAGTGAAATCGTCACTGTGCTAGAATGGGGAGGGAACCCGCCACCACGTGTGCGAAAAGGCGAACGAAGCGTCTATGAATGGGTATTTGTGGCCAGTAGCAGTCAAATCTTTTGATGGGAGAGTCAACAATAGAAACAAACGCGTGTTCGGCTTAAAAGCCACCATCACAGACAACGACACGATCCTATCATTTCGGTATCATTTCAGTATCCTCACGTTGGGCATTTAACCCATTATCGTAAAGAGTACATTCTGCTTTCGAAACTTTCAGAGGGAATCCATCATGTCTGGACAGACTGGGACACCAGAGAGCGCTGTGCACTGTGAGGGGGAAGACGTAGAGGGCTTACCGGAACTTGGGGAGAGCCTCCTAAGGGAATACATGTACTATATATCTTTTTTTAGCGCGGACTGCCATGGCGAGAACAACGGGTCCAAAGGCAGTGTTCCACGGAGGGTGTTTGAAGCTCAACAGAGGTACTTAGATGTGACCCCTTCAACTTAACCCAAGCTTAGAACCTAATGGAAGCGGGTCGCCATCATGATTCTCACAGGCGCTTCGACATCGAAGGTTGATTCATTTATACAATTTCATGCTTATATTATCCGAATTCCACTCACCGAGTATCTGATTAATACCGCAACTGCCCATGTTTATTTTTTTTTGCTATGTGCAGGTGTGACGTATATTTAATTGTTCTTGTTATTCATATTTCAACCATGTCATTATATTCATTTAAGATTTATGGTAAGCAATGCAGTAATTGATGAATTGGCTAGTAATCAACTACACAATATGGAGTTTAGCCTGTTAGCGAAATTCATTGAAGAGAGAATATATGTTGATATAAAAGAGCTTACATTTGGATGAATTAAGAATAAGAATCTAAATTTATTGAACCAAAGCTCATGTATTTTAATATGTATACAACAATGGGGGCGGGGGGGGGGGGGGGTGGTGGTACGAGATAATTATTCGTATCATGATAGTTTATTTTCCTCGTAAGGTTCTATCTATACTGCATGTGTAAACATTTCATATCAATATACTGGACATAACTACTTCAGCCGTTCTCTACATCGATTAAGACTGTTAAAGGTGGTATCAATAAGTATCACTGCACTGCGAAACACCATCTGTACTATATAGCTGTAGACGAGAAAGTCAAATGAATACACATTCGAATAATTTCAATCAATTCATTATTACATCGCAAAAAATACCAATAGAGTTATGAAAAAATATATGGAAGCTGCAGTGAAGACATATACATTTCTAAATAACGAGAAAAGCTCGAAATTTAAACTACGTCGTACGTTATGATATCTGATTTGTGTGAGTGTTTAAGGTTAATCCAGTACACAGACTTACAATACATTTCCATTTCAGATTCTGTTTTTCAAAAGTATCAAGCGAAATTAAAAATAATTCTATAATACCCTCTTCTATACGTATCACCCATCACCTTTATAAACATTTAGGAAAACTGAAATTAATCACAAATTGAAAAGGAGACTAAGGGGCAGCGAAGTAATATTTCAATATGAAATCATCATGGGAGTAAAAAAGAAATTTTCACAAGGGATGATTATTCCTTCACCTTTCTCTTATATCCCCAAAGAAAGCACGCTCGACGCCAGTGTATTGTCCAGGAATTAGGCAAATGTTTCATGTGCCCGTTTGTCGTGATCAGTGGGATCCAAGGGGGCTGTGTGGAGGGGTGTGCACCCTTCCGAGTAATAAAAACAGGTGTAGTCTTCCGAGGGTGTGGTCTTCCGAGGGTCCCGAGGATGTGGTTCCCCAGAGCTCCCCCGCTATTGGAGCAGTAGTTACAATGGAACTTCGGATGTCGTGTTGGCCCAGGCTGGGTAGGTGTTGACTTGAAACACCCACACACCCAAAGTGTTCAGACTCAAGTTGGAGACCAGGATACACACGATATTCATCACTACACCAGCCTTGGCCTGGAAGACAGACAGAAAAATCAATTAATTTAAAATGTGTGTGATAGCAAACGACCAAAAAACAATAATGTTAGTGTTTACTCTAAATAAATTCTCAGAATTGGAGAGAAGAAATGCTGGACCAATTTCATTTGTGCACACTGCTTTAAACCCCGTCATTTTAACTTCCAAACTTAAATAATGTTTGAGAGGATGAATGATGGACTCATTCTCAGTGTTACCCCCCCCCCCCCCACACACACACACATAGAGACACACACGTGGTTTAGTATACAGTAGGGTAATTGTATTTGATTGTGACTTTATATTCCTCTATGCAACAAACAGCACAAACACCTGAATGCTCTGTGCAACATTGAAATATAAATGAAAGTGTTGTGAATAATGTCTTAACGTTAGTAAGGTTGTCGTTCTTATAAAATGTAAGAGCTTTCAACGGATAAAAACGTGATGCATTTATTTCGGGAAGCACTCGTTTCTCCGAAGGTTCGTTATTCCGAACGTTACGCGACAAATGCTTAGATTGACGAACCCTTTTGCGTTTCGGACTAACGAGCATCGAGGTACAGGCAATTTACGTGTTTCGGAATTACGAACCTTCGGAATAACGAACCTTTGGAATATCGAATTGTAACCTTTCTTTCAATAGTTTGTCCATGGACTACCGTAGACAAACAAATGATTTGACAATAGTGTCTGTACTTTGTGCAATAAACTCAGCAAACACGAATAAGTTTGCTGTTACTTTTTGCACCTTTCTGTAACCTGCTAATAAAGAACGATATTGCATGAAGTTGTCGCATGATTGTGATGACGATGTGTCATTCCAAGAAAACCATCTCAACATTTCATTTGTATATATGCTATAAACTGTTCACTGAATCATCCGCCGTGTTCCATACTTACCATGTCCAGAACAGAGAGATTCCCATGAGCAAACGCGATGGCGTTCGGAGGAGTGGCTACCGGAAGCATGAAGGCGAAAGAGCACGCAATGGCTGCTGGGAGCATCAGATACAGCGGGTTCAAGCCGAGACTTGTGCTCTGATGGAAAGGACATTAAAGTTTATCTTACGATCACATAGATATCAACATGGAAGAAAAGGCAATCTGTTGCAGTTTTTTGTTTAAACTTATTAGGTCTCAGAGGAGTACACATTACATTCTTTAAATATGTTCCGGAAGGATGACAACTTTACAAAAGGAACATTTACATTTTGAGATCTGATATCTGAAGACAAGGGCATTTTAATTGTGTTACGATAGCAAATCAATGTTCCCAACATGCGTAACTCTGATTAATTTTATATTTCACACCTTCCATGGGGAGTGTCCACACTTACCAGTTCAGCGAATATTGGGAGGAAAATGGTGGCGGTGGCCGTATTGCTTGTGATTTCCGTGAAGGCAGCGACGATGGTTGAGATGATGATGGCCATGCCCACAGGGGGCAAACCTGCAAACACCGAGAACTGGGCCCCGAGCCAGGCAGAGAGCCCTGAAACCTGGAGGAAAGAAGGGTTGGGCATGACAGGGAGAGGCAGGAGGTTTAAGGGGAATAAGGAGGTGATAACATTTCGAGAGGAGCGAGGATGAACAACAATACACAATAGAAATCACAGTAATGACAGTAGTTCTATATTTTGTACATGTCTTATGTCATTGCATCCTCCCCATGCCCTCATACACAAACACGAGGTGGGTTACACGCCCGATATCTCCAGCAAGCTATCTGCTGCGAAGCACATAGACATCGTAGACAAGCGTGATTATATCGCGTTATTGGGGTTGATATGTTATCAGTGAGGTTATATGTGCGTACGTCAATTTCTGCTACCATACCTTGCATGCATCTGCTAAGGCGGATCCTCCACCCAGCAAGATGATGACGTTCCATGCCATCTTCTCATGGATGACGGGCCAAGTGAGGAGGGCGGGGATCTTGGCGGGCTCCTTCTCCGCGCCGTATGGGCCTATCAGAACAAGCAAATAAATTATAATGATATACTGTTTTTATTTAGCGCCTAAAATGAAAGAGCATCACCTACAAGCGCTTAACATGATTATTACCGCGGTGTTCGGATGTTTTTTTCTGACACCTGTCCCCATAAAAGAGTAGTCAGATGGAAGAAACCATGAAACCCATGGACGCAGTCCCTCAATTACAGAAAGGGTGCTTCTAATAGCCTATGTTGAGACAAATCAAGTGGAAGGGACCATCGTACTCATGAACACAGTCCCTCCATTGCAGAAGGGGTGCATCTAATAGCCTATATTGAAGAATAGTTGAAACTGGAAGGGACCATCGTATCCATGAACACAGTCACTCTATTACAGAAGGGATGCATCTAATATCCTATATTGAAGAATAGGTAAAACTGGAAGGGACCATCGCATCCATGGACACAGGTAGTCCATTACAGAAGGGATGCATCTAAAAGCCTATATTGAAGAATAGTTAAAACTGGAAGGGACCATCGCATCCATGAACACGGTCCCTCCATTACAGAATGGGTCCATCTAATGTACTATATTGAAGAATAGTTAAAACTGGAAGGGACCATCGCATCTATAGACACAGTCACTCTATTACAGAAGGGGTGCATCTAATAGTCTATATTGAAGAATAGTTAAAACTGGAAAGGACCGTCGCATCTATAGACACAGTCACTCCATTGCAGAAGGGGTACATCTAATAGCTTATATTGTAGAATAGTTAAAACTGGAAGGGACCATCGCATCCATGAACACAGTCACTCCATTACAGAAGGGGTGCATCTAATAGCCTATATTGAAGAATAGTTTAATCTGGAAGGGACCATCGCATCCATGAACACAGTCACTCCATTGCAGAAGGGGTACATCTAATAGCTTATATTGAAGAATAGTTTAAACTGGAAGACACCAGCGAAACCATGGACACAGTCACTCCATTACAGAAAGGATGCTTACCGCTGTTCCTCCGTCTGCACAGGAAGGATGGTGGTCGAGAAGGGAACACGAATAGCATCAGGGAGATGAAGATAACGGAGGTAGCATCTGTCACGTACCTGTCATCAAAGAATGTAATTAAGTAGCGAGCAAAATATAATACATATATTCAGAAAGTGGTAGATAGAAACATAATGAATAGGTAGACAGACAGACAGGCAAAGACATACAGAGAGTGACTTGTACATGTTTGTGTACAGGTATGATGTTTTTTTTCCAAGCAAGGATTAGTATCCTTATGGAGGTGCTCCGTGTTGCACATCTGTGTTTCTTTTTTCTAGCAGAATATTTCAATATGTGTTTCCTGGTTCGATGAATAATGTGGTTGCAAGAAATAACATGATGTGAATTATGAAATAGATATATATTTTTTTAAATGGTCAACATAAAGGGAAGCATAGAGATACAAAAATACGTAAAAGTCCTATTAGTGTACAATTGGGTCATACTGCACAGCAGAGGATTAAAGTGGAAGGTTTGTCAGTCTATTATTACCCTGTCATAAACCCGATGGACCAGCCGCTGACAAACTTAGGATCACGAGTCAACCACAGTAGGACGAGGACCACGAAGTGACCCAAGACGGCCCACTCCGCAAATCTGTCAGGAGAAAACATCATAGGTGTGACGGGAGAGGGGCTGAGGCGAATTTAAAAATCATTTTAAGGCATTCCTCTTCAACAAATATGTGCGTCATTCCATTTGCCTTGATATAATGATAATTCGTGATAAATGTTGGTTCGTGTTTGAGTGTGTGTCTGTGTTTGGAGGTGATCATTATATATATATCATATATCATTGAGTTATAAAATGTCGTATCTTTATTGACCCGTCATAATTAGATATATAAAAAGTGTTTATCAATGTTTTTACTCTGTATATGTACCTCTTAACTTTCCAAGCAATGTGCTCTTGCTTGGAGGAAACCCTCATCTTTTGATTTGATTTCGTCATGTAAATTGTATAATTTTGTAAATGTTTTTGCCTTGATGCCTTTTGCACTAAAACTACGTCGATAGAATAAGTCATTATTTTCATCAGTCATATCATTGATAATAAACAATTCATGAAAGCATACAGAGGCGTTACATAACATTCATCAATTCATGAGAGTAACACGAACCTCCTGGCACGAGAAAATGTACCGATACTTTGAATGTGATCGGATGAAACGGGAAGTAAATACTGAAATGAAATGGAAATTCACAAAATAGAGCAGTCTAGATCTACTATCAATGTATTATAAACATGTTGATAATATCGTAATATACGTTTGATTTGACTACTTACGACATTGGTCCAAGAGCATCGTAGTTTTTCCTGATGACCCTCTTTGCTCTCTTTTCCTGCTCCGCACCAAGTTGCTTGTCACTTCTCTGCAGGCAGCTGCGGTTTAAGGAAGAAATGAAAGATATCACTAAACATGTTCCTTAAAGGTGACGGGTAATAGTAGTAATGATGACAGTCCGTTATCATGGCAAGGTTCCCGTTGCATAATACTTACCATTGATGGTAACTCTGTCATCAATGGTAACTACCATGGTAACATCACCCGACAGCCAATCAAATTCAAGGTTCCCAAAGAAGTTGCCATTGGTAGCAAAGTAAACGTTAATGGTCAGTTTTATCAAAGACGTTTCACCAATGGATATCCAGCTGCCATTTAACTAATCCAGATTCATTGTTCTCTCCTTCTAGTCACACAGAAAAAAAAACGCTTTACAAGGATTTTCTCTTTGATCTCCCATGTTCGAAGCCGATTCTCTGGATGTTTTTTGCCTGGATTTGACGTTTGAACAAAATCGGACGCGCAGAAGAATTTTAGGAAATATCCTCACCCCATATGCTTGCGCAGTTGTGACATGTAATATTACGATGCATCTATAAAGATTCAATCGAGGAATAGTGTTACAATGTGACAAAAAGGCTCTAAACGTGATATTAAGTTGCAGTATAAAAGTCTCAAGTACACAATGTTCCGCATCAAATTCCATCAAAAAATTGTATGAAACGTTACTTTCAGATATTTTCCTTTCAGACAAGTAGTTAGTATTTCCATCTCAAAAAGTATAAAATTTCGTATAGCTTGTCCTTATTAATTACTTAACAAGCACTTATTGACAAAATCAAAAGTTTAGCAGCGAAAGCTGAAATGTATGCATTTATAGGAATGCGTATGACCTATTATAAAATCCAGGTGAACGTGACGCAATCGCGTATGCATCATATTATTGAGAGCAGCTGTTAGTCATGAATATTTAGTGGCGGCATCAAACTTTGATCAAAGGGATGTATATACATGCGCTTAAACATCCTTGGTTTTGTGCAACAGGGCTCTGAACTGCATCATATTGTTGAGAGCAGCTGCTAGTCATGAATATTGAGTGGCGGCATCAAGCATTGTTCAAAGCGATGTATATCCATGTGCTTAAACATCCTTGGTTTTATGCAACAGGGCTCTGAACTGCTGTGCCGTTATCACCAGGGGCCGGATTTCATGTAATCGCAAAGCAATTATAATTTTGATATGATTCCATCCTGGTATCATGTATCGAACACAAACTGGATCCCATCCCATGGTCATGGCAGATGGTCATATACCACTCCTATACCCCTAATCTTGAAACCAACAGAGAAGAGTCGGGTAACAGCTAGGTCCTATCATTGTTCTCGCAGGAGTAGGTTGTAATGATATGGTCCCGTTGCATAAGACTTACCATTGATCGTAGCTCTGCCATCAATGGTAACTACCTTAGTAACATCGCTTATAACAACCAATCAAATTCAAGATTTCTATAGAAGTTACCATTGGTAGCAGAGTTATCATCAATGGTAACTTTTATGCAACGGGTCCATGGTGCATCTTGAATGTATGCTGTATGTAACATAGTATATCGTTGTTTCTATATTAAGCTAAATGATGAGGTGATAAGATGCACAAAGAAGAAGAAGAAACTATGAAGATCGAGAATTACGATGTTTTTCGAAATTGATATGAATACATTAACGATCACGGATAATTTTGTTAACGCAATTTGTATGGCCATAACTCTCGTGAGCTGATATTGCCTAGATGTTTTTATTAGTCTCCTTACAAGCAGTCGAGGTACATGATTTGCAGCCAAATCCAACAGATCAACAGGCAGATCAGCATACCCGGGAAGGCGTACATCATCCACGTCCCGAAGTTCAGACCGGCTTCAGACCCGTACAGGCTGGAAGAAAGGCCAAGTTTGTGAGAGTGATTTTGGTAACAAGTGATGCCATGAAGTTCATACTGATTGTAAAATAGTCCTCCATGCGGCATATATAACTCTGAATTATTGAAATTGCAGAGGGTGCAAAACACCCGTGCAAGGCTTATATTTGGTTGCACGAAATATACACGCATTACACTAACACTAAGAAACCTACATTGGTTACCAATACGGCAGAGAATAGCATTCAAGGTCTTATTAATTGAATACAAAGCACTTCTTGGTCAAGCTCTTGGCTACATTACAGAATCATTGAGGTAATAAAACAAGAAATCAATTTGCGCAGTTCAACGGATCCTCTGCTTTTACAGATTCCATCCTTCAAAACAAAAGTAACGCTAGGTGATCGAGCATTTGCTTGTGTAGCACCCAAGCTCTGGAATAGCTTTCCCCTGAGTTAGGAAAGCACCATCCGTAAACAACTTTGAATTAAATGTCAAAAAATCTAGTGAATAACAAGCATTTTAGGAGTCCTATAAAGCGCAGTAAAATATATACTTTACGGAATAGTTTCTGCACTCTATAAATGTATATATTATTATAAGGAAAAGTCGTAGCATGATGCACGGCGCAGGCATACTTTGGATTTTGTTATGTAGTCGGTCTAGTGTAGTAGCGTGTGAGATCGGGAGCGGACAGGACCATGTTGCATATACATTTTCAATTGTTATAACTCACCATTAATGGGTTCTTCCATAGTAGCAGTCAATAGGCTATCAGCTTTACTGCTGTGGCGATGGCAGTTGCCATCAATGGTAAGTTACAATAGTTGACAACATATTTTAAACAATTCGACTGTCCGCTATACACGTTAAGGAGAATCGAAAGCTGTCAATCGAGTGTAAAATGTGAATATTATCCATTATTTACAAACCCTCCCTTCGAGAGGCACAATTGGATGCCATGACCATTAAAGAAAATCTCTACTTGCAACAGTTTCTGTTAATATAAGGCATACGTTCTTACAGATCATATGGAACTGTCGATGGAGTATAAAAGGAATATTATCCATTATTTACAAACCCTACGGGAGGAACGATTGGATATCATAACAATCTAAAGCATTTTTTAGAATCTACTTTCAACAGTTTCAGTTAATCATATAAGGCATAAGTTCTTACAGATCACATGGATCTGTCGATGAAGTATAAAAGGAACATTATCCATTATTTACAGATCCCTCGAGAGGCAAAATTGGATATCATAACAATCTAAAACATTTTTAGAATCTACTTACAACAGTTTCTGTTAATCATATAAGGCACAAGTTCTTACAGATCATATGGAACTGTCAATGGAGTATTAAATGAATATTATCCATTATTTACAAACCCTACGAGAGGAACAATTGGATGCCATAACAATTTAAAACATTTTTAAAATCTTCGTGTAATAGTTTCTGTTAATCATAATGCATACAGATCACATGTAACCGTCGATACCGTATAAAAGGAATATCATCCATTATTTACAAACCCTACGAGAGGAACGATTGGATATCATAACAATCTAAAGCATTTTTAGAATCTTGTTGCAATAGTTTCTATTAATCATACAAGGCATACAGATCATATGGAACTGTCGATGGAGTATAAAATGAATATTATCCATTATTTACAAACCCTACGAGAGGAACAATTGGATACCATGACCATTTAGAGCATTTTTAAAATCTACGTGCAATAGTTTCTGTAAATGAAAAGACAAAGGCTAGTACAGATCGTATGGAAGTGTTATCCTTTTTATTAACATTTATAAGGTCCGCCAAATAATGAACACTCTTCCCGTGCCAGACTAAATGCCACCCAATGGGATGTGTGGCGTTGCAGGTGCAAAAATGCACCTCTGGCACAACGTTATTAATGACGTACCTTTCTACTTGGGTACTGATGACGAGATTTGGCCCCGTGCCTGTTAATGTAGCCGTGCCTCCGATGTTGGCTGCGTACGGGATGGAGAGCGTGATGCCCTTACACAGCAAGCGATAGCCCGGGGAGTTGCCGGGGTCGGAGTCGCTGTCGCTGAGCAGTGGCCTGGCCTTCTTGATCGCGATCGGCAGCGAGTCTGGCTCGGCTTCGACTCTTTCCGAGAGGAAATAGAAATGGAGTCAATTTGCTTCTGTTTTTATGTCGAGATAGACAGAATAGGCTAATTATTTTTATGCCAATACTCCTCCGCCCCCACGAAAAATAAATTAAAAAGATTTTAAAAAGATTACTAAGTAACTAAATAAAAACATAAAAATAAACATATTTTCTCAATACTGGCTCTGCGTGTTCAACATGTGTATTTCAGCCTTAAATTTGTTAAAACTGTAATGAACTGTGTCATGATATTGCTCACACACTCTGATATATACTCAACCATATTCTTTGGGCACATGGTAGTAACTTCGGGAGAAGTAAGAATTCATAAGCATGACAATTAAGTCCATTTAGGCCATGGGGTCTTGTCTTGATGTTTTGATGTCTTAAATGACTCGGTTACGATTGTATGAATAGAGCAATAAACTTTCCTCATCGCTGGCTGCAAGCTAACATGACCCCGTCTCTTGAAGTTTTTATTGTAACGAATGCGAGATGTAATAATGATATATTAAAAGCACTGTCTTGCACACTTTACCTTGTGTTGTAAAAACTGTTTTATAGACAGAAGAATCGTGCAGATGGTGGAATTTTTTGTTGTTTCGGTTCACATTTTGAGAATATGAATTAACGGAAGGGTTAGCCAATTTACTGGTACTTTGATACTGTGACATCGTTGGAAATGAGGATGACATCTTTCTCTATGATACCGCATACTTACATTTCTTTAGTCTCAATTTCCTCCAGATGAATCGAACCGGCGATATTCGTTTCCTTTAAAATGTTCATGTAAATAAAAGAGTTAGAACAAAAATGTGGAAGTATTCTACGTTTCATGCAAGTAAGTTGCTGAATTTAAATACAATGAAATCAATACACAAACAAACAAAACAAAAATAGCAAACTCAGTTTCTTACAAAATCGAAAGTCATCTTTGTCCTTCCGTGCTAAGTACTTTGTACTTCACTAAATCAGGGTTTAGTACACTTTCACGAAAAGCACGTGCGTTTAGGGCTCTCGTCTGTATTGATTTTGGTAACATGAACACAATGACGACACAATCTGATCAGTTGTGCGACTCTGCGACTGGCTAAATCACAGTAACCGGCCATTGGAAATGTGCAACAAGGTTCAAGTTCTTTTTATTTGTTCCAAATCATAAACAAAATAATAATATAAAATACAGGTCATGTATCAATTGATCATATAACCATATATATATTGAACTATTGGAAACAGAAGCTACAAAACAGTAAAATACTTGTAAGCAGTAGCCCCCTTCTATACAAAAACTTAAATGATTTTTCAAAATTGAAAAATGATGACGTTACATTTCCAGTCGTCGGCAAAAATCGTGTCGTCTATGGTGGCCGCAACACTTCAAATTGTCTTTTAGCAGCACATAATTATCAAGCACGAGCAAATCGCACACACGTCGCACTCGTGTGACTAACCTTATCGAAGGTATCGAGGTATCCCTTTTGGAAACCGGCGTTGTCGACACCTTCATCGTCTTCCGAGTCGGACTTGAGTTCGGTGAGGACGGCCTGTGCGATGGGGATCATCATCGCTGTCGTGGCCGTGTTGCTCATCCACATCGACAGGAAGGCCGTGGTCACCATGAAACCGAACATCAACCTGATTGATTTGAGAACGTCATCTTTTTGTTGTTTTTTGGATAATAAATGAAATTCATTGTATTCGATTTCCTGTTGTGTCGATGAAGAGTAGAGTTGGGTATTTAGTTGTGTATCGAAGAAATTTCACAGCATAGTTGGCTACTGAATGGAGACATCTTTTAACCCTACCCATATATGTTCAGGTCTACCCTTTTAATGATTACAAAGATACAAGATATGACACACTAATGGAAATTATGAAAACACCTATCTAACTATCTCTCCTCGCCCCACGTTCCTCATTCCTCTCCACTCCACTAGCATATCCAGATTTTTAATAAACGAGGGGGGGGGGGGGCAACGTATTTAAGCAAACATTTTCGTTGTACAACAAAACCTATTCCAAAGATATTAAAGCCCCTCTTCCGGTGAAACTATAGTGCTCTATCCAGGCCCCGTGGCCACCCATCATCTCGGCTTGGTCCGACTATTATGAGAACCCTCATAACTCTCTCCTTCCCGTACTCCCTGAACCCCACACCATCCCTTTCCCATCTCCACCCTCCTCTCGACCCGTGATCACCCACCATCTCGGCTTGAATCCGACCATCATGAGAACCTTCATACCTCTCCCTTCCCTTTCGACACTTCCCTCAACCCGTGGTCACCCACCATCTCGGCTTTGCTCCGACCATTATGAAAAGCCTCATACCTCTCCCTTCCTATCTCCGCCCTTCCCTCAACCCGTGGTCACCCACCATCTCGGCTTGGCTCCAACCATCATGAGAACCCGCAGAGCGATCCTCTTGTGGAGGTTCCAGTGCTCTACGGCTGCTGCAACCATCAGCCCCCCGAAGAAGACCGTGTTGGTGTCGGTGAGGTAGTTACTGCAGACGTCCTTGGACTTCTGGATACCGAAAAGCGGGAAGAGAACGATGGGAAGGAGTGACGTAGCAGCCAGAGGGATGCATTCCGTCATCCAGTAGAGAGCCATGATGATGATACAGTACGCCATGTACCCAATCTGTGGGATTGTATTAAAAAAAGGGAAGAACACTTATTCACCTGCCTTATTTACGGCGTGTGGGAGGGTTGTGCTCCCTCGCATATCTGTGCACTTTTTTGTTAGTTTAACGGTTTGAAACTTGGTGCAAACTGTAGTTAGAGGATTTCAACCCACACTTCAAGCGAGTATTCGTGTGTCAAATTTGATCGTTGACGTAACCAGCCTTTCATGTGCCAAAGAACGATTGTGGGCTAATGAAATATAACACAATTTCAATATTCAGAGTTTGCGATGACACTAGTTAAAAAAAAAAGCAAGAATGTTTGTAAGATTATGAGTATTGACTTATCTCTCTTATGAAATATCTACTTAAAAAGTACTTGCGTGTATGACATGACAGTTGCAGACCTGACCCCTGTTGCATAAAACTTACCATTGATGATAACTTTGCTTCCAATGGCAAATTCTGTGGAAACTTTGCATTGGATTGACTTTGGAGCAGTGCAACCATGGCAGATTTACCATTTATGTTAAGTTTTATGCAACAGGGCCCAGAAGTATATCTAGCAAAATAATCATCAAATTATTGTAATGACTCGAAGATGTTTTCTTAGGCAGGACATTGAGAAGAATAGTTGATGAATTCGAAAAGTTATGTCAAACATGATGTTACAATTTCTGACTAGTACGTAATCTTGTGAAATTATAAATTTGTAAGCTTGTAGATTTGAAAAAAGAAAAAACCCTGCACGTACGAACCTTCAACTGTGGTAAGATATCATACTTTAAACTTGAACAAGGAAATTATTATTCTTCCTATAAAGTACCGAAGTGTGACGTCATTTGAGCATTATTGTCAAGATAACTGGTTCTAAACAACGCGGGTAGAGCAAGCAGCGTTGATCACAGCGGGGACTATAATGTTGGGAGTGCCCGACACTGGTCCGATAGACAATATCGTACCGCTGAACCTCTCGCTGGAGTGACTTTGTTTAGAACCAATTGTCTTGAAAACATGCTCATATAACGACACCACTTTGGTACTCTATACTCTCAAGCGGAAGCTTGGTGGATGGCGTCCATGCCCGGCAGGTTGTAGATACAACTTCAAGTCCCCTCAGTCTTCGTTTTCTCCGCTCATTATTCTTACAAAGTGATCAATCAATCTTTTTACTCCGGAGAGTAACCATAGCAACCGCAAAAAAATGTATGATGTTATCATCAACAAATGTTTTCGTCTGTACTGGCACGGGTATTAGGAAAGTATTCATGTTCTCTAATAGACCATGAAAGACGTCAATCATTCGAGACAATACACAACAAGCAATTGAATTAACACAATACTTCTGCCTGATGCCTGATATAACAATGTTTTCTACGGGCTCGCACTACTCCATGCAAATCAAATTCATTTTATAATGAAAACGAAAAAATGGCATTGTGATTTATTCTTTTTTTTTCTAGGAAGTCATCTCTCAACCAAGCCAAATCACAGCTAGTTTAAGGACAGATGGAAACTTGAGTTGCAGTATTAAGTTTTGCGAGACATCAATTTCACGGCTCCGCCCTCTTTGTAAGAATCCCCAATGTAGTTTAAATACTTAGCATGGCTGAAACAGCTTGCGCAAATAAGTAAACAAAGCTTTCTTCTGGGAAGAGGATGGGGGTTGGGGTAGATCATTAGATCCCCTCCCATTCTGAACAAGCGTTATTCACGCCCGTGGCTGAAACGACATGGGTATACCACTATGTCAAACTATCTCAGGAGTGATCATTTTGTCATGCGATACAACCATCTAGCATTATCCTATCATTTAGCGGCAGTTGAGATCTAATATGCATGACTATCTGAGAAATAAACGTCATCGTTAGGAAATATTGTACATTTACTAAAGGTGAAAGTCACTTTGATCAGCATTTTTGTGGGAACTTCTCGACGACACAAATTTGAGCAATCCGTACTTACATAAATGTGTTTCTGTAGTCCGTATGCCAAGTGAAAAGGCTGTCCTTTTATACATAGCTTCAACGAAGTTGAGATCCTTTGACTTTTATAATGTTTAAAAATAAATTTGGATTTACGTATTTAATCTTTACAATTATATTTAAGGTGTGAAATTATTTTGTTAAGACCTAGTACATGGCTGGACTCTGTAGTCCATGGTGTTAGGCTTTATGTAGGCGAAAACAATAATATCGACCAGGAAAACGAAAACCGGAAGTAATTGGTCACTTCCGATCGGGTCAATGTAGTCATCGCTTAAAGGGATAGCTCAGAAATGGTCAGCAAGTTTTCTTTCATGAAAGGGATGCCATGAACACTTCTTACCCTCTTCGCCTCACGTATTTCCAAAACATTTACATGTGTACAATGCGGGGGCCCTTGCTCCACTTCCCTTCTAAACCTAAAAAAACGACACATGATACTTGGGATCAAGTATGAGGTGGTCTGTTAGGATTTTTTTTCTGATATTCCCAACTTCAGGAATGCTCATTGTAACGATTAGTTGATAGGGCGTTATTCAATTACATAGCCCTGATTCAGACTGCTTACTACTTTAAGTGAACCGAGTTGAAACTTGAATTTCGGCGCATTTTGGCTGACGGTTAAAAACTGCTCAACCACGACTTTGATACTTGGAAAAGTAATGGATTGGGAATTTTCTTTCTTATTTAAATGCATGACTAAAGATGCGCAAACAAATGTTGTACTTATCGTGATTCGTGTCATTAGACATCGAGCAGTGGACAGAAATATGTTATGCAGAGTTCAGAACAATAAGTACATATTTCTTTGTTAGATTAATGTGAACAGTAAGTGCATTTATTTTATATCTATGTGAACAATAAGTACATATCTTCACGTTCGGTGGATCAGTGCAACTTCCCACAGATTCACACAGGTCTGTGCTAACAATAAGGAGTATGAACATGAGTGAGCACCATTAAAATAATACTGGTGATGAATTGATTGTCATTGTACACGAATATAAACGAGAATCGTGTGCGGGAGGAAATGGAGTGGCACGTGTTTAAAGGAATAGTTCACCTTGAAATTAAATTGGTTTCAATCAAAGCAAACCTATGAAAGAAACATTATTAGTAAAGGTTTAAGGAAAACCCGTCAAAGAATAAGAAAGTTATGTGTACATTTTATTTTTTCAAAAAGATATGCATCCTTTTACCGGTGCATTTGATGCATCATTAGAAACACGTTTTCATACACATACCTCTAAGAACAAATCATCCCGTTGTCAAAAATAGAAAAAAAAATCGATTTCTGGAATCATACAGCACACACATATGGAAGAGCACCTCGCACGTGACGTCACAAAATTCAAATTTGAAAAGATCATAACTGTCTTATGCTTTGACGGATTTTTGTCAAAAACTTCACCAATAGGTTTCTTTCGTGTATCTGCTTTGGTTGAAATCAACTTAATTGCAGAGTGAGCTATCCCTTTAAAAGCCATCGAGAACCCATGGCGTGTCTGGGATCACATCAAGCGAAAACACAACAAGAAGGGTGCCTAGCTTCTAGGAAGTCCACCACCCTGGATCAACCTAGGGTAAGACAACAACCTAGCTTAGATCAATAGTCTGTTAAAGAGGTATCGCGACGTGATCGAAGTAATAATTTAAAACTTCATCCATTGCGACGCTTATTAAATGTAAAAAAGAGAGTGACATCCAAATCACGGTGCTTCAGAAACATGTCTGATTCTCTAGAAGCTGACAAAAATCACAAAAGTGCAAGATCTTTTCTCACGTTTTGTCGTAAGTAAAATGTATGGTTTCACTCCAACATTTACTTTATGTAACTGCAAATGCATTTAGAAGGTGTGCCTTTCCCTCAAAAACTTTCTTTCTATCGCATTTGGTTTATGTGTTAAGTCCTCCCAAAACGTATCGAGCAGTTTGGGGAAAACGACCAAGGGGTTCAAAAAGAAAATCCATGTAAAATATTATGTTGTGACGTCGTGGCGAATACATCGAATGTACATGAATTAAGGTGCTGCTGGTAGTCCGTATGATCGATACCATCTTGGTCTAATCCGACAATAAAATCATACTTATACTCCTTTGTTCAAGACAGCAAGTATTATTTCGAATACTCGCAGGCAACGATTGTGCATGTGACGACTATCCCTTTAAGAAAACCTGCGAGTCCCAGTCCCAGTCACAGCTGTGGCAATCTTAAACTCTGTAGTATTTACAGCTGTTAAGAACAGGACAATCTAGGAAGTGTATATCGTGGTCATAATATCGGCAGCGCGCGGCTTATCGAACAGACCAGACATCTTCTCGACATTACGCATGACACTTCCTGTTATGCGGGTAACTCAGTGGGCTGGGTTATTTAGAGTTTGCCTTAAATCGGGAAAAGGGGGGGGGGGTTGTTAATTGCAATGATAAGAGTGGGAAAATTGTGGTTTTGTCAATTGTATGAAAGAAGACACCGTCAACTGGAATGGTCCACAAAATCTCAAAATGAGCCGAATTTGGCATGACATCACCTGGCGAAAAGATGGGATACACGGTCGTCGCAAGTTTGGTCTCAAATGTTGCGCTGGAGAACCAAGAAAATAAGTCATGAAATCTCGCAGCGTTGTCTTTTGCGTTTCAGAGTGATTTGCGCAAAAATTTGAGGATAAGGACGCCCGATCAGGATTAAGCTTCTACCAGATTATAATATGCCTCTTCACTAAATGCTCTCGATTTCCCTCTGTTTAAAGCAACGGACCGCGTCTTTAACTTCTATTCCTCCCAACCATGTTCTTAGCAAAACCAAAGTTGCATAACTATTTAATTGGATCCTTCTCAGTACAAGGAGCTCAACCAACACAAGTACTTTCAAGAATATAGGTGATAATATTTGCACAGCTTCTTGACATAGGGATGCGTGGTAACAATGGTAAACCGGGTCTCTCTTACTTATGTTTGCGTCCATTTCAATGCATGTACACCATTTGAGTTGATTTCTTCCCAGTTTATTTTGCGTTTGGTTATCATGGACAGAGGGAAAATCAAATGGGGAGGAGGTTGATGAGGCATTTGGTCTACTCCCAAATGATCTACTCACCATTTAGTCTCCAAGGAACCCCTTAAAAATACCGTTTTAGATTAAAATACTGGATTAACTTACCAACAACTCTAATCTACACCATAACATCAATCGTTAACCCCGATCCAGACCCCGTACCCTAACCCACACATATCAGCATGTGATGGTAGACGAATGGGAGTAAACCACTGATGGCAAATCACCGTTGAAACGTCCGTTCTTAACTCGTTGAGTGCCAGATCAGCCTTTCTCGCTAGTAACACATGCAAACATCCATAGTGCAGTAGTTTATCTGACACACTAAGGGTTAATTAAAATAAGGACATTAAAAAAGGACAACTTCTGGGTTACTTAATGTAGCGGAAAGGCAAAGGGAACAGAATACTAAATTGACGAATTGGCGATTGAGTGGAAGAGAAGGAGAGGGAGCGTATCAAATACGTGGGTCCGCCCAATGTGCTCACTTGTATCAGTAGTGCTAGCATATTGCGAGTATAACATGAGATATAAGTAGATGTTTGGTTTGGTTTGGTTTTATTTCCGTATAAAATTGAGTGGAAGAGAAGGAGAGGGAGCGTATCAAATACGTGGGTCCGCCCAATTTGCTCACTTGTATCAGTAGTGCTAGCATATTGCGAGTATAACATGAGATATAAGTAGATGTTTGGTTTGGTTTGGTTTTATTTCCGTATAAAAATCACATTAGATTAAAACGTATACAATGAGGTTCAATGTACGGCTGGTTGCCCAAATTCAGCAGTAACTGTAATGTTACCGCTGCATGGTCTTCCATGGGGCCAGTTATGGAAAGCCGTGATTGCTGAATGAACCACACAAGACACATAGTAAGCAAACAAGATATGAGTTAGAGTTTAAGATTGACCAAACTGTTTTTGAAACACACGGAACCTCATGTATTGTAAATTATACAGTATATACCGTACAGCCATGTACCTGCTGTGTGAATGGAAAAGGGCAGAGATAACGAAATTCAAGACAAATCAATACAAATCATCAAAATCTAACAACCATTTCAAAAACACTTTATACTCTTATTCAACGTATTCTGAGTGATGAGAGTGCAAATATTTATTCCAAACTGATTTAGAACTGCGAATTCAAATGGAGAGAGTAATTGAGACTTTAATCCAGACACATGACAGATCTGATAGGGATTAAGCAGATTATCCCAATCCGTGAACGCAAATATCTCAAAAAGTGTAAATATACTTTGGATGACGCAAGCACCCCGTACATGACCACTGGTAACCTTCTGTTTTCAGCGTTCAAATGTTGGACATGCTACCGGGCCTGCATGGCCTGTATGAGATACAACCAGTTGATTACACATTGGATTCGGCAGGAAATTGTGACTTCAACCAGAGAGGTGTTAGGAAGGATAAACAACTCGAGCATGATATATTCAAACATCTGTATGGACACTAAATTGTGAGATTTAGTGTCAAAAACATTCTACAACCATGGAAATGCTTTAATGTCGATGGTCCACGCTTGAACCGTGAAAATAAAGGGCAACACAATGAAAGATCCTGTAGTGAACTTTCTTCTAAAGGGTTGATGAATGATGAATAAACGGAGATATAGGATATTTTTTACTTACAAAATTGACTAACTTCTTCACTCTCCGGATTTTTCCGGAATCGTAAGATTCAATCATTGTGAAATTATATCATATGCTGTTTATTATCAGAATTAAACAGTATTTGCGTGCATTTGCGAGCAGCTGAGACATTTTACGAGAAAATGATAGTGTTTCTTTGTTTGCTGATATCTGTTATCCTCACAAAAATATTGATGCCATGAACAGAACTGGACAAGCGAAATTAATCTCTTTTGTTCTCTCTGGGTTGCCAGGCAACCATGTTCGTAATCGTAACACCTGAAGAGTACCTTTTAAGATCAAGGGATCAAAGAAAGAAGATTAACGTATATCCCTCCATTGCAACATCTCTGCTTGAACCAACAGTCATCAATAAAAGGAAGTGAGCCCTTTGTATAGCATAAAAAACAACACATAATGATGAAAAGAAGTGTGCATAAGTTCGAGGGAAGTTTGACAGGTACTTAATATTATACAAGGGTTTCGTGTGCAAATTTGACACGGTTATACGAATTCCAATTGAAAACACCAGCGAATCTATGGTTAAATCAAAACGTCTATCGGACATAGGACATAAACAGATGTTTTCATTTGAGATGTGGCGGAGGTACAGTTCTTTCCGGATAACAATAGTTCTTGTAACGCAACATGATGAAACGCCCCTTTTCCCTATCACAGAACTTGTTTCATTTGTTTATAGTGCACGTCTCATCCTCCCGGCATTTCTTGACAGCTAAGAAATATCAAGGATATCTATTCCCCATGGGAGCAGAGACACCCCCCCCCCCCCCGTTTCTCACACCACGCTACCAACTACGGAACCAGCACCGCTCACACCAACCATGCCAACACCAAGAAGTGACGACAGTCTACATCGCCAAGACAATTTTTCTGAATACACAGGTGTGATAATTGCATTTTGGTCTCAAAATAAACACTCCAAGGAGAAAACACAAAACTATGGCTCATCTGCGTGGCTAATGAAACAAAAAGGCTCGGGATCTCTGGATACATTTGGCTAACACAATGCTGCCTTAATAACAAACTCAAACTTCCCCGCCAACTTACCGAATCATTGAACACAATGGCTACAGGACAGAACATGATAGGAACGAGCACTATCACCAGGTAATGCCAATTTTTTAGAGCCTCCTGACAGGCTTTTCCTCGTTTGGCCGCCATTTTCTACCAGCACCCACAACGATACAAGATGACCAGAAGAAAAGGACGCAGGTGTCCTGGCTGTGCTTGCGGTTCCTACTTCCCAGACGCTTCTGAAGAGCTTGGTGTGACGATCGGGAGCGATGTATGCGGTGTGTGCTAACTGTGCAGGTGTACGTCATACAGTCCCTGTGACTGTAACGTGCTCCACGCATGAATAGTTCACTTCCTTCCATTTCCAGTGCCGGTTGACCCTGTTATCTAATAGTAGATGGATTCAGGATCTTAAACGGAAACAAAAGAGTTTTCCTGGTTACACTTCGTTAGCCACAGTTACAAATATATTTTGCTCTTGAACTAGCGGGTTTTGCAGAGAAGTTGAATAAATTGTTGACCAGTAAGCAGCTCTGGGCATTGCATAATTCGAATAATTATTGTTTCATCTGGCTATATCTTGATAAGTTCATCAAATTGCACTTCGTCTATGATGAGCAATCCGGGAAATGTGTATTTGCGTTATATGAGTGGAGTGGGGATGAATCTTTGGGGGTTGGGTAGGAAGGAGTATCTTATGCCGTTCAGGGGGGCATTTCATGAAACTTGTCAGCACTGACAAGTTGTCTTTCAGTTTACATAGTAACAGTCAGAGGCTAGTGCCTCTCAGCCAATCAAAACCGAGAATTTCACTGAAATTGTCAGCACTGAATATTTTTTTAAGTGCTGACGATTTTCATGAAATGCTCTAAGGATACATATTTTGGAGATGTTGCGATTTCTCTTTTCAGATTAAAGTGATAAATCAGAGTTGAGTATATATTCAAAAGAAAGAGTCTTATAATCAGAGCATGATCATTTAGCTTCATGCGCAAAAAGAATGACTACCATACTGCATTTGATTATTGATTATACCTAAGATAGCAAATCTATCCAATTACCATCTTGTGAACTATTGTGAGGTAAAGGCTGCAGAACAGGAACCTTATTTTCTTAAATTTTATTTTGACTAGACCTACAAACTTTATTTTAAATACAACAAAACATAATATTGTATGCAGTCTACCGTTTAAAAGAAACAGTCTCTGTGATGGTTTCGGAAAGAAAGGAGAGTATTCAAAAGAATATTTCAGAAAGCCATTTTGTTGACTTTTCCCAGAATTGTTGCCGAATTTGCCGACAAAGGTTTCACTATGAATGCTCCTCTGTCACGCGGTGGCTAGGATGCG
Source organism: Arbacia lixula (assembly GCA_963669155.1). Taxonomy (NCBI): domain Eukaryota; kingdom Metazoa; phylum Echinodermata; class Echinoidea; order Arbacioida; family Arbaciidae; genus Arbacia; species Arbacia lixula. Next base: position 26,429,955 of record OZ022582.1, on the reverse strand, counting down.
GCTACCGGTATATCTCGACAAACATATCACTATGTCAACAAGTTTTCAGGGGCTCATATTCTTTCATGCAAGAAATGTTGTTGTGAGAGCGCGACATGAATCCACCCTATTAACACAAAATCATTCGAATTTATAGTGCCATTCTCATTGGGCTTAAAAAATCGTGAAGTTAGAAAAATCACGAAGTTAGGGTGACAGTTGCAGAGCAACCGTACCAAAAGCCAAATTGTCCTATTTCCCTGTCCCCTAACCTCGCGATTTTTAAGCCCAATGAGAATGGCACTTATATCAACAAGTTTTCAGGAGCTCATATTCTTTCATGCAAATCGTTTGTGAGAGCGCCACATGAACCCACCCGATTTAGACAAATAATCGAATTTATATAATATATGTTTACTGCGCAATATTAAAGGTTCCCAGGCATGGCAATAAATAACTATTAAAGTGCATACTTTGGCCTTTTGACATTTTTTTTTTCTCAAAATTCCAATGCCGATTTGAATTATATATGCCTATAAGGGCAAAGACATGACGCACATCGTCAAGCTTTGTAGTAGCGTCGAAGAAAGGTACTAGACTGACTAAAAGCAACGTGAATCATTCTTCTGATTATTTTATATCGTTAAGGGTGCTAAAAATGGCAATAGAACGAGAAAAAGTTTACCAGGAGGTGAAAAAAAATTGGCAGTACATGGTGATAGTGCTCATCCCTATTATGTGCTGTCCTGTTGCCATTATTTTCAACAATTCGGTAAGTTGCAAAGCCTTTTTGTGTCAATGTAAATAAGATTTGTAGTAATGTATATACAGTTGTAAATGTTTGGAAATGAACATTTCTTATTGGGTTAAGATATAAATGAAAAAAGTTAATGTTTCACATATATAATCATGTCGGTTAAATATTGTTATGTATCATAGGGGATAGGTATGATTTTGTGGTTATAGCAGACGAGCGGTTCACCTATCCCATTTACGTGTTCAAGGCTCACAGAGCGCCTTCCTGCGTATGTACCGAAGTGTAGTCGTCATTATGAGCATGTTGTCAAGACAATTGGCTCAAAACAAATTCCCTCCAGTGAAAAGTTTAGCGGTCCAATGTTCGGGCTTGTGTCGGGCATTCCCAATTACAGTCCCCGCTGTGATCACCGCTGCTTGCTCTACCCGCCTTGTTTAGAACTAATTATCTTGACAATAATGCTCAAATGACAAGATACAAGATACAAGATATTATATTCAGTCCAAAATCACGGAAATTTGCTTCCCACCAGCACAATAACACGGCGATATATAGCTATCCTGTAGACACATACAAACAATGCGTTGGAAAACATATCCTAACATGGTTACAATTCATTTGTGTAATTGTGAATTATGTACAATATGTGACATAATAATTGAAGACTGAAAAATCATTAGCAGCGAAATTGGGTTCATATCATTAGTTTCTTCTCATTGTACTCCTGATGTAATAGAATATATTAGATTTGCTTTGTTTATTCGTCGATTCTAATACATTGTCATAATAAGATTCAGTGCAATAATTCAGTGCAAAATGATAGACATTTGCTTTTCACCAGCACAATAACATTACGAATCAATACGTATATATCAATATTTTAGGCATATGTAAACAACGAGTTGTGAAAAAAATATTTAAACATGACTGGAATTAACCTTTGTGGTTAACGGTGACATAAGTAGTGCATTGTTATTTACTTTGTATATTCGTCAATTTTCATACATTGTCATATAAGATAGATACAGATGAAGATATTTAATTCAATACAAAATGATAGAGATTTGCTTTTCACCAGCAACACTTCGTCACACTTCGGTACTCTATTAATCTTTGTGAGTCCGACAGCCAAGTGGTATAACCAAGAATTCTCAGGAATATTTGTTTCTCTGATGATCATTCATCTAAGGGGTGCTTGTAATAATTTATAGGTTGGTGCGATGCACTCACCATGAAGCAATTTTAATCATTACCAAATAGCGCCGAAGATGGCTTCAGCGAAGGAAGGAGACTAAGAATTTTTATTTTCTTATTTTCCATCGAAATAAAAGTTGTTTACACTTATGAATATGTGTTTGGATGAAGTGAATCTAATCAAAATTGTTTCTACAAGTGTTGGGAGTACAATTGCCATATTAAGCAGAAATTTCCTGTCATTAAAGGGATAGTTCGCCATGAAATTAAGTTGGTTTCAATAAAAGCAGACATATGAAAGAAAAGGATGAGGAGAGAAATAGCCTCGACGTTTCGGGCAGGTTGACAGGCAGGTTGACTGCACTCCTGAAGACGGCCAGTCAACCTGCCCGAAGCGTCAAGTCTACTTCTCTACTCATCAGCTCTTCACTCCTTCTGGTTTACAGTCCTTTTAAGGACTACAATCATTTCGAAATAATATTCTACTTTCAAATTTCCACTTTCTCACCTTTCCAATTCATCTCCAATTCTATCCACTTCTTCTCATCTCAGTCCTTCCAGGACTTTACACGTGATGTAACGTAAACCTCTTCCGCGATTGATCATACCACCATGCAAACCTTCAAACATCATCCAAAACTCATTCCGTTGTCAAAAACAGAACGAGTGCAATTTATGGAATTATACTGTACGCAACATAGCATAACATTATGAATCACAATGAATTCGGTCAAACTTGCTACATAGTAAAAAGTAGTGTTACGGTCCCCGAGTTCCCTTTATTCCCATGTTTATAGTAAGCCCATATTCTCCCAAACACCCCCTCTTTCTTAGATAACCTCGAGCTCAAATCAACATTTACATTGAGCAAGTTCTTGGACATTTAATGGTGACGTCATTATTGACCTATACTTTCTGCATAAGTCCCTACTCTCTATTCAGAAAGGCATGAAACTGAGTATGACCTCTTCTACGTCACAACTCTGGTCAAGCTTGTCCTTGGGTGCGGAGTACATTTTAGGACCCAGCAATAAACCATTTCTCTCTTCTTCCAACATTCCTCTGACCGCTCAACACTATTGGGGTTGACATTTACGATTTGTTATGGGGGAAAGACCAAGGATTTCTTCCAGAGATGTAATTCTCGTTTCTTTGGAAACGAGATGCTTTAGGCAAAGTTCTTGTTTGAAGTTCAATCAAGAGAAAGTTAAGACTTCAAGGAGAAGACTGACGTCAATACAATCAACTCCTTTCTGCTTAAATTATGATGTCCCTACAAAACTGCATTGCTTTCTACTTAGAAATCCTTCATGTCATGTATTTCCTTTATGTGAATATAGTTGATAATGTACACCAGCATATATAAATAGAGGCAGTCTAGCTGTGGATAAGACAGTTTTTACAGAGTTTTAGAGTAGGAGAGTTTAGAGTAGGAGGAAGGAGTAGGAGACAAGCCAGTCTAGCTTTGAGGATTGGAGTTCAACTCTAAGCCATGTTGTTACACTATATTACGCCATCGAAATGAGTATCGAAACGAGTATCGAAATGACTACCGAAATAAACGTCTGAAACTGCAACTCCTGTCGACAACGTGTATTATGTACGTCTATATGTCTCCAACTAGAGAAACCTGCACGACAAAACCAGCACCCGTAACACTGGTGGCAAGCGATGAGATTCCGTAACAGTATTTCTATATTTAAAAAAAAGCCTGTAGAGCAACTTGGACTAGCTTGAAGAAGATTGAGCTTCTTAGACTGGCAATGGAGAGGAAAGACTGGCATTTCATGGTCGCCAACGTCACAAGATATGGCACTTGAGAGAGAGAGAGAGAGAGAGAGAGAGAGAGAGAAAGAGAGAGAGAAGAGAGAGAGAGAGAGAGAGAGAGAGAGAGAGAGAGAGAGAGAGAGAGAGAAGATCTGTGTAAGTAGTTATAAATTGTGTGCAAGCATGAAACGCAAAAAGGGGCGTTTGGAAAAACGTTTCTGTAGAATCACGAAGACAGAAAACGCGCGGGCAAAAGTTGACCTATACTTCCTGGGTCAAACTGCGCACTGTGCTGCGCACTAGATCCTCCCGAAACCGAGGAGAAACGTCATTGGAGAGAAGGTCATCTGAACGCTGGTTCTGTCGTTATTGTGATTCATTTTTGCGTTTTGAATCATGATTCAAATCATGATTCTGGCGATGGTAGCATGAACGCAACCTTAGAGTGTCCTAAGCCAGGCCTCCAAGGCTCATCTTCAATGGTGATAAAGAGATCATTCACCCTGAAATTAAAATGGTATTAATTAAAGCAGAAACATGAAAGAAAAATATTAGTGAAGGGTTGACGAAAGTCCGTCAAAGGATTAGAAAGTTATGATCTTTTGAAATGGCATTCACGTGCGAGGTGCTCTCCCATATGTTATGTGTCGTATGATTCCATAAATTGCCTTTTCTGTTTTTGAAAACGGAACATTTTTTCCTACATGTAGGTGTGTGTAAGAACGTATTTCTAATGATATATCAAATGCACAGGTAAAAGGATGCATTTTTTTTTTAAAAGAAAATGCACATTTTCGAAAAAATTGTACACAACATATGGGAGAGCACCTCGACGTCAGAATCGAAATTTTTAAAAGATCACAACTTTTTTATCCTTTGACGGATATTCATCAAACTTTCACTAATATGGTTCTTTCATCTGTCTCCTTTTATTGAAACCAACTTAATTTTAGGGTGAACTATCCCTTTAAGCTCTTTAGTATCAAAGGTCTTTGGAATGTCTAATATCACGATGCCAAGTTCATATTTATCCATACTATCTACTTCTCAGTGGCATTCATCAGCGATGCTCGGGTATAAAAAATTACATGTTATTGCATTCGAAGAACAGATTTGGTCTTTCAATACGTTTTGTCACAGTTCTTAAAATATCGATCGATGCCATAAGCAAGAAAGTTCGAAAAACTCTGTTTCTTGTCCTTCAATATAATCCCACAGATTGGGTACACGGCGTACTGCATCATCATTATGGCTCTCTACTGGATGACGGAATGCATCCCTCTGGCTGCTACGTCACTCCTTCCCATCGTCCTCTTCCCGCTCTTCGGCATCCAGAAGTCCAAGGACGTCTGCAGTAACTACCTCACCGACACCAACACGGTCTTCTTCGGGGGGCTGATGGTTGCGGCAGCCGTAGAGCACTGGAACCTCCACAAGAGGATCGCTCTGCGGGTTCTCCTGATGGTCGGAGCCAAGCCGAGATGGTGGGTGACCACGGGTTGAGGGAAGGGTGGAGAGAGAAGGGGAAAGGTATGAGGGTTCTCATGATGGTTGGAGCCAAGCCTAGATGGTGGGTGACCACGGGTTGAGGGAAGGGTGGAGAGAGAAGGGGAAAGGTATGAGGGTTCGCATGATGGTTGGAGCCAAGCCTAGATGGTGGGTGACCACGAGTTGAGGGAAGGGTGGAGAGGGAAGGGAGGGGTATTAGGGTGTTCATGATGGTCGGAGCCAAGCCGAGATGGTGGGTGACCACGGGTTGAGAGAAGGGTGGAGAGGGAAGGGGAAAGGTATGAGGGTTCTCCTGATGGTCGGAGCCAAGCTGAGATGGTGGGTGACCACGGGTTGAGAGAAGGGTGGAGAGGGAAGGGGAGAGGTATTAGGGTTTTCATGATGGTCGGAGCCAAGCCGACATGGTGAGTGACCACGGGTTGAGGGAAGGGTGGAGATGGGAAGGGGAGAGGTATTAGGGTTCTCCTGATGGTCGGAGCCAAGCCGAGATGGTGGGTGACCACGGGTTGAGGGAAGGATGGAGAGGGAAGGGGAGAGGTATGAGGGTTCTCATGATGGTTGGAGCCAAGCCGAGATGGTGGGTGACCACGGGTTGAGGGAAGGGCGGAAAGGGAAGGGGAGAGGCATGAGGGTTCTCATAATGGTCGGAGCCAGGTCGAGATGGCGTGTGACCACAGGGCCTGCATGGGAAGGGTGGATAGGGAAGGTGGGAAGAAAAAGAAAGGGAGAGAGGTTGGTATTGGAAAGAACACAGGTAAAACCAAACGAGGGCGCTGTTTGATCAACTATGCAGTCCATGCAATGCCCGTGTAGGCGCCATGCCCCTCCTTGTCTATGTCGGTACGAGATGATGCAGATGATGCCATTCCATCCTTTAGGTTGATGTTCGGTTTCATGCTGACCACGGCCTTCCTGTCATTGTGGATGAGCAACACGGCCACGGCCGCGATGATGCTTCCCATCGTAAAGGCCGTCCTCAACGAATTCAAGTCCGAGATCAAGGACGATGGCGGTGTTGTCAACGACGGCTTCCAGAAGGAAAGCATCGATGCCTTCGACATGGTTAGTCGCAAGTGTGCGATGATATTAAGTCGTGTGTAACGCACGTATGGTTCTCGCAAGACACACAATTGTGGTTGGCACAGAAAAGGCAGATTTGCACGCGATATTGTATGACGTATGCTGTTACAGGACTGTCTACATATGGTATTTGATTTGCACAAACTTTTTGCACACGGTATATAATTTGCATAAACTTTTTTTGCACGCGGTATTCACATCAGGGAAAGCAACACTGGCGAGAACCTTGAACTGATCCGATAACCTAGGTATGGACAGCATGGGAGAGAAAATCAAAAGAGGATGAGTGTCTGTAAAGAACCCAAAATATATGCAAAAGTACTTCGTAATAATCAAGGATTGATGCATATCATCACACAAATCTTGTTCGTTCGATCATAAAGTAAAACATTTGGAGTAAATTTTCTCGGTGCACAAAACCGTGTTAAATTGATGACTGTTTGCCCTCAAGAGTACGGTACGAATCAATAATGTTCCATTCATGTTCGAGTGTGACGTCGCATTTGATTTGTTGTCAACGCCATTCTTGATCATGTCTCAAACTTCTCAAACCTATTCATTAAAAATTAGGTTATGGTTTATTTCAGTAAGGAAATGCGTAAGGTGAATGGTAACGAAAGGACATGCACATACTTTATGTTAAATGCTCCCTTTTATTGTGTTCTTGTTCATTTTCCCGAACACTCTTTAGGAAACAGATTGTGTTGGCTCAATTCATGGGGAGCAAATAGAAATCAATGAAACGTAAGTATGAGTTATGTTCTATGTAGATATAGTGCTCGTGAGGTCACATCAAGGGTTATTAACTTATTACAAAGCTAGCGACAGCATCCCATAATGATCATAGCAAAGAGAAAAAAATGATATTCACTATTCACGTTTACTGCGTCAACCATGTGATAACCATGTCAACACAAAATAACTCTTTGTTGCTTTATATTCCGATGCATTCAGAAATTACTCATTTTAGAGGTATAAATAGTTTTTGATGATAAAGGTATTTTTGAAGATATGCCCAAATATTTGTATACTATCATAATTTGATTAAATGTTTATGTCAGGGCATGCTAAAATATTTTATACGTATCAAGACGAAATAAAAAGAGCGTAATTGAAATATGATATTAACATCTATCTAGGATTGTAATAATCTAATCGGGCTGAATATTTAGTCTATTCTGACATAACCACAAAGATATCGAAATGAATACTTATTGACTTCTTCAATGAAAGAATCCAAGTTGAGCTGGACTCGCCGAGTTCGCTGCAGAGCGACAGCGCATCCGACCCCGACAGTTCACCGAGCTATCGACTGCTGTGTAAGGGTATTACGCTCTCCATCCCGTACGCAGCCAACATCGGAGGCACGGCAATGTTGACTAGTACGGGACCGAATCTGTTCCTCAGGAAGGAAATAGGAAGGTACGTGTCCGCTTGTCGAGTCACAATTACCATGACGACCTAAACATTAACCGCATAGCATGGGCGGAAATCCCGGGGGGGGGGGGGGGGGGAGACGGGGGGGGGGGGTCGTGTCCCCCTCACCATTTCGAAGGGGGGGGGGGACACAATATCAAATGTCCCCCCCCACTATTTTCGTTCGTGTATGAAGTTTTTTGAAAAACGTCATAACCCTCCCCCCCCCCCCCCCCCCACTGAAAGCATCATCAGAGACTGGGCGGGATAAAAAAAAATGAAGGAAAAAAAACACCTCCCCAAAATCCCATCACTCCACCTTCGAGGAGCGATTTCCGCTCATGCCACATAGAGACGAACAACTGCCGTTGATGTATTCATAGACGTCGCCAGACAGAAATACAAAATACAAATGATCCATGTGCTTGTAGAAGTCAATTTGACATGATTGTGATATGTAGGAGATAGGAGGAAGGCGGGAGAGGACTGGCCGGGCATCCCTTACCTAAACATGCTAAAAGTCACCTGAATGCATCGTCCACTGTTTGACAGCTTAATAGAACATACTTATACCTGTATCTCGCATAATTCATTTGTAAGCCTGGCTGAGAGTGAATATGACAGCTCCATTTAATTCTATTTGATGTTTATACTGGCCTTTATGACACATCTCATTCCCACGGTGTTTGGCCTTTCTTCCAGCCGGTACGGGTCTGAGACGGATCTCAATATCGGAACGTGGCTGATATACGCCTTCCCGGGGATGGCGATCTGCCTGCTGATCTGTTGGATCTTGCTTCAAATCATGTTCATCGACTGCTTGTAAGATGGCTAGTAATAATACTTGGCTACTTCTGAACCTAGTGATTATGATAGCACAGAAAATGTGTGTACTCAAGTGACTGAACTATAATGTTTCGTTGAAAATATATTCATACCTACTAAGAAACGAATCCGAAATCATCCTTCCTCATGCTTTTTGTATATAGACGTTCCCCTTTCCTTTTTAGGAATGTATCTATATATGTATCTTACATATCTATCTATAAGAATATATATATCCATATATATGTTACCAGGTAGAGAGCATGCGCAGAAGTGCCAAGGAAGAAAATAGTACATAGAGCATGCGCAGTGCTCCCCCGGAAAAAAAAATAGTGAAAACTATATGTATACGGCCAACATATCTGTATTCACCTCACAGAATCAAAAAAAGTTATAAAATCAGATATTTTATAGTAGTGTTTTACATCTACATTCTTAATATTTTAATTTTCTTTAGAAAGGAGCTTTACAAATGAGTAGCTTTTCATTGTTCCCGTAAACCCCTCTCCGTAGCTGCCCCAAGACGAGTGACAAGCTCCTTGATGAGGAGCAGGAAGAGAGAGGAAAGAGAGTCATCAGGAAGAACTATGAGGCCCTTGGACCAATGTCGTAAGTGGTTACAACAATACTTATATCATGATATCATCAACACAAAACTATTTTCCACAGAGAAATTTTAGGCATACACGCAGTAGTAAGGATAGCGTGCTACATCCTGTAAATGAATGAAAAACGCGTTCGTGCCTGGTAAGCAGTAGATTGCAGGTTCAAATCCCGTCTGGTTCCATGATTTTTGTCTGACTTGTTTTTCATTCATTTACAGGATGGAACACGCTATCCTTACTACTGGGTGTATGTCTAAAATTTATTTGTAAATTGAAATTACCCCAGAAAGTCCTTTCACTAAATCAATTAGTCTCCAACTTCTTATTTGAGTTCCATTATCTTTCAGTCAAATGTCCGTCAAATCTCATTATAATCCTAGAAGATTTTTTTTAACAAAAGAAAATGAATTTTATTTCGAAACCATAAAATTTGTATAAACATTTAGTGTACATATAAAATATATCGAAAATGAAAATGGAAGCTGCAAAAAAACTAGAAGGTTTGAGAGTGCAGCTCTCGTACAAAATATACACATTCATTTTATATTGTCGAATTTAGTAATACTTAGTAGTAGTAGTAGTAGTAGTAGTAGTAGTAGTAGTATACCTTAGTAACGCATGTGTCTGTTTTTTCACGGCTGCTTGATGAGGAAATCTCTTCTAAGTAGGTATAGCACTAGCGCAACTATCTGTAGTAGCTTCTCTTCTGTACAGTATAACTGTTTGTGACATGTTCTCCTGACAGATTTGCGGAGTGGGCCGTCTTGGGTCACTTCGTGGTCCTCATCCTACTTTGGTTGACTCGTGATCTACAGTTTGCCAGTGGCTGGTCCAGCGTGTTCATGAGAGGGTAAGAACAGCTTGAGAACATTCCTCATTTGCAGACAGGGTGACCCTTTTGAAGGTAAAAAAAAAATCAAATTTGGTAAAAACCACGTAAAATGGAACAAGATTTATTAGAACCTCCCAATAAAAGAACTGGAAACTGACTTTGAGCGAAATTATAGCGATCGCTAGATTTTGAGGAGGCCTTGAGTCCTGAGACCGCTGTGCACTGTGGTCCTCACGGTCCGCTCCACAGTGCATGCGTTCAATGGGAGCAATGCCCGCTGATAGGGACAGGGACAACATGATAAATGTAGACTATTGACGGTGCTTTTCAAACGTAAAGAAGGGCAATAGTTCACTTTGTACAATGTTCATGAAGCTGTGACTGTGAGATTTCATACACCATACTGCTGGGGTATACTGCTGATTCCTGCCAAGTGTCATGACTTTTGCAAATAGAATATCATGTCTTTAATCCCATATGTACCATTTAAACACTTGTACATAAAACACTAAAAAACAAAGTGTTTTATATAGTTCATATTATGTTTTAGTATTTAGATTGCTCGTTGCTCATTTAAAGTTTAGGTTTAGGGTAAGGACTAGGGTTAACATGAACAATGAAATGAGGGATACAATTTATAGTTTATACATATGTGAACTCTCATCAGATCTTTATAGATTTTTGCTATCATAATCATAAACAATATGTTATGTCCTAAGATTATGTTTAAAAAAAATGTTATTTAAACAAATCGGACTCTTGAATGCCATGACGATTTTCACGACGGATATTAATGATCTCTCAATTACACAGCACACAACAACACACATACGCTTACATGTTCTTGCTACCCATCTTTCTCTCGTGCGTTCTTGTCTGCACGTCTCTCTCCTCAATCTCGACCCCCTTTCTATGTATATATATGAAATGAATAAACCTAATTGATATTGATATTTGATACTGATTTATCAGTGGCCTTTACTGTATTTTCAATGACAGGTACGTGACAGATGCTACCTCAGTTATCTTCATCTTCCTGATGCTATTCATGTTTCCTTCTCGACCACCATCCTTCCTGTGTAGACGGGGGAACAGCGGTAAGCATCCCTTCTGTAATGGAGTGACTGTGTCTTTGGATGTGATGGTCCCTTCCAGTTGTAACTATTCTTCAATATAGGCCGTAAGAAGTACCCCTTCTGTAATGGGGGGGGGGGGGGGGGAGACTGTGTGTTTGAGTTTTGTGGTCTCGTCCATTTGACTATTCTTCGATATTGGCTATCAGAAGCACTTCTTCTGTAATGGAGTGCCTGTGTCCATGGATGCAATGGTCCCTTCCTGTTTTAACTATTCTTCAATATAAGCTGTTAGATGCATCCCTTCTGTAATCGTGTGACTGTGTCCGTGGTTTGATGTTACCTTCCATGTGATCATTCTTCGATAAAGGCTATTGGAAACACTCCAATGTAATAGCACAACGGTGTCTATGATATTGATAGTCCCTTCAATTTTCATATTCCTTGAAATTATGAGCATTCCTTGAGCAATGGAGATATTTATCGAAATATTCCTGATCATGTGTATATAATTACCGTAGATCCTGCAGCCAGGCTGGTGGCCCCTCCGAAGACCTTATTCTAGCCCCCCCCCCCTTGTAAACATGTTTTCTTTCTTTAACTTATACTTACTCTCTCGTGCCATTGTTTATGGTAGGCCCATACGGCGCGGAGAAGGAGCCAGCTAAGATCCCCGCCCTCCTCACTTGGCCCGTCATCCATAAGAAGATGGCATGGAACGTCATCATCTTGCTGGGTGGAGGATCGGCCTTAGCGGATGCATGCAGGGTATGGTAGCGTATCCCCAGTATTATGAACAGCGTCCCCCATCATAAAATTGATTAAAAAAAAAACAAGTCAGAGCACAATCTTGGAACTCAGTAGAGGAATTCGAACCTGCATCTGGTTCTTACAGGACTGCGACTAAAAGACCATGTCATTTCTGGTCGACGATTGCATTCTGATGATGAGTATCACCCACGATGACAGCATATTGTATCATTTTTCGTCTTGAAGAGCAGTGTATGAGACCAAACAAAGCGCTCGGAGCAGTCGGGGTACATCCCAAGTTCATATTAGGAGCACAATCACTTGAATGTTGAGTTAATATAGTCTTCAACAAAACACTTTGATAATCATATGTTATATGATTAATTACGTACCTACAGTGAATATCGATAACAGTAAAAAAAGAAAGAAAGAAAGAAAGAATAAGTTTAGCTGCAATAACGAAAGTCTGATGTTGAACATATAATACACTGGCGTAAATTCCTATCCCATGGGCTGTTTCTAATGCTCGTGTGACGCTATTTTAGGAAAAATGTGTTAAAGCATCATGAGCACGATAATGCGTGTTAGAAATATTCTAGTAACACTGTGAGAATATGTTATCATTTTATTATTTGAAGGCATATTTTCTCTTTTAATTCAGTGTTCTATATCTCTGTCATTTCACACTTTCTTCGCTCATTGCCCACCTCCCCAGCCTTTCCTTTTCAACTTTTCTCTCTTCTTAAACAGTGGCTCACCTGTCTCTGACAGTCTCCCTGTTTGACTCAACTTCTTCTTTCCTCCAGGTTTCCGGGCTCTCTGCCTAGCTCGGGGCCCAGTTCTCGGTGTTTGCAGGTTTGCCCCCTGTGGGCATGGCCATCATCATCTCAACCATCGTCGCTGCCTTCACGGAGATCACAAGCAATACGGCTACCGCCACCATCTTCCTTCCAATTTTTGCTGACCTGGTAGGTGTTGAATATCCTCATGGATGTCTTAGGTAACTATTTCATTTTCGTAAAACAGAGCATCAACATAACATCCACCTGGACTGTACGACGTTAAAGATGACATGTTCTTTTTGTAAGCTTTTAATTTTCTTTAAAATGCGAAAAGGAGATACGCTTTCGCCATTTTAACTGTCACGATACAGATACTCCATGATTCTGTCTGTATTGCTAGTACACACATGCGAATATGACATCTAGGGATTGATAGAAACAAATGAAAAAGATTGATGTTGGCATTTAGCTCCTCTTAATCATACCATAACAGAGCGTTGGTATTGGCGTCAACCCGCTGTACATGATGATCCCAGCAACCATTGCGTGCTCTTTCTCCTTCATGCTTCCGGTAGCCTCCCCTCCGAGCGCCATGGCGTTCACCCAAGGGAACCTGTCTGTTGTGGATATGGTGAGTTTGGAACGCGGCGTATACTGTTAACATCAAATAATAATCTCCTGGGGAAAATAACGTACTATCATCTCGTGCGGTAGACAAACTCTGTCCCGGTGGGCTCGTTTCAAAGAGAAAGATGTAAAGGGTGTACACGACGGTAACTTATAAGGATGGCTGAAGGTGCGCAAACAATTTTGATTGTCCACAATCAATTACAAACGAATTGCGTCTGAAATGCATGATGAGCAGTTGAATGTTGTTAAGTACATGAAACCGACAGAGTTTGGTCCCTTGAAAATAGTCTCTTCAGTGATACAAACATAATGATAGTAAAGAATTTGTTAATGATTTATAGTCACTGATATTAGCCTAACGCAAATCGTGTTAATGGGTTTTTTTAAGGGGACAGTCAATACAAATCTAGAATGACCACACAGGTCTAGATCCGTATGCAAATGCAAATAAGAGGAATGACAGGTTGGATGGGTGAGTGTGGGGGTTGGTGTGAAATGACCCTAACCTTCCTCCTCTCCTTTCAGGGCCTATGATATTCTTATATTGTTTAAGAATGTAATACTGAAGGGGTCTTCAAGTACTTCTTGATACAACGTACGACGTACATACTACTTTATATACAATATTTGTTTTTTCTTACATCCTAGGTTAAAGCTGGTATAGTGTTGAAAATCGTTTGTATCGTGATCTCCAACTTGAGTCTCAACACGCTGGGTGTGTGGGTGTTTGACGTCAACACCTACCCAGCCTGGGCCAACGCAACTGTACTGCTCCAATAGCGGGGGAGCCCCGGGGCCCCAACCCCCCAGGGTTCTGGTGGAAAGATTGTTATATCATGGAAGGGGGCGGATCCTTCTCTGGATCCATCTTTAGCCACCCCCCCCCCCCCCTATCCAATCAAGGTGGAAGGCCGCTGCTAGGGGAATAGTGGCTCCTTCTTTGATATGATATGTAGGTTTTCCCCGCTCCTTTTTGACAATTGTTAACTGAAAATCACTGAATGAGATTCAAATTTTACACCATGCGGGAAATGCGGGTCCTCGGGCCTTTTCAAATTATTACATTTTCTCCATTGAAATGTTCCTTTTGGCATTACAGCGGAAGTATACAACGAAGTGACATCTTTCTCGATTGTTATATTTCTTTACATTTGTTATCAATCCATTGTAAGGACGAGAGCTCCGCATCGTCTGTCCCTTATTTTGAAAGTTGAATGACTTGTTCGTTACAGTCTATATTACATACCCTATGTTTGATAAATTTCTAGTATTGTGTTCATGGAGTTAACTACTTAGTGTGAGTACTCTACTCAATGAGTTTGGTAAAAGAAAATGTATCATATTATGAAAAGCTGAATTCAATCAGCTAAAAAGATATTTTCTTTCTTCATAATCATATTCGTATAATAAATTAATGAGACTTCAATGAAATTCATAATAATTAGTACTTTTATGTAAGAATCCTTAAAGCAAGAGTTCGTGGCAGATATACCGTAAACGTAAGCAATACACACACAATATCAAAGAAAGAAAAAAAAGGGGGCGGGTAGATATGTTGAAGAAACTGGGGGTTCGACCTTGTACATAAAGGAGCGTTGCTTTACATTCTTTATACCAGTGATTTTTTAAAACAATTTAAGTGAATATAAAAGGGCATTAGTTTCGGAAAGCGGGGTGCCTTGCTTGATGATTTTACCATTTGCTTAGCAATCTTCCGTTTGAAGATTGCATCTAGTTAAAATAGAATGGTAAGGTCGTTGTTAACATATTCAGTAGTTTGTATTGTCTGCAACATTTATAAGTGACCTGTTAGTGATTCACATAGTTTATTCCGAACTTACATTCAAGCAAAGCTATTTTAATTTTTGGAATAAATTAATGTGTCATGTAATGTCACAATAAATGTTGTTTAAGTTACTGCTTCAACAACATTTTATTGCGCCTTAATTTGCCATTTTTTGAATATATACAATTATACATCATGAATGATATTACTCGTTACGAGGGCATTATACAATATTAAAAAATTTTGGTTGAAAATTTAACATTGCGCTCTACATTATGATATAATATACATGTAGTAGCATATATAGATTATATTACATGGTTTATATAGAGAGAGAATTTGTAATATAGTAAATTTAATGCACTTGAAAGAAGTTTCTAGTATTTGAAGACATGCATAATGGCGCCGTTTATTGTGCAAGTTGGCAATGAGAGAGAGAGAGAGATAAAACATATATGTGTGTGTTTGCGGGTATGTGCGTGTATGTGTCTATGTAGGTATGGTAGGGAGGGGGTGGAGTAACGATATGTAGAAAGCTAATGAGGGAGAAAGGAGATAGAAAGACATAGATAGACACGGATATAAAGAGAGATGATGCATGAATGGAGAGAGAAAGATAGATTAAAGAAAAGGATGGGAGGGTGAGTGTGGGAAAGGGAAAGGTCGAAGCGAGCGCGGATGTGTTTGTGTATGTGTGTATGTATGTATTTGTGTGTGTGCATGTGTGTAAGTTTGTGTGTTTATGTGAGTGTGTGTAAAAAAGTGTATGTGTGTATGTATGTATTTGTGTGTGTGTATGTGTGTGTAAGTATGTGTGTTTATGTGATTGTGTGTAAAAAAGTGTATGTGTGTGTGAGTGTGCGTTATGTGTGTGTATGTGTGTGTGTGTGTGTATGTGTGTGTATGTGTATGTGTATGTGTGTGAGTGTACAGCAAGTGTTTGAAGCCTTTGAAAAAAATCAGTGGTTTAAAAGTTAATAAGGACAAAACAAATTTTGTGTGGTGGGGGAAAGAAACTGAAATATTTGGAGTTCAACTGTTTGGGGAATTTAGTGAAAGAAGTGCAAATATTACGGAAATACTGTACACGAAATTTGAAACGGACAGAGGATTCAAATTATAAAGAGATATTAAGCAAAATAAAAAGATATATGTGGCTTAAGCGTTTACTGTAAGGAGAAAATCATTCAGGATGGAAAATTTCATTTGACTTTTTTGGTAGGGCACTTGGGGGAAGATTCATATTTCTATGCGATTATGATTTTGATAAAATAGATTTAGACAATTTTGCACCTTTCTATAAGGAAATGTTAAAGGTGTGGCAAGAGATGGATAAATGTAGACATTTTAAAGAGAACAAAAATAACCCCATTTTTTTTTAAAATAACAAACATATTTGTATCAGAAACAGACTCATATTTGATGAGGATCTATTAAAGAAGATAATTGTTCAAATAGATATAGTTGATGGTATAAACATGAAACCACACACTTATTTTTGGAGTTTAGGTATTGAAAGCAAAGGATTATTGAAAATCCATGATATTTTTAAAGCTATTTCAAACGATTGGAAAATTAGAGACTATATGCAGGTGGATATTCAGAACTATGGTATTAGATTAAACATTGGGGGGCAAATAGGCACACTGCTTAGATTCAAATGAAAGGAAATATACGATCATTTCATTAGAAAATATCAGGAAGATTATAACTTACAAATTCGAGATGGATGTAATCAATGTAACCATGATAAGGAAGAAATCAAGGAAATATTTTGGAGAATAAGACGTACAGTAACTTGTCGTAAGCACATGGAATTTCAATACAAATTACTGCATGGTGCCTTATATACTAAAGAACACCTCTACAGATTTGGATTTGTATGTGATAAATTATGCTCTTTGTGTAAAAAGGAGGAGGAGACGTATCCACACCTATTTCGTTTTTGTGAACAAGTTCAAAGAACTTAACAAGAAATAATAGATAGATAAGAGTTAAGGGAAATAAACATTAGTGACTGGAATTTTATTTTCATGGGGATCAAAGGAAATGCTCACAAAAGTAAATTATGCAATTCCATTTTTTTTTTCATTTTAAAATATATCATATATTTTTCTAGATCAAAAGGAGTTCTTCGTTGAATAAACGAAATTCTAATGAGGATCACAGATTATAGAGAGAGGGAAAAGGAATTAGCTATTAAAACTAGTAAAATAGGGCTACATATGATAAAATGGGAAGAGCTAAGTATTTGGGGTATCCTAGTGTAGTATATTTGTCTTTTTACCAATCTTACTCAAATATAAAAAAAAATACCTTCCAATAACACCCACAATTATGATCCCCTGGCAGCATAAGCTCTGTAACTTGATCATTTAAACATTGAGGAGGTGAGTGTGTGGGTGGGTATGCTGGACATGAGGGTGTCGCGAGGGGGGGGGGGGGGGGGGGTGAGGGGTAGGGGGAGGGGGTAGCCTTTTATATATTGCATGGTTCCATTTATTTGTACTTTTATTTAGATTTTCTTTTTTTTCATTAACTAAATGAATGTACGTGTCTTAATTATTTCCATTAAAGTTCATTGTGAATATAATAGTATGAACGAAAAATAATAAGATGATTATTTCTTTCCTTTATTTTGTCTTATTCCTTGAGATAATCATAGAACAAAGGAAAACTAAAGTGTATGTATGAAAAGAATTTATTTCCTTTTGTTTATTTTAAATCATGTGAAGAGAAATTATGTAATGTTATTTAGTATTTGTGGCTGTATGTATTATTTGAAATGGAACATAATAAAACTATTGAAAAAAGAGTATACATGTGTGTGTGTTATGAGGGAGTTGAGGGCTACGAACGATATTTACCGTGCAAAGATATACACCCCTCGTGATTACGTAAACCATGTTGGCACATGTATTTGAAGAGAGCGCTCGAACATGTAGAATCGAATGACAGTGCAGAATTCGTTTCGCAGTTTTTCGGACAAATATTTGGAGATCATGTGCGTTTCACGCTTATGTTTGGCGTACAAGCACAGCTGCGTCTCGCGTGAAAACAAGGATGAGTTATGAGGAGCAGGGGGCGCCTCTGTACTTGCGTTTCATTCGTCTGAAGGTGGTTTCTAAGGAGGTGCTGAGGTATGTTACAATAGGTATTTGTCTTATCTTTGTTTTCAAGGTGGTGCATTCCTTCTGTAGGTTAAGATAGAAAATGTGTGTAAATGCAACAATTTATAGAGGGAAATGCTGTCAATGAACCCCCCTAATCTAAAGTGACATAAAACTTGTTTATATTGACTTTTACTTTCCATAAGGATTTCTGTCTAGTAGTCTAAAACTACAGTCTCAAAATAAATGCAGACCCTTGTGCAGAAATGCTGATTTTTAGATTGCACCATAAGTTACTTAATCAGACAAATGCTGTTCACGGGGATATTTATTGTCAACGTTTTATAGAGATTATGAACTTAGAATACTCCAACTTCGCCTTGTGTTTGAAATAGAATCTAATATTGAAAAACATGTTTTTTGTTAAACGTGTTTTTGCATTTCTTTGAAAACATGAAATTGGCCTTGTTCCTCAAATGGGTTTGACTAAAATCATACGCTAATCACCATTTCAATTAATCCGTTAAACAGTTGTAAGATATCATATAAAGGGATGGTACATAGACAGATGGCAACACGAACACAAAGCACCTATGACCAAAGAAAATCAACTGAATAAGTTAATTCATAGAGAACAATTATGGTACACTAACCCCTTGTGTGCCAATTATACGGACGCTGTATGTGATATACGGCAATGACAGTGGACTGCTCAAAAATTTACCCAAATTATTAGACTATTCAAGAAAACGTTTCTATATTTTCGAGTATACAGGGAATGTAATAAAAATCAACACCCGCTCTTCGTAGAGCACGTAAACACATACGCGCGCACATACACACATACACATACAGAGCACTCACACAAAGAAAGACACTTCATATCCTTTAGAAGTTAAATAGTCATCATAACATTACCAAGAATCTCAATTGTACGTGTTGATCCTAGATTACACACCATATATGTACTGACGATCAAATAAACCTTAGATACACAACGCACTGCATACAATAATATAGCAATGCATACATGCACAAGGAGGTGTGGCAGGAGCAACAAAGAAATGAGTAGATGAGATAGACATGTGAGCGTGTGGACGCTGTCAGGCTGTATCTGAGACCGTTGTTGCTGGGTTTCAAAACAACAAGTACCCACCCATTTCTAAATTTGAAGCAAATGCAAGAGCTTCCTCCGCCGTCACGTGGCCATCAGAATCAACCAGCAACATCCGTTTTAAAACTACACAGATTTACGTATAACACTATAATATCGGAGTTTCTCAAATGAATGTGTTTTTTTTCGATTTAATTCAGTATCAAGGTTTGAATTCCCTCGAACGATTAGCCAACCACTTGTGAAGGACTAAGAACTCATGTCAGCTGTCTTACGATCTAATTTCCTCCAGACACAATCTACTTCTGGGAAAGGATCCAACATTCGTCGACCATTAAATGACAGAGGGTGAACGTACTTTTGTTGATATCGTCGTCCTTGAAATACGCCACCGTCCTCCAGTTAGACGACGTGAAAGAATGCAACGATCAATGACCCTGGCTCCTGATTTGATCCACTCACGTTGGGACTGAGAACCAGTGATGTAACTCGCCTTATGCGCCTGCCCTTGGGCACTTTCTGGCATCGGATGGGCAGGACCCACACACCTCAGACTGGCTTCTTGATTTCATGAGGTTACCATGGGACGACACGGAGGAGGAAGATGGCGAGAAGTGGAGAAGAATTGGCAATATCTGATTATAGTTCTTATTCCAATTGTGTGCTCGCCAATTCCGATTATTTTCAACAATTCGGTAAGTGTTTTTTTTTATAGTTTTTTTGCCTAAAGAATGCCTAAATAGTAAAATTTACCTCAAACAGTTCAAAATACAAATAAAAACTATTTTATTTTGAAAAAAAATGAAAGCATTCAGGGAATCTGTAATCAATTATATGTTATGCACTAACTTATGTACTCCGATGCCTTCACATTATTGTGCTTAAAGATATTTCATACCCTGTTAATGAATTGTAACAATTAAAGGTTTCATAAGTGTTTCAAAACAAACCTAAAGCAGCATCTAAATATCACTGATGCAAACCCATATATTCATTCTGTGTTATGCAAGCATTCTCAAATTCAAACTCACATTCTGTCAATTTGTCATTGTATATGTTTTTGTTGTTGTTTTGTTGTTGTTGATGTTTCTCTTGTGTGTATAGGTAAGTTGTGGTAACAATGTGCGAGGAACTACGCATCCACAAGGTCATTTCGCTTTATTTGTAGTTTCCTATTTTCATTTTGCCTTATGCCATGCATACCGTAAATCATAGTCTGTATATACATATGTGTTGTTTTTTATTTGATATGAAAATGAATTAATGAAATTAATGAAATGAAAAATAGTGCTCAATGGGATTATGTGTATTGATGGTGAAATAAATCTACACGTGGCACGTTAAGAGTTGATATGTGATCTTCGGACAACACATCTTGCCTTGATTTTTTTTTCTCATTTGTTATAAAGAAAAATATGATATAGGCTACTCCGAAAGCAGGACAAATATGGAACAACTTTAAACTGTACAATAAGTAAGTAAATCAGAGTATTTATTAGCATGGACGTTTTTAATTCAATTGAGGACTCGAAAGTGGATCTTTAAAAAATAGGATTGTAAAGAGCTTAAATAATCACGCAAATCGATCGAAAATATTCAATAAGAAATAGCATATGGACCTCTGTATCGTGATTCTGATATCCAATATAAAGAAATTTGATAGAATTATATCAAATGTTTTTATCACTTTATATATTGAAGCAAACCCCTTCTAAATTCATCTTGAAGATCTTTCGGATAATTTTTAAGGCCTGCTTCGTGAATTGAATATGATAGTTTGGCTTTTGGTTATCACAATGGTCATAGTCGCTTATGTTGTGATATCATAGACCATTTTCGTTATGCAATAGAATTTTATGCACGTCGTTCAAACAATGCGTGACTAATGGTAAGCACAAATCTTGTCCGGGGAAAAGTTGTGAATACAGTACGAAAAAAGAATATTCGGCGCTAGAATTGTCAAATTAGATTTAAATAAGTCGGCCCGTTTGAAATCGGCCACTGACAGTATGCTTCTGTTGTTGCGACGTTTTTTTCAATGAAAACAAACGAATCAATTCCTTAACGAATTCGATCACGTGGCACACCACACACGCTGCGAGCAAGGGTTCCACATGGATACCCCTCTAAACGCAAAGAGCACTGAAGCGTACTTGTCATTGAATACAACTGAACGATGGGACCGACTCCAATTAATGACAATAGACAATGTTCTTTTCGGAGAAAAGGTATGTCCTTCTATACTTGAATGAACCGTAGTCTACAGATGAGGACAATGTGGCAAATACAAGAGAATCGTGGCAAAAACAAGCAAGCAAACATGTCTCCATGACAGGGGTTATATTCATGAAACCATACTAAGCCTAGTTAGCTACTAAGTTGTATTCAGCTACATGCATTTTTAGTGACTTACTAGGCTAGTGAGGTTTCATGAATATGTGCCCCAGGAGAGTAGATACAAGTCAGTTATGTCCCGTGTGTGGGGGGCTGCATACGGTTTATGGCAGGTAGTTAGTGCAGTTCTGCCTGATTGACGAACTGATAGAGATCTGTGCATTCAGACTACTGCACGCGTCTGATAGTCACGATGCCCATGTGCTATACATACGATGGTCACATTAGTAGTCTAATTCCTAGACGCTACAGACGAATGATTCCTCAGCCGCCCTGATCACCATGACCCTACGTCGAATAAGGGGACAGAACAGCATTTCTGATTCACAATCTACCGTATCGAATACTTTGTTTTAATACGTATTACTATTGTTGAATAGCTGGGTCGAAAATCAGATCGTTTAGCTATCAAAACCCTGTCTACCCCACAAACTCCAAATACATGTCGGTGCTAGAGTTTCATGTGTATTAGTTATGCCAACGTGCATCGTTGTCTCCTGAAGGGTTAATGTGAGTCGTTAGGCAGTTCAACGTTTAAAACACTGATAAACGACATAAAATTATTTCTCCAGGAATTTCAATGATTTTGATAAAATAGATGAACTCATGAGATCTTCGATCTTTGGCATGTTCTTATCTACGTATCTGGAAGAAAACAAGAGGATAATGACCTTTAAATAATTAATCTGATCATGCTAAATGTTTGGATGAACCGATCTAAGGGGTGAGTCAGTCGAAGGTCAAACACCAGCCCATTGTCGCACTCGCGCAGTGCAGCTCCTTCACGAGAAGTAAACAAAAGGATGATGATCACGATGGTGATGGAGATAATGAAGAAGATGATGGTCATTTGGTGATGACGATGGTGATTATCAAGAAGGATGGAGATGATGAAGGGGATGATGATGATGACGATGGCGACAATGGCAACGATGAAAGATACGTGCCTAAATATGTGGACGAGCCCGTCTAAGAAACTGGGCCAGTCGAAGGTCACATACCGTTCCATTATATACCTCACATGGCACAAGTAAACATCATCTTGATGATGAGATGATAGTGACAAATATGATGATAACGATGATCACGAGGATAAGGAAGATGATGAGGATGCAAATGTATGAAAATAAGATAATGCTCTTTGCTATCTCTTCATTCTTCTCATCGTTTCAACACTGCTTGCTGTTCCCTAAATGCATTACCGCTGTTTTCTCCTTCACACAAACCGTTGTTGTCCGGAGAGACATAATGCCAAACATTGCAGACACCCGAAGTTCAGCGTCCTCCTCAGAGCACTTTCTTGGAATGGATGCACGTGTTATTTGCGTCCATCACAAAACTTGGCCAACCATTAAAAACGAAAGATAATGACACATTTATACCATTAATCTGATCATGCTTAATAAGTACCGTAATGTCTGGATGAGCTCATCGAAGAGGTGAGTCAGTCAAAGGCCAAACACCAGCTCATTGTCGGACTCCCGCAGTGCAGCTCCTTTATCGAACAAAGTGAGGTAAACAAAATTATATGATAACAATGGTGATGAAGATGATGACGATGATGATGATCATATGATGATGACGATGGTGATTTTGAAGAGGGTGATGGAGATGACAATGATGTAATCGATGATGATGGCAACGATACAGAAGGTGACGAAAGAGACGTGATTAAATTGATGGATCAATCCGTCTACAAATCTGAGCCAGTAGGTCATATACCATTTCATTGATCACTCACTTAGCGCAAGTAAACATCATCTTAATGATCAGATGATAGTGACAAAGATGGAGATGATGACTATAATGAAGGTGGGTATGAAGATTCACATTCATGATGAGGATAAAGAAGATGATGAGGGTGACACTGATTACTTCACGCTTCGTGGTGAAAAAGTGCTTAAAATCACATTGTTTAACATGATTATGGTCTGTGCGTGTATTCGTGTGAGCACGGACTCACGAACGAACATTAACTTGCTGAAGAACTTGCGTATAGCGAGGTGAAATTATTTAAATGATCAGGGTTACCCTTGTCCTAAAGATGAACCTAATGATATCAAAACATTTACCAAACATGAATTTATAATGCTAAATATGTTATCAGTAGCCATGAATTTATAGTTCAACAAGTTCATCAGCCAAATTTTTAACATCTATTGAGAGGTGCAAGGTAGGAAGATAGATACATATTAACGTTCATTCTTGACCAAACTTGTGTCAATATATAATTGTTGTTTTTCATGTATCAAGAAAGATTAAGAGAAAGGGAAGGAGATATGGTAACTAATGAGATTACAATTACAAAATAATTGTATCATTAACAAAGACTAAATGTCTTGCCTAATGAAGTATTCAGTGCAATAATGAAATTATCTCTGGTCCACCTGCAATTTTCTGTAACTTTTTGAATGATTATCTTATTGACATTGGAACACAGCTTGACATTGAATGTGATGTCCCTACGGTATCGAACAATGCGAATTATAACCAATGTATTTCATTAAATATAGATATTGTATTTTGTAATCCAATTACTTCAAAAGAAATTAAGTTATTAATGCAATATGTTATCCCTTGTGTGCAAAATGTAACTAATCAATAGCGGCATTGTTTCAGTCAAGTTGTTCAAATATATAACTTTGGTTCTCATGATGATGTTTTCAATTATCATCCTATATCTCTACTGCCAGTTTTCACAGAGAATTTAGGAAAATGTACATACAATATATTAATTTAGTTTTTAGAAAATTGTAATATTCTGAGTAAACATAGGTATGGCTTCAGCTGGGGACACTTAACATTTACTGCTTTAACTGAATGCTTATACCGCCTTTATGCCTACTTCTCAACACGTCTTTAATGATAGTATTTTTGTGCTTGGTTCATGCCGTTTCGAATCAGTCTTTATCCTTAATGTTGTTTGTTTTTCAGCGCTGTATTTTTAAAGTAAGTGTTGAAATAAACGAACTAAACTGAACTTGCGTAAGGCGTTCACCGGTGTCCTGAAAACGAACACATTCTCACGATTCATCACGATCTGTCTATTAGCAGTGGGTGAAGGTGGTCGGTGAGTCCATAATACCGAATGTCAACGTTGTGCTGGGTGTATTGGTTTGAAGACGGGGCGATTCGCATTGATATGCTAAATCTAAGTTGACAGTCCCAGGCGGGATATGCTCTTGTGCTGATGGTATGTTTGTCATGTGTCTGAACCTAATTGTTATCAATAATACACCTGCTTCGACTTCCACTGGGTATCTTGGGAGAAGGAGAAAGCATATGTTTGTTCTGTGTCTATGCCATGACCGTATTAACCCTTTCGACGCCAGATAAAACACTGCTCTATATTGATTGTAAAAAAAATCACCAGTAGTATTTTAAGGGATAACCTTTAATGTGTCACGTGGATTATTACACCACCAACATACTAAATTAACATAAAGCAGTATTTTGTCAGGCACACAAATGGTAAACTGTCTTTTTGTCGATCTTGTCGATATTTAATTCTGTCGACTTTCTTCCAGGGTATATAAGTACATTAAAAGATAGTCAACGATATGATTACAAGAAATAATATATGATATCATTGAATATAAGAAACAACAAGTTATTATCCATATGTAACATGTTTACATGGTACCCATGTCCAGCCTATATAAAACAAATGCTTTATATAGTACAAAACTGTCACTGAATCAATAAGCGAGTTCATAATTGCAATGTGCGCATGAGCAGATTATTACTGGTACGAATGACCTCGGGCGAATTGTCCCACTCACAGAGTAAAATGGAATTTCATAGATAGTGGACCGCGTTTATACTCATTATAATGCAGATATGACAACAGCGATTCAGCTCTGAGAAGGTAGTGAAAGAACATTCCACCATGTGCACCTGCTTCTATTGTTGGTATGGCACGCTGTATAATAACACACCGACAGAGCTTCATGATCAAATCCCTAGTTGTTCTCGTTCAGTGGATTGTCCGACCATGATGTAACCATGGACCCGTAGGGTCCATGAGGTAACTATGAACTGGCTTATTGCACAACTGGAGGGAATGCCACACACCTCGCCGCAAACCTAATCTGCAGGTGTAAACTCAGTTATTGTAGCACTGTCTTAAAACTTGAGAGTACATCCTCCGCTGTTTTGTCAGGTGTCCCTTTAGGGACCGCTTGCCGTCTGTAGAAAATACAATGAAACCTGAAGATACCATTAAAGGTGATACTTATACGAAATAAAATCAAATAAATATAGTTCATTTTATAATTGAATGAGTTCTTAAAGCAGTTTATGCAGCTAATATGCCATGAAAGTGTTCACTTTTGCGTTTTATGAAAATCGAATTTCACTAAATTGACTCTCTCCTGACCTACGAAATCGCCTAAAGGAAAGTGGCTTTGTGTGTACCTCACAGCCGGGATATGCTTCACGCAGCTGTAGAGACTAACTGAAATCTACACACAAATGTTCACAATGACTACTATGGTGTATCACACCTGTTCATCCACTAGCAACTGCCATCACAGTTTCATTAATAATGCATGATGCTTCTGGTAGAAAAGAAGCTGCGGATTGGCATGTGTGATGCCTCCCTTTTCTTACGTATGGTTTTATGCATAAATAAATATCATGAATGGAATCCTTGACCCAAAATACCCAAGAAATGTGGTAATGTTTTTCATTTTAGCCCTCCTAAGATTAATTGAGCATAACTAGATACAAAATATATGCATATTAGCTCATTTTGCTAATTATGCAAATGAAAATAATGCTCAAGGTTGCCAAGGTGGCAACCAAGCTAACTTTTCTTCTATACCCATCTGGAACAAGTTTCTATCAGAAAACCTAGTACTTATGAACATGTCCAGGTCTTGTACACAACACATAGGACCGTCTACACGACTAAAACATGAATCAAAGGATAAAACCTTACTTGTTTGCAGAAATCTTCTCGACATCCAGATAAGCATATCATACCGTCACAATGGTCTACCCTTCCCTCAGATTGGGTACACGGGGTACTGCATCGTTATCATGGCTCTCTACTGGATGACGGAATGCATCCCTCTGGCTGCTACGTCACTCCTTCCCATCGTCCTCTTCCCGCTCTTCGGCATCCTGCGGTCCAATGACGTCTGCAGGAACTACCTCACCGACACCAACGTCGTGTTCATTGGCGATCTCGTCGTGGCTGCGGCGATCGAGCGGTGGAACCTGCATAAAAGGATCGCGCTCAGAGTGCTGATGTTGGTGGGCACAAACGCCAGATGGTAAATAGTGGATAACAACACGATGGGGTAATAAATGATGGTGGTGGTGATGATGATGATGATGGTGGTGACAAAAGCTATGATGACGGTTGTGATGTTGATGATGGTGACAAAGGCTATGATGATGGTGGTGATGATGATGGTGATCATAATGAAGGTGATGGTAGTGCTGATTATAACAATGAAAATGCTGATGATGACAGCGACGATGATGACGGCGAAAAGAATTATGACAATAATGTGTTATAGATATATCCTCTCCGACTCAGCACCTTTGTCTAAATTTGAAATGAAATTTTACGCTAACAATAATACATTACTTACTTTTTAACTCCTACAATCTGAGGGAAGCTCGTAAACAGTATTTTATTTTTCTCCTAAGTAGCGGGGCCATGATGGTATGTACATAATATAAGCTTTTGATAAGCAAATGGGATAAACTACCTTAAAGTTGTTCTTTAAAACGTTTAAAGTTTGGGCTTTAAACCTCAACATCGCTACAAATCGACATCTCTTATTTTAGGTTAATGTTCGGCTTCATGGTGACCACGGCTTTTTTGTCGATGTGGATGATCAATACGGCCACGACGGCGATGATGATCCCCATCGCGCACGCCCTGCTCGATGAACTCGAGTTCGATGATGATGATGAGGAGGAGGGGATGAAGGAGGAGGAGGAGAAGGACGAGGAGGCCAGTCTCAAATATGACATCACTCCTGACAACAAACACATCCAAATTGAAAACGAAAAGGTATTTTAAAGTACAGGGAGATCCGTGTGTTTTTTTTTACTCGGAACTATAGGTGTTTTTCGAGGAAAACATGCTATACAGCTGTTGTGATGTAGATGTTTGTGGAATAAATGCTACATCGAATCACTTAACCTAAATGATTTCAAACTTTTTTCACGATTTTTGGTGTTCAGTGTTAATTGATGGGTTTTATTTTGACATTGTACCGAATGTTGAGTTTAAACAAATTAGTCATT
The DNA here is from genome assembly GCA_963669155.1 of Arbacia lixula. Taxonomy (NCBI): domain Eukaryota; kingdom Metazoa; phylum Echinodermata; class Echinoidea; order Arbacioida; family Arbaciidae; genus Arbacia; species Arbacia lixula. The sequence goes on along the minus strand of OZ022582.1, from coordinate 26,402,085 downwards.
GAACATGTTCCCATCGCAAATATCTTCTCAGCATTTTGTTTAATGATTTTTAACATAAAAGAATCAAAGAAGTGATTTCCCATGTTGAATACACTAGAAGAGTTTTTGCTGTTGTTGTTTGGTGAATTTAGGCGCCTTTCTCAGTCGAATTCTATGTTACACGCCGGCTAGTCACGTGGTTTAGAGATTTAACAGTGCTATATTAGCTGTTTTTACGACACGAGGTTGAACGACTTTTGCTAGAAGTGAAAACCTTTTTCTTTTTCATGTTTGGAAGATCGGTAATAACAACAACAACGGTGACTCGAATCAGCCAGATATCATCACCAGTAACCTGACAGTTGGAGAGCAGTAAGTGACACTCATTCATCTAAATATCTAGATGCCTTTTCCTTCTTCCTTCTGCCCCTCCACTTCACTCGTCTTTCATCTTATTCGCTTCTATAGTTTCTGGTTATTTCGTTCTCTCTCTGGTCTTGTCTTTTTCTTGTTTCCCCTTTCCCTCAGTTATGGAGGTGTCGTATTCTGATAAGTTTTGTGTTTATGATCTGAAGATGATTTTTTAAGAGGTTTCGAACATTTCTTCGATTTTTTTTTTGAACGGGGAAATAACATTAACATAAAGCGCCTGATGTCGCATTGAATGATATATCTCCGTATCAGCATTATAGTATGTTCATTTTATTATAGTTCTTCCCTTTCCCCTCCTTCTTGTTACTTTTTCACTGTTCATTTCACCTTCTCCCATGGTTATTCATAATTGTAATGACGACTCCTACAGCTATATCACCAACAGATACCAAGCTGAAGCTTCATAGTACATGCAGCTCTTGTTGTTTGATAATTCAAACAACAGTTAATACATTGGAGCACTATTCAAACAAATTATTGTACGTCGTTCAGTCAACTCCACATCATTGACTACGACGACCATCCTGCGATTGAACATCGACATGGACGTCGACAAGGAACTCGGCATCGACGTGGACGTAGACATCGGTCAGTGTGCACGGCGATCACGCTCTCCATCCCGTACGCAGCCAACATCGGTGGTACGGCGACTCTCATTGGCACAGGGCCAAATCTGGTCCTCGCCTCAACCATCCAAAGGTACATGCCACTCTCTTTTGCAAATTTTGCCACACAGTTATATAAATTAGTAAGCGATTCGGTATAATGATCGTGTGATCATTCACGAATGCCACGATTAGCTGTTCGTAGCTGATGATGGGGTTGTTGTGATCGCACGACAATGGACACCTCCATGCCCTGAACAATGGTACCCAACAGAGGGTCACACAAAGATCGTTACAGATCGTGGGAGATCGCAGCGCATCCCCACATTGTATGATGTTGGTCTTGTTTAAGATTGATCCCGATCGCCACAATTTAGAGGCACGATTAGATGCGATCTGTTGCGCTTTGTTACTATCTAATACGATGATCGCGTTTGGCAATTAATCGCATTGACAGTTTTCATTATTTGAACCGTCCAAACACGATTGCCATGAATGACCTCAAAGTCTGTTAAAATCTGAAAAGTTCACCACATTAATCAACGCTTCGCGCCAGGATTGACATCATGGCGCCAGTTATGTCAGTGAGAACACAACATTGCTCTAATCATTAACACCATTGCGATGATAATGCTATTTGTCTTTGCTGCCCCCCCCCCCTTCTCCCCCAACCCACCCAGTATCTACGGGCCGGAAGCGGGTCTGACGTTCGGCTCATGGCTGCTGTATGCCTTGCCCGGGATGGTCATCTGCCTCGTGCTGTGCTGGATGTGGCTGCAGGTCATCTACCTCGACGGATTGTAAGCAAGGGCGATGGACTCAATCGGGGACAGATAATAGAGTACCGAAAAGTACTGACAGAGTACCGAAGGTTTAGAGTACCGATATAGAGTACCGGTAAAGAGTATCGAAGGTTTGCGTCATATGAGCATGTTGTCAAAGCAACTGGGGTGGTATTCCGAAAGCAAACTTAAGTTTGGAGTTAAGTTCGGAAATCCCCTTCCAATCCATGACTGTTATTTTCCTATCGGTGCCGTTTGGGAATTAAGACAAAATACCAACTGACTTACGTAATCACATTTCTGGACTTTCTTTCAGAATACTACCTCTAAAGTATGTGAGTAGAGTAAACAATAGTGGTCATAGCCATGATAGCGGGGTCTCTCATTCGAAGTGCCCGACACTAGCCCGCTAGGCAATGTCGGACTAGTCAAACTATCACTTGAGTGATGTTGCTTAAAACCAAAAAACATGCGTGGCAATGGATATGACGACACTGCTTCGGTACTCAAGGCCTATAGATAGCTTAAGATTGTCACTGCTGTGATTGTGATTGTGACTGTGATTGTGATTGTGACTGTGATTGTGACTGTGACTGTGATTGCGATCGTTACTCTAACTGTGACTGTGACTGGCAGCTGCCCTTAACAATACGATGCTTCCGAGATTGCGTTGCGCTCACCTGGGGGTGTTCACCAAGCTGTTCTTAAGCTTAGAACGACTTTATACATGACTGGTGACCCCTTCTTGAACTAAAATCATATTCTAAATTATATAAAAAGAAAAATTGAATTCTGATATTTCTACATTTAAATTCTTGTCGTCTGTACAAATTCAATGATTTGTCAAATTTGATCAGGATTCTTGGAAATTAACTCCCACTATGTTAAAACAGGAAGAAATTGGGGCATATAATTTAGCACAACTTAAGAACAGCTTGGTAAAACTCCCTCCTGGATGTTATAATAGGCCAAGCAAAGTCCGCGCCATCGTCACAGTCGTGGCAATGCAAAACTCACTAATATATGGGTGTATAAGCTCTGCACGTGTCACCGATTAAAAAACGTGCCCGTTGCACAGTTGCACATCATAAGTTCACGAAGAAAACAATGAAAATACTACGAACGTTTGTCCAAATCAAGGATATGCTAACATCCTCTGATGCCTCTGAGTGTGTGTGTGTGTATGTGTATGTGTGTGTGTGTGTGTGTGTCTTAGCATTAGCCTAATGGGTGTGTGTACGTTTATCGTTTTCATATACGAGTGTGCGTGCGTGTGTTTTTATGTGTATGTGTGTAGGTTGGTGGATGTCCTCTCTCCTGGTTCGCAAATGCATTGCGATCCCCTATCCCAAAGTTGGCTCTTTAAGCGTCTCTTGATTTACCTATAGTTCCTTTTTGTTATCGACAATAAATATGTTAATCCTTCTTTCTTTTCCTCTGGCTGAGTTTATTCTATTAATCCTCTCCCCCTCCCTCTTTTCTCACTTTCTATTTTGAAGCTGCTCCCCACGATGTGGCAATTGTCTTGACACGGATCAAGAGGAGAGAAGGAGGATGGTGATTAGGAAAAACTATGCATCTCTTGGCCAAACGTCGTGAGTATTATGTCAAATCACCCCCCCCCCCCGCCCCCCACAGACCTATACTCACACTGGATTTCTAATAAAGTTCATCCTGTTTGTGAAAACCGCCCCAAGAAATACGGAAACATCGGATTTTGTGGACAGGTGCATGCAGGTAGTCTTTATAAACGCAAACTGATCTGGCGGGATTCGGGATGAGCGGTCTTTGTTGACAGGTTTTACCGTCCATTGCTTTAAAAGGGCGAGAATCATTTAAAAAGAGGGAACAATGTTGAAAGGAAATGTATCCCTTTACATACTTAAATGTATAGGCGAAAATACCACGGCATATAATGCAAATACAATTTAAGAAATCCCGTATCATTAATATGATTGCATAGCCTGTAAACTGAGTAGTTAGGTGGAATTGTCAAGACCATTTCATTACAAATGGATTTTTGACGGGTCGACCAAAATTCTAGTCAAATTCAGGTAGAGTTAAAAATAGGAAATTACTTTATATACGAAATTCAAAGTTTGGACGGCCTGTTGAACAATGTAGTTAAACAGTCTTTTAAATGAATGGTAATTGAAAATGGTGAAAGTAGCTTCACATCAAATCAAAAGCTTAGAGTTGAAAATGTGTTAATAACCCCTGTGTATCAAGATAACATGGCTCTCTGTATCACACCAAATCGAGTTGATGTGGGTATTTGACATAGCCTTCGATTTATCTGACTTCTGTCTCCAGATTTGCAGAGTGGGCTGTTATCTGCCATTTCGGAGTTCTGTTGCTCCTATGGTTCTTCAGAGATCCCTATTTCTTCAGCGGCTGGTCTGTCTGGTCTAATACAGGGTAAGAAGCGCGTTGATGTAATGCATGTAACTGATTGTTTTATATAGGTAAGCACATAATAAGTTCTTCTTTCTGCTTTCCGTTATCTCTTTTATCTCCCCTTTTCACTCTTTCTTATCTCCCATCTCACTGTCTGTCTTTCTCGCCACACTCGCCTCTCTCTCTCTCTCTCTCTCTCTCTCTCTCTCTCTCTCTCTCTCCTTGTACCCTCTATTTCTCTTTCTCTTTCTCTCTCCTTGTCCTCTCACCCTCTTTCGCTCTCTCTCTCTCTTTCTCTCTTTCTCTCCCCCCTCTCTCTCTCTCTACTGGAGTTCTGTCGCTCCTATGGTTCTTCAGAGATCCGTATTTCTTCAGCGGCTGGTCTGTCGGGTCTAAAACAGCTCTCTCTCCCTCTTTCTCCCTCCCTCTCTCTCTCTCTCTCTCTCTCTCTCTCTCTCTCTCTCTCTCTCTCTCTCTATCTATATATATATATATATATGTATGTATCAATGTGGATATCTCCTGAAAACTATTTTACTCACCATGGAATAAATTAATCGAAGAGTCAAAGTGAGCAATTTGTTCCAGCGATGAAAGATTTACATAACTAATAGGCTAACTAATAATTATTGAAATGGATGTCAAGAATATCTGATTTATGATGTCATAATGACGTATGTCGTAACAGGTACGTCACAGACGGCACAGCAGTCATCTTTATCTCTGTGCTGCTCTTCATGTTTCCGTCTCGGCCGCCCGCCTTTCTGTGCAGGGGAAAACGACGGGGTGAGTGTCATCCAAATACACAAGAGTTTTTTACAATGGGTGATGTCAGAGGTATAATGTCACATCGTTATACAGACATAAAAGCGACATGATCAACCCGTGAACCCATTGAGTACCAGATTCACTGCTGCACTATGGGATGTGTGTGTATTACGCGTTTGTGAAAGAAAAGGTTACACACACACACACACACACACACACACGGCGCGTAAAGAGTTAAGCCATATGTTCAAGAGCGACATGTTTGTGCTTATACGGCTATTATAACATGTGCACATTTTGTTTTGATTGTACAGATGGTAACGAGACAGAGGATGAACCAATCAGAATCCCAGCGCTACTCACGTGGTCGGTGGTTCATCAGAAGATGGCTTGGGACGTCATCTTGTTGCTAGGCGGTGCCACAACTCTCTCCGTTGCCGCAAAGGTGTGTGTGTGTGTGTGTGCGTGTGGGTGAGTGTCTGTGTTGAAGCCGTTAAGACTGAAGCTGAGAACATGAAAACTAAGATATGGACTTCACGCCCTTTCATGCATTCTAAGTCCAGTTGATTGGATTTATTAGGTTGTATTAATCTCAATCTCATGGGTACTGCCCACCTCCCCTATATGGGATCGAACAGACAGGGTTTAGGGTGCGCAGAATGTCTATTCCGCAAAGAGAGAGAGGTTCACTTATAGTCGGTTAAAGTGCGTGGTTTCAACGAAATTAATACAAACGAGACATACATGTGGACAGGTTTAAGATGGTCTGTATTGGCAAATTAATGCACAGACATGGGATGGTAAACGCACGGTGACACCATCTAAAGCTCATACCACACATACAACATACATACGATGGGCCGGTCACCATACCAGAAGGGAACTTATGGTAGTCGGAAAGGGTCATGAGCTTAAGTGCAAGCCCGAAGTCACTACACCTGAACGCCTAGCAACCATCGCTTAACATTTTTAAAATCCCCTCTAATGTGTTGTTTTCATTCTATCTCTTATGACATTAAGCAACCATCGCGTTCTATTTTTTTCTTCCTTTTATACATACATTTTTTTAAAATAACAGTGAGCCTAGATGATGAACTATAAACCAGAATAATACTTTTTAGATGCGTAAAATTTACTGAAAATGTACTCAAAATGCAAGCTTTTGACTAATAACGTATTTCGAGGTAAAATGCGCGCTCACCCTAATTTTTGCAGATTTTTAAGGGGAAGAAATGTGATTGGACGTTTAAAAGGCTAATTTTTCCATGGCCTTAAATTTGTTGCAGTGACATTTTTTCATATCTACCTATACATGATACAATTTTTTTTTTATAAAACATAAAACATACATTTTTGAGATATACATGACACAAAAAGTGAGGGCCATGGAATAAAAGGAAAGAATAAAGAATACAAAAATGATAACGAAATTAAGAGGTGATCTGTCAATCATGACAGACCACCTAATAAATAAAGATATAAAGAAAATAGTCTAACGAAAAAACAGTAGATCTGTCGATTACGATAGCCCACCTATTCAGTCTCAATGTGGGTTTAGTGATTGGTATACAACATTAAACTAGAAGTAGGGAGCAAAGCATATCCTGAAGAAAAATACAATTTGAGGAAAAAAATCCTCTGGTTCTGAGGTGGAAATCGGAACGTCTCTCTCTCTCTCTCTCTCTCTCTCTCTCTCTCTTTCTCTTTCTCCTTCTCTGTGTCTCTGTCTCTTATATGTCTCTCTATCTCTGTTTCTGTTTCTCTGTTTCTCTCGTCCATCTATGTGTCTGCCTTCGTCCTCTGTCTCCGCCCCGCCCCTCTCGCTCTGCCTCTCACTTTCTCCCCCCCCCCTCTCTCTCTCTCTGCCTCTATCTCTATCTCTGGTAATCTCGTCATACATATAATAATCTCGAAAGTAATCATAAAATATACCCCCCCCCCCTCTTTCTCCTGCACCACCAACATCACTCATCTCTCAGGAGTCTGGTCTGCAAGCCTGGCTCGGAGCGCATCTCTTGTTTCTAGGCAACCTGCCTCACGCCTGCATCGCCCTCATCGTCTCTATCTTTGTAGCCCTGTCGACCGAGTTCACCAGCAACACGGCCACAGCTACCATCATCCTCCCCATCCTAGTGGACCTGGTCAGTAGTTTGTTGAACCCTCTGTGTACCAGGGCCCCGTTGCATAAAACTTACCATTGATGGTAACCTTGCCATTAATGGCAACTTCTATGGAAGCCTTGAATTTGATTAGTTGTCGAGCTGTGTTACCATGGTAGTGACCATTGATGGCAGAGATACCATAAATGGTAAGTTTTATGCAACGGGGCCCAGGTGTGCATGTTGTCACTAATAACAAGAGTTAATATCTTTTTTGAACCCCCCCCCCCCCGCCCCCACATATGCAGTATACAGGCTAACTTTGAAAAAGCCTACGCAAGCAAAGTTCGAATCGAGCGACAATATCATCAAATTCTGTAGGCTTGTACATATGAGAACTTTAACCTAACAACTTAATGGAAATTCTGCTGGTGTCTCATGACTTATTGTATCTGTATGCATTAGCGAATTTTAATATGAAGATCCATAATGTATATTGTATGCTTCTAAGTTTGAGTTTGTGTATTCGTATGTATGCATGTCCATGGAGTCACGAAAATCCGCCATGTTTATACACAGATTTCTGATAAGCGTAACGAGCATAAGTGATGGTATCTGCACGTATTTGGTATTGGTATTTAAGTGACTATCAATTTGAATATCGCCCTTTAATAACTGTCTTTCGCTTTCCTTTAGAGCGCAAACCTCGGCATCAACCCGCTGTATCTGATGTTCCCAGCAGCCATTGCGTGTTCCTTCGCCTTCATGCTTCCGGTTGCCACTCTCCCCAATGCCATCGCGTTCGCCCACGGGAACCTGACTATCCTAGACATGGTGAGCGAAGTGCACTGTAAACCATAATGTACAATATCTTTGGTGTTAGTCGATGTTAACGCATTTGACTTGATATTGGATTTGATGAAATATAGTCACTCATGAAAGTACATGAATACACATCGAGAAAACATAGTAAAGTACAAAATGAAATGTATTAAAATACAGATCAATAGATGCATGCACGAATAAATAAACAATGTGACAAAAATGTATTTATATACTTTTCAGCGAGTGGGATTCTCACAATAGATCTCCAAGATGTTACCCCATGTATTAAGAAAGGAATTTCCAATGCAACGAAAAACGAATAAAGATGACAACATAACTAACTTCAGCGAACGTATGATAAATACACAACGTTTAAAAAGAAACAAGACTTTCAAAGAAGATGTGTGTGTAAAGCTTCTATCATGCTTTAGGATATAAATTTATACATGAATATATATTTTTGGTATTGTTAAACATTGACCTCCAATTGAGCTGCGTTTCAATATTTGTTTGTGACCGCAGATGAAGGCAGGCTTTGTGATGAACGTGGTGTGCATCGTGGTGTCTTGCGTGACCCTCAACACCCTGGCAGTGATAGTGTTCGACGTCAACAACTACCCAGTTTGGGCAAACATCACCTCATCCGTAGTACTTTGACCCCCTTCCGTAATTTTGGTCAAAAAATGGCCCCAAATCTATCTTATTCACGATAAATAGGAATCCAATTACTTCATTGTAACGTAACACTGGACAAAAACAGTCAATGACCATGGTAATAGGCTCGTGAAATATGAGATTAAGTCCATTAAACATCAGATGTCAATGATTTTTTGCAAAAATTGCCTAAAAATGAGGGGGTTTTTTAGCGATAAGAGGGAATCCAGAAATCAAATGTTTACTATTAAATTTACAAAAGTAATCACAACATGGAGTGGAATGATAAAATGTAATACTAAGAGTAAAGGACGATCAACATTGTCAAAACAAACAACGAGGCGATTTTGTATCGCATCTGACGAAGTGTTGCGTGATCTTAGATCCCTTGTTGACCATATATTGCGAGACAAACGGTTATCACTAGCGATTTATCCGCAATGAGTAACATATTTAGACTTACATTGTAGTTCATCTTATTGCTATTAATTGTACTTGCGGACTAGTGCAACACACCATCTGTAACGTTCTTGCAATATTTACAGCATGGTGGTTTTGTTCGACTCATAGTTATGTGCTGTACTACGCAATTTTTTCCTTATCACAATTCTGGGAAGCACTTGTTATCGTTTTTCGTTTTCAGACTAACGAGCATCGAGTTAAAGGCAATTAGAGTGTTTCGGAATTACGAACCTTCGAAATAACGAACCTGCGGAATAAACGAACCTTCGGAATATCAAACTGTAACCACATTTGACTATTTTCGTGGTACAAAAAAAGACAGCTCGATCAATTATCGAAGATTATTTCCTCAAAACCGAATATTACGCTTTGTCGATTCCAGGAAAAGGTTTTATAGCTACTCTCTCTCAAATGATGACAAAGCCAGGGAACTTTCAGAATTAGGTCTGCAAAAGGGACGGGCTACGTTCAATATATGTTTTGATTTACCTCGAATTTGTACCAAACTGCGGATGATTTCGTGGAAATCAATTTGACTCTTATGGATTAATCCACCTTTCAATGTGATAGAAAGCCTTTTGGATACAGGAATTTATTAGCGGCTGCTAAATATTATGGCCTCCTCTTCCGGTTCTTATTTTAGTAGTGTAGTATGTTTTTTTTTATATTGGCTTCTTCTTAAAGGGATAGTTCACCCTGAAATGACGTCGGTTACAATAAAAGGAGGCACATGAAAGAAACATGAAAGTGAAGGTTTGACGAAAATCGGTAAAAGGAAGAGACAGTGATTTGATTTTCAAATTTTAAATTTTGTGACGTTACGTGCGAGGTGCTCTCCCCCATATGTGGTGTACAAACTAATTCCATAAATTGCCTTTTTCTGTTTTTAAGAACGGAATGATTTTTTTTTCGTACAGGTATGTATGTAAAAATGCATTTCTAATGATGTATCAAATGCACAATAAAAGGATGCATGCCTTTTTAAGAAAATGCACATCTTCGAGAAAAAAAAAATGTACACAACATATGAAGATATGAGAGAGAGAGAGAGAGAGAGAGAGAGAGAGAGAGAGAGCACCTAGCACGTGACGTCACAAAAAAAAAAATTGAATTACTTTCTCTTCCTTTGGCCGATTTTCGTCAAACCTTCACGAATATGTTTCTTTTAGGTGTCTCCTTTTAGTGAAAGCAAAATAATTTCACGGTGAAATATCCCTTTAAGCTCATTTGGAACGTGTGAGATACATTCATATTGAGAAGTATTTTCCATGATAAAAGTTAATGTTGATCTATGCTATTTTCTTGGCTTAAAGATGATGCGCATGTTACAATCGTCTCGTGAAAAAGAAATGAATTAGAATATATCAAGTTGACTGTAATCAAACTATATTTCCGTTTTGCAATTTGAATGGTTGCAGTCATTTGCAATTTAGTATATTTTATATTTGTAGAATACAGTGTAAGTACTTTTTTCTTGTATTCGGTCAATAATTAATATCTTGTAACAGCCACGTACTCCAGAATGATTATCCAAGGGTTTAAAACATTACAATTGAACTCAATGAAGTGTTTTCTGCCAGACAGTATGTGTCTTTATTTCGTCAACGTGGTTGACGTAAAATCGACGTTGTGGTGTAAGTAAATTAGCAAAAGGGAATACAAAAATGTATCCACAATGTAGCGATTGTGCGACTATAGTTGTGTGTATGTGTAAGTTTACGTGTTTGTGTGTGTGTGTGTGTGTGTGTGTGTGTGTGTGTGTGTGTGTGTGTGTGTGTGTGTGTGTGTGTGTGTGTGTGTGTGTTTATGTGTGTATGTACTCTTATGTTTCGAGGGAATGTTTGAATGTCTCAAGAAAACAGTTAGTCTCGCTACACTCGTCTTCATAAGCCAGGGAGCAGCCCCGGGGAGCAGCAGAAATTTTTTTCCAAAGCCCTTCTTGCAATGCGGTCATATTTGTCATAGTTGTGATATCACAGTTATTACCCAAGTGTTGTTTTGTACATCGATGTAAAAAGAACGTACGGTAAACGATGAAAACAAATCGTATAATAATGTTGCACCAAATACCAGTTGTATCTATACGATGTGTATTTTATGCGACATAAGAGTTGGAAAGTTCTGTCTCCCTCTACGATGGAAGAGCTTGTCTCACATTTTCAAGATTCAGGGCGCACGCTGGTAATTCACTGTTGTTTTTTAAAAATGACATCATCATATTCATATTAAACAAGTTGAACATATTTGAACAATGTTTTTTCTCATAAGTGTAAAAGGATAATTATTGCTCCAGAGCAGTACAATAGTTGAATGAACGTCTGTCCCTGATTGAGTATAGGGAAACTTTATGAAGTCACACAAGAACCTGAAATTTTGAGTAAATTGGTTGGTAGCCTCAATTTGAGATTTTTTTAAATAAAAACAAATGCTGGAAACTTGCCCTTTTAAAGTTTTATGAGGCAAAGATAAATGGATAAACTATTTGTGACAGAAATATGCATATCCTCATAATCACCATTATTTTTCATGTGTTTGTTTAATTGTCAATTTTTACACTTAACCGTCCGTATGTAGGGAAATAATCAGAGGTGTGTAATCATCACGTTTGGGTGGCACCCCACTCCTCTGGAATGCAGTAAGTGATCATGCAGAGATCAACATGAAACATTCCCCTGAAGGAAACTAGGTGCTTGTATTGTAAGCCTAGTACGTTGAATTTTTAGCTACACACCAGGTGCAGACGTGGGTGTAGTCCTGGACAAGTTTGATGGGTGTATCATTTTGGAAAAGCTCAGAAAATCGTGAGACATGTAAGATAAGGAGTGGAATATTCTCTTGTGAAGGGGTTACTCTGAATTTTTTTTTCTAGACCGTAATTGGTAAAGAATATTGGACCCATTGTCACGGTTATAACAATTATACCGTTATTACACGAATGTGTGTCGCTTGCATCCAATGAATAGGCCTTTATGATTTTATGATTTAGTTATTTATTTATTTATTTATTCAGTTTTATTTCAAAAGGGGAGCCCTGTCAGTTAAAAATAAAATGTTTTACCAAGGGGCCCTTTACAATAAAAAAAATCACGCTACATATAAACAAAATAAATACAATAACAGAGAACGGTCCCGCCGGGATTAAGGCCCTCATAATATATGATCCCTTACATTTCAACCGCAACATCGCAATATACTTTTTGTCAGGAAAATCCTGGGAAGGAGTGGTGATATATCACATTTGAAAGCATAGGAGAAATTAGATACGGACGACAAATCACATCAAGTACGAAAAGGTCTACAAGAGTAATTGTGAATTCTAGATGACTTCTGGTACTTTGAACATAGTAAGATTAATAATGAGGAATTATCAAAGGAAATAACAAGAGGATAGGAAAATGATTATGGATTATGGATTGATAAACCTGTTTACCAGAGAAGGAAGATCGTTCGAGATACATTAGTGTTTTGTCCCCTTAAGATACGGAGATATTATAGATGCATACAGCAAATGTATAATTCCTTCTGAAGAGTTATCGGTACGTTGGAATCCCCCCCCCCCTCCTTGCTTCCATAGCTACGCCACTCTCAAGTAAACACCCTACATTGCTATTCGCTCCGCGCACCACGAGCTTTATTGCCTAATTGATCACGTGGTATACAAGCATTTTCAGAGCTTCGTTGGTGAGGCTTTTCGAGTTTTCGAGTGAATTAGAAGGTCTCACTGTGTGTATTCCTCGACCGCGGCTCGGGATTTACTGCCTCGCCTCACCATGGGATTCTTACGGCTTTTATCTTTCCTGGTGGAGTTCGTTCTCCTCCTTGCCATTGTGGGCCTTTCGATGACGACTGCGATCACCATTGGGCTCCTGAAGGTAGGTTGTAGCGCTGGGCGGAGGCGGTGAGGTATATAATACACGCACTGTGTTGTGATATGATAGCGAAGACCGTGACTGCGAGCAGAGCTTGCAATATTGCGCCCGTCACAGAGGCGATGGGGGTACATGGGGTTAAGAGGGGGGCAGGGGGGGGGGGGGGTAGGTTATAGGTGTACGTAGAGGGTATGGAGGGGTAATTCCTGTATATCATTACCATAATCACCATCATTACCACCATCCTTATCATTACCTTCATCATGGCCATTGTCGCTTTTCTTGACTACATATGAAATCGCGAGCAATATTCAATGCGTCAATGCCTCATATAGTTATATTGGTAATGAAACCAAAACCAAACCTGATATGCCTCATACTAGGAAAGTGTGCTCTGAATATTGTATGCTCGTAACTGCATGTATGCTTAAAACATTTGAAGTTCCTAAATAAGACATGTATGGATATCATATAATTATATAGAGCATATAATGAATATAAATTACTTGAAATTGAAGTAGCAGTCACTCTACTTGCTGAGAAAAGTACGTGAAGTAGTTGGAAAACTGTACGCTAGATCTACAATGATTGTGAAGAAGAGATAAAATAAAAGCCAGTTTGACTGATATTTGATTTCTTTGCGCAAGATCAGCCATGCATATATGCTTCCCAAGATATTAGTAGAACGCAGTAGTTTTTTGGTTTCGCTTTGACCGCACGCGTTTGTTATCTCGCGTTAGTAAGCAAATAATCAACGTCGGTGAAGGTAATGGGACGAAATATCACTTCCGAGGCGATCTGGATGTAGCTATCTTTCCGAAGCTTTTAGCTGAGGAAAGATAGCGTATACATTCAGATCGCCAAGGAAGTGATAGTTCGTCTCATTGCCTGAAACCAAGAGTTGATTATTTGCTTTATATTCCACATCTGATACCAACAATCTATAAAATAAATTACAATTTAACGTACAAAAGCATTCGTGTCGGTGCGGCTACATATTCACGCGACGCTCCGAAACCCGGAAGCAAATTGACTTTGTGAACGTTATATAGACTCTACAAATTCCAACGAACACTATGACATGGTGATGCAAATTGTTAAGATTTTGACGGAAAAGCAAGAAGTAATCGAAATTCTCTTACCTGTGCGGTATCGGTGAGAACATAGGTCCTCCGAGAATACTCTTTAATTGTAATAAATTACAGGCAAGTGAAATTCTAGATCAATTTTGGTACGAGGTGGTAGAGAATTGCACACTTGCTTTGGTGAAGTACAGCTGTGTGGGGGGAAATGGAAGGCCTGCATTGCTTTGTACGTACGCGCGCGGCGCAGCGCGCTATAACCAAAATTTTCAATTTCCGCGCGCGCACCGCGGTGTCGTCTGCGCCGATAGTCCGTGCTACGCACTTTTATTTCGCGCGTACTCAAAATATTTATCACGCGTTTGGACTGTGAGGAGTGAAGAGATCAGCGAAACCAAAAAGTACTATCACCTAGAGTGTAACGAACTTTTCTGCTCAGGTGATCAGATGGGAAAAACTACGCTTCATCACGTGATCAACTCTTGACCAATCATATAGCAACATTCTTAGTATGTAGAATATAATACAACTTGTTCTCGCCACACGGCAGCGTGGTGGAATATACTTGAGCATATTCCAACCATTATTGTGTAATAATCGCCAAGAGTGGAGCTTTATTTTGGGACACCTACCGTATATGATTAATAAAGATACGGCTAGACTGTCACTGAAAACGACTGAATATACGCGATGAATAGTTCACTTTAGTAATCTTTAATAATCAATAAAAGGGTTGGAATTCTGCCATTATAGCATACACATTGTTAACACATTGCCGTGCGGTTGACAGGGTCACTCATCCGCGCAAATATTTGTCAACACAAAAGGATGAAATAATACCCACCTGTCGATTGTGTATACTGTACATGTATATGGATGTGTATGGATGTGTATGTGTGTATCACATGCATGCGCGGAAATCGCTACCCGAAGGTGAGGAGGACATGGTTCTCCTCAAGAAGTATCCGCCGAGCTTGGGAGGGGTGTGTGTGTGTGTGTGTGTGTGTGTGTTGGGGGGGGGGGGGGGTAGTGATGAATTTTGGGGTGTGTTTTTTTTCCCATGATTTTGTATCCCGCCCCGTCTCTGTAAGTGCCCTCAGTGGTGGTGGTGGGGGGGGGGGGGGGAGGGGGAAGTGGGGGGACATTTAGTATGGTGGGGAGACAGGATAGAAAAAGTGGGGTGGGGGGGGGGGGGACTATATCTCACATGCCTGTAGAGAAACGAAAATAGTGTGTGTGTGGGGGGGGGGGGGGGCACGTATCAACCCCCGGGATTTCCGCCCCTGATTACATGTAAGCAGATATTAAGCAGCAACATAATATATCGCTCCATACATGTGGTATTGCCCATCTCGTTATAAGTCCCCCCTATACTTTGATTATTCTATACTCTTAAAGCAGTTTCTCCTTTCAACGATTCCATTGAATTCGGAAGCGAACTTTTTTTAATTTGGATCGTTAAAAAAAGCATTTTTATGTAGTATGTAGTAAAACATCATAATACATGAAGAAGTATTGTAGTAATATAGAAGTATTATTATTATTATTATCACTATTATTATTATTATTATTATTAGTAGTAGTAGTAGTAGTAGTAGTAGTAGTAGTAGTAGTAGTAGTTTATTATCATTATTAGCAGTAGTAGTAGTAGTAGTAGTAGTAGTAGTAGTACCACTAGTAGTATAGTAGCCTATATAGCTACTACTATACTTTCTGAATTAAAGTGCTGTATGGAAAATGTATGCAATGGGCTGACATTATTATAATGATCTCTCTCGACGGTCATGTGGAGATATCCAGCGGAGACAGGTCATGTTCGTGGCTTCTTTCAGGGAGGTGCACGGTACACCTCCCTGCTTCTCAGCAGTCTCGAGAGTTGAAGAGCAACAACCATAGAGGAAACACAAACCAGGGACAATGTGAAGGTGCAAGGGGGTACCATACCCTGCACAAACCATGGTATGGCCCATGCACAAACATGGCAGTTAGGGGTCAAATATTCTGACCTCTGGTATGCCAGGCACTCCACGCAATAGATACGTCAGCGGAGCAACAAGGATGACTTTCATTTTCGGCAAAAAGGAGGAACAAACTGGCCGGGTATGAAAGCGAAAGGAAGAGAAATGGTGAGATCGCCGAAAGCAATTTGGATGTACAGTAATATGCTGCATGATTACACTGAATGTACTGTCACGAAATGATGTACAAGTGTGTGCATTCGCCGTACTGGGCGAAGGAGTTACAAATTACACACGGGTATTGGATTACGCACGGGTATAGTAACGCGTACGCTTGGGTTTGGTGCGTAGGCCGGGAGTAGAGAGAAGAGAGTTAGAATGTAGACACAAGCCGGTTAGGACGTGTCCGGGCGGCGCCTGTAGAGCTAGAGAGGGACTCGGGGGGTATCGCAAGTCAGCTAGGCGACGGCGGAGAGGGATTTGAATAAGAATTGTTCTGCATTATAACTGAAACTGTCTCTCGGATATACAAGGCAAGTAAAACCAATGACTTCGTATTCAACATAATTCACTGGCGTGACCGTGTCTTTATTTGTTGTTAGAGAGCGTGATGCAGGTGACTGTCAGGAATACATGCATTTGATGGAATGTATGTTGGTGTTGGTCTACAAAAATAATCCACAAAAGATCCCTCATAGACGGAAATAGGAAAACCCAGTTCCGTTACATTGGTGGCAGCGACGGGATGGATTGCGTGGACTATCAGCTAAAAAGCCACTATGCTCACGCTAACTAACTTCAGAATAATTCTAACGACACATCGCCTACAGTGACAAGTTTAACGCCTGCAGGGCGCCTGCAGGGGAAAGTGTATAGCGCCTGCAGGGTGCCTGCAGTGTAAAGTCTAGCGCCTGCAGTGTAAAATGAATAGCGCCTGCAGGGCGCCTGCAGTGAAAAGTTTAACGCCTGCAGGGAAAGTGTATAGCGCCTGCAGGGTGCCTGCAGTGTAAAGTCTAGCGCCTGCAGGGAAAAGTGTACAGCGCCTGCAGGGTAACCATAGTGCCTGCATGCCTGTAGTGCCATCACGTGTGAATGCCTACGGTGCCTGCAGTGTAAAGTCTAGCGCCTGCAGTGTAAAATGAATAGCGCCTGCAGGGCGCCTGCAGTGAAAAGTTTAACGCCTGCAGGGAAAGTGTATAGCGCCTGCAGGGTGCCTGCAGTGTAAAGTCTAGCGCCTGCAGGGAAAAGTGTACAGCGCCTGCAGGGTAACCATAGTGCCTGCATGCCTGTAGTGCCATCACGTGTGAATGCCTACAGTGCCTGCAGTGAAGAGTAGCGCCTGCAGGGTAATCATAGGGCATGCATGCCTGTAGTGCCATCACGTGTGAATGCCTACAGTGCCCTCAATAATTAAAGTAGCGCCTGCAGGGAGATTGTATACGGCGCCTGCAGTGCTTGTGGTGCCTTCTATACACACGAATGCCTACATCGCCTGCAGGGATATAAGGACAACCACGGTGGTTATAGAGCCGTCACGGATGAACGTCTACAATGTTGGTATTTAAATAAAACGATTGCGGTATTTTCGTTTGTTGTAGTTCACAGATATAAGTAAAATTACTGATATCTCAAAGGAAAACAAAATTGTCTGGATAATTGGTGGGAAGGTTTTGCACAGATTTTAGAAAGGAATTAATTAACAGGTGCAGGTAAACCCATGAGTTTTGAATACACTGAGTCCATGATGGAGGGAAAGAGGTTGGATCAGGATGCCGAGCTGGATATGCTGGTGGCGGAGGTCCAACGGGGAGATGAAGAACTACAACATTCACGTACGGAAAATCAAATGTTGCAGGAGCAGAATCGCCTGCTGAGGGAGCGTTTAGAACATCTGGAAATAGAGCAATCCCCGGTGACCAGTCCAGGACTGGAGGAGGTCACCAAGACACCAAGAAGAACTATAACAGAGGAATTTTCGTCCCCACCTTCACAAGAAATAAACGAAACAGTAACACAGCAGCACCCCATGGGCGGGATAGCCCCGGAAGAAGATAATCCTCGGGTGAGATGGGTTCCCGACAAAACATCAACAGGTTTCAGGCCAGTTCAACATGGAAGGACACTAGCAGGAGGAGCAATGGCACACCCAGAAGAAAGACAGGAAGTCGACGAATCCAGATTTGTCCCATCATTTCAAAAGGGACATATAGAGGTGCCCAGAAATAAGCCCACAGGTAGTACATGTAATGCAGACAACAGGGCAACTGGGGCATTCAGCAGCGGGCCTATACAATTCCGGGCAAATTCAGCCAGCAGGACATCCTCGAAGCCAAGTATCATACCTGACAGGTTTGATGGGAGAACTCCATGGCATGAGTACATCAGCCACTTTGAAGCTTGTAAAGCGGCAAACGAATGGGACAATAATCAATCGAGGATCTTTCTAGCTGCCAGTCTCAGGGGGCCTGCCCTGAAGGCCCTGGGGATCAGGGCCAGTGATTCATCGCATCTGACCTATCGAAAGCTGGTGGAGCTCCTGGAGAAGCGCTTTGGGCCAGGGCAAATGGCTGAGAATTACCTACTGGAATTGCGGTATCGCCGTCAGGGCCCCAGGGAGAGCATCCAAGAATTAGGTCAAGCCATTGGGGAGCTATCCATGCTTGCCTATCCGGAATTACCAGAGGAAGCACAGGATCGTCTGGCAAGGACACACTTCACGGAAGCAATCGAAGACCAATCCATACGAGAGGGCGTCTTTCGTTCAAAACCCGCTACTCTCGACGAGGCCATACAAGCAGCACTGGCTACAGATAACTTCTTCAGGCTTGAAGAACAGAGAACGGGACGGCGGTACAAACAGTCGAGAGTTGTGGAGGGGGATGCATCGGCAAGTTCCACAGAGTTGTTGGAAGAGATAAAGCAGCTCAAGGCACAACTCGAAAGCCGGGACAGAGGGAACCACGAGAGGCCATCTTCATGGAGACGGCAAGGCCCATGGAGACGGAGATCAGCGACGCCTGAAGACGAATGTTTCTACTGTCGTGAAAAAGGCCACTTCAAAAGGGAGTGTCCAAAAAGACGAGAAAGGAATGAGGGACAACAATGGATGGGAAACGGAAATCGGCCAACCACCGGGCCCAGTGGACGGCCGGACCAAAACCCGGGCCAATACGAGACACAGAGACAATAGGAGGGATTCAATCGAAACCCACGACACAACCAACAGTTAGAACAGACCCAAATCGAGCCCGCAGTGGGCTATTTGTCGATGTGGAAGTACGGGGCGTTAATGCAAGGCTGTTGATAGACACAGGAGCAACGGATACAATTTTGTCGTCAGCCTTGTATTACCGCATCGCTCGAGGGAGTAGACCACATCTGAGGACCAGTGACTTAGGCGTGCGTAATGCAGACGGTAGTCAACTGGATACACTGGGCAGGGGATCGGTCGAGCTGCGAGTCGGGACCCAGATCTCTTCTCTACAGGTGGTATTCGGCAACACCAATAAACTAGACGGAATCCTAGGAATGGACTTCCTGCTTCAAAACCGCGCAAGTCTTGACCTCAAAAGAATGGAGCTGAACCTGGACGGAGAAAAAATTAGATGTACCGATGGCCAAGGAGGGACGTTTTGCGCCAGGGTGCTTGTAGGAGAGACTACGAGAGTCCCAGCGGGTCACGAGGTACTGATCACGGGTCAAGTGAAGTCCAGGAGAGACATACACGGCGTCGGCATCGTAGAGCCCGTCAACGATGGAGAATTGGCCCAGAAGGGGATGTTGGTGGCCCGGGTGCTTGTGGAGTCCACCGATGGCAAGATCCCTGTCCGGATATTTAACCCAGGCCAGATAGACTGTGTCATCAAACAGGGTACCCTGGCAGGGTATATCTCCCCGGTATCAGAGGTTGACATTGAAGACACCCACGACAATGAAATAGACGGTAAGGACAAGGCCCCAATACCTGACCATCTAATAGATCTCTATCAGCGGAGCAAACAAGGGGTAGAGGATACTCATCACAGCAAGATTGCCAAGTTACTATGTGACTACCAGGATATATTCGCAACATCAGACGCAGACATTGGTCGGACGGACAAGGTCCGCCATGGGATCAATACTGGAGACCACCCACCAATCAAGGAAAGACCTCGACGGTTCCCACCCAAGGAGCAGACAGAAATAGACCGCCAGGTAAAGCAGCTTCTGGAAAATGGCATGATAGAGCCCTCAGATAGCCCCTGGGCTTCCAATGTAGTCCTTGTGAAAAAGAAGGACGGGTCCAAGCGATTTTGTGTCGATTACAGACGACTAAACAATCTGACCATTAAAGATGCCTACCCGATTCCTCGAATCGATGATTCATTGGACGCCCTGGGCGGGTCAAGGTGGTTTTCGACATTGGATCTGGCTTCGGGGTATTGGCAGGTGGAGCTGGAAGAGGAGGCCCGGAAAAAGTCAGCTTTCGTTGTTAGAGGAGGCCTGTACTGCTGGAAGGTGATGCCCTTCGGCCTCAGTGGGGCTCCTGCTACGTTTGAAAGGCTGATGGAGCGTGTGCTGGCAGGGCTACATTGGGAGACTCTACTGGTGTACCTGGACGATGTCATTGTGTATGCCAAGACGGTAGAAGATGAACTGAGTCGACTGGGCACAGTCTTTCAGCGCCTACGAGAGGCAGGACTGAAACTCAAAGCCAAGAAATGTCACCTTTTCAAAGAAAGCGTCCTCTACCTTGGTCACGTGGTATCCGGTAATGGGATATCGACTGACCCGGAGAAGGTCAAGGCGGTAGAGGAATGGCAGACCCCTGCTTGTGTGAAAGAGGTGCAAAGTTTCCTTGGGCTAGCCTCGTACTACCGTAGGTTCATCGCCGGATTCTCCAACATCGCTAGGCCTCTGCATCGTCTAACGGAGAAGGGCCAACCATTCACATGGACGGACGACTGTGAAGCGGCGTTCCAGGACCTGAAGAAGCGGTTGGTGGAAGCACCCATCTTGGCCTATCCCGACCCCGAGCAAGAGTACATCCTGGACACCGATGCCAGCAATGACGGCATTGGAGCCGTCTTATCCCAAGTACAGGATGGCAAAGAGAAGGTCATATCCTATGCAAGCAGAACACTCAACAAAGCTGAAAGAAACTACTGCACCACACGGAAAGAACTTCTAGCTGTTGTGGTGTTCTTGAAACAATTCAGGCAATACATCTATGGACAAAGGTTGACAGTCCGGACCGATCACGGGGCCCTCCGCTGGCTCCTCAACTTCCGGGATATCCAAGGACAGATGGCGAGGTGGTTGCAAGTGATTGCCGAGTATGATCTCACGATCATACATCGTGCCGGGAGATCACATGCTAACGCCGATAGCCTATCCAGACGACCATGCACGGATTGTAAACAATGTGGCTCGGTGGAGAGAGATTCGACTGGGACGGAGAGTAAGATGGAACCAAAGGTGGACGTAGAGCCGGAGAATTCGGCAGAAATAAAGGTCGTCACAGTGGAACCAGCAGTCGACACTACCACCTTAAGCCAACTGCAAGCCGATGATCCCTCCATCGGATGGATCATCGAAAGAAAGAAACAAGGAATGGGCAGACCGGATTGGTCTGTTATGTCTTCTAGAGCAAGTGCGGACAAGTCTTACTGGAGAATGTGGGATCAGCTAGAAGTAAAACAAGAAGTCCTGTACCGGAAATGGGAATCGGACGAAGGAGACCAGACCAAGTGGCATGTCGTCCTACCGGAAAAAATGAGAAAAGAGGTAGTACAGGAGCTACATGGCGGAAAGTCTAACGGCCACTTGGGAATGAAGAAGACGACGGGCAAGGTCCGCATGAGATTCTACTGGGTCGGGATGGATGCAGATATTCGTTCCGTAGTCCGCAAGTGTGATGTGTGCGCCCGGAGAAAAACCCCACTCAAGAAGAGAAAGGCTCCCTTGCAGCAAGAGTCCGTAGGTGCCCCGATGGAGCGAGTGGCCCTGGACGTTGTTGGCCACTTACCCGAGACAGAGAGAGGGAATAAGTACATCCTGGTAGTGGGGGATTATTTCAGCAAATGGATGGAAGCCTACCCCATACCAGACCAGACAGCACAGACCGTTGCAGAGAAGTTTGTCAACGAGTTTACCTGTCGCTTCGGCGTGCCGACTGTGCTACACTCAAATCAAGGGCGCAACTTTGAGTCCCAAGTTTTTAAGGAAATGTGTGACATCCTGGGCATCGACAAGACCAGGACGACCCCATACAATCCTAAATCGGATGGCTTGATAGAGAAGTTCAACCATACCCTTATCACTACCGTGTCTATGATGATAGAACCGCACAACCGGCAACGAGATTGGGACTTGAAGGTCCCACTGGCCCTCTTCGCGTACCGGTCGGCCCCCCAGGAGTCTACAGGAGAAACCCCCAACATGTTAATGTTGGGCAGGGAGCTGTCATTGCCCATTGACCTCACCATGGAGGCCGGCAACCTCGGGGAAGTGGTCGATTCCTACCCCGAAACAGACTTTGCCTACAATTTGAGGAAGGGGATGCAAAGGGCCCACCAAAGAGCCAGAGACAACATGGCGGAGAGTGCACGGCGGCAGAAAAAGACATATGACCGGAAAGCAGAGGGGAGCAGTTCCAGAATCGGTGATTTCGTCTGGCTCCATAACACTGCCAAGACAAAAGGGGTATCCCCAAAGCTGCAACAAAGATGGCATGGACCATATCTGATTATCGACAAATTATCAGATGTGACCTGCAGAATCCAAGAGCGGAAAAACGCAAAAAAGAGAGTGGTACACGTCGACCGATTGAAGCCGTATTCTGGTGAAACTCTACACTCGTGGGTAGAAGAGGCTGGCGGAGGCAGTGACGCCCTTTCACAGGGGCAGGATCGTCACGAGCTTCCAACTCAACCGGAAGAAGGGCCTGACATAGGAACAGAGGATCAACCGGAGCCTAACGAGCTCGATAGCGAAGGCCAGGGCGAAGACCCCAATTCCTCAATGTCGGCACGATCCCCTTTAACAAGACGAAACCCTCATAGAATTCGAAGACCACCTCGTAGATATGCAGATGAGCCCTGATGTGACGTACATGAAAGTACTGTCTCCTAACGATGTAAATAATGTAAATAGTCACTGCATGTTGAGAAGCACGTCAGATCTCACCTATTAACCCAACATGTCCCGGTGTTTGTATTTTCATACAGATCATTAAATAGAATGCCCCGACACGAGCAAAACACCGTCAAGTGCTACACCTGTCAGCGCTATTTCAACCACCAACGCAGCCTGGACCGGCATATAGAGGTCGAACATAAGCGGAGAGGAGGTCATTGCTGCAAACACTGCGGACGACGTTTTACTAGGAGGGATAACCTCCTGGTCCACTACCTGCGGCAGCACCCATATCCACGTGAAGCCCTGCCCCCTAATGGACACCGCAGGGAAGACCGACGGCGCTCAAGGAGCCCCAAGCGACGCAGAGGTGACAGCCGCTCTAGATCCCCAGTGGTGAAACGACACATCCAGAGCACCATCCGCAGGAAAGCGGGCCACCTCCTGAAATAGAGGTAAACGTGTCGCCGGAGACGAGGGAGGAGGTAGAACCTGCTATGATGAGCCGGCCGTCTCCCATCATACAACCAACAAGCGGCAAGCCGCGAGGAATGTTGGCGATGATAAAACCGGAGGAGTCTGAGGCCTCAGACTCGGAAGAGGAAGTTGAGGCATACGCGGCCGGGGGAGACGACGTTGAGGTAGGCCGTACCGACGAGGAAGAAGCTATAGTCCCGGAGATCCGACGCATCCAGATTGGCCGCCCGGTGGGTGAGCTATCTGCTACGGCCGTGCTTCGAAATCAGCGGGTCCAAGTTGGGGAGCAGTCCTCCCAGGCTGTGTTCCGCGCGGGGGAAAAACTCTGGGAGGAGAGCCGGGAAAGGAGGTACGAGGTCGTGTTCCTGCGGGCGGGAACCAGCCAAGGGCCTCAACGCCCTACCCCGTTGCACCGCGTCGAGGGAGGTGTGGCCAAGGAGCAGATGTCCCAGGATGAGCTGGCCAAACTACTGGTGGGTCGCGTCAAAAAGATCACGGAAACCATCAACGAGACTACCTACCACGGAGGGATGGTGAGCTCCAAGCGGGAAACGCGCACCGAGTTTTGCGTAGACGTCGTCGCCGGGGTGGACGAAACCCAGAGAATTTAGATACCTCATAATTATAAACAGTTTTGTATTCAATTGTATGAACTGCTAATAAGAGAGCTTTGTTTTTGTTTTTTTTGTAATATTTTATCCATCATGTCAAGTACTATATGATGTCAATACCTCATTTCCGACCCAAAGTTGCCAAAAGTGCCAATGATTTGCCAAAGATGACTTGTATTTTGATACTGACCGTACGTGCTTTAGTGGTAACTTATAACTTAGTAGTTTTACACGGTATCTGATTTATACATTCCTTACCAACAGGGTGGAGATAGTTACTTAAGAGGATGTACTGTCATTTTGTTATCCCTGGTAGGGATAGAGTAATTTTTGTAAATAGCTGTTTGTCTGTTGGGGCAGTTATGTTTTAACTGCTATGTAACGCATGTTTTTACTGCATTGTAATGTTATGTTTTGGAGCTAACGGCATGAAGGGTAAAGGCTGACGCTACCAGTTGACGGGGAAACAAAGCCTGTCCTTCGTTTGTTTCGAGAGGGGTAAACGCCTCTTTAAAGCCTTGTTTATGACATTATTTTGTTTAACTTTGTATATATTTCATCAATCATTTCGTTGTTTTAATGTGTACAATCAGTCTCTAGTCAGGGACTGACTAGTCTTGGGGAGGGGCTATGTCACGAAATGATGTACAAGTGTGTGCATTCGCCGTACTGGGCGAAGGAGTTACAAATTACACACGGGTATTGGATTACGCACGGGTATAGTAACGCGTACGCTTGGGTTTGGTGCGTAGGCCGGGAGTAGAGAGAAGAGAGTTAGAATGTAGACACAAGCCGGTTAGGACGTGTCCGGGCGGCGCCTGTAGAGCTAGAGAGGGACTCGGGGGGTATCGCAAGTCAGCTAGGCGACGGCGGAGAGGGATTTGAATAAGAATTGTTCTGCATTATAACTGAAACTGTCTCTCGGATATACAAGGCAAGTAAAACCAATGACTTCGTATTCAACATAATTCACTGGCGTGACCGTGTCTTTATTTGTTGTTAGAGAGCGTGATGCAGGTGACTGTCAGGAATACATGCATTTGATGGAATGTATGTTGGTGTTGGTCTACAAAAATAATCCACAAAAGATCCCTCATAGACGGAAATAGGAAAACCCAGTTCCGTTACAGTACTATCATAGCGTTTGAAGCTGTGAAAGCTGCCATCGATCTCTTGCACAGCAAAAAACTTAATTTCTCAGGAGAAGAAATGCAGCAAACAAACTAGCAACCTTAATGTACTCGAATTGTCACTAATTCCCATATTTTCTCGCAAGTTTGTGTCTCCAATTCGTAGCAAGCTGCCGCAGCCCATTAACCACCTTTAGGTTTAAGTAAACAACATCGTAAACAACATCATCATCATATAATGCGTATACATGCATTCGTGCTTAATATCATATTTAGATTCCAGGTGTGTGTGTGTGTGGGGGGGGGGGGGGGACCTCTGCAGTACAGTCGTAACAGCTAGACAAATGACAAAGTCCAAGATTCTAACGAGACATACTTGTGGACAAGTATAAGGTGGTCTGCATTGGCAAATTCATGCATAGACATGGGCTGGTAAATGCACGGTGACACTATGGACCTTCAATCGTGACACCATCTATTCACCAGCAATCAGAGACATGGCTCAATAAAGCTCATAGGGCACCTAAAATACTAACATTTCAGAGACCTGCCTAAATGGTAAAATGTCTATGCTAACATGTAATTAATAGTCATGTAAGAGAAAGGGGCGAGAGAAAAAGAATGGGAAAGAAAATCTCAAAGAGAATGACAAAGTGAGGGTCAGAACAGAAGAAGATGGCAAAATAAACATTGCAAAAAGAATGCAAAATTGACCCTACCCATTCCAGGATTCGAACCGGGGGCCTCGAGATCTTCCCATTCACTTAACAGGTAATGCCCAGCACGGGCTAGAATGATTAAGAAATCGATATTCAAGCTGAAATTTTACCATGATCCCGACATCTGATTAAAAATGGAGACAACATCCCCAAAAGATAGTTGACTAAAACATACTAAATTTTCAGAGAAACAGAATTGAACATAAGCGAGATACAGCTCCTAGACGCTCGTCATGTCATTTGATAAATATCCCTTCCATGGACATAACACGTCCGATTTTGACATTAATGTCTATAATCAAATTTACACCACGTAGATGGAATCCTATTAAAGAATTAAGGCTAGTTTTACATAGAGCAATGTCTCAGCTATCACATACTGAAATTTGGAAGAAAATTGATCACCGATTACCGAGATACGCAAAAACGAGTAAAAAAGTTCATGACGTCATACATGAAAATTCATTTTTTTCAATTCATATGGCAATATGATGACGTCACGATGTATTTAACGACCAAATGATACATGAAATAGCATCTACAATTCACATTCTTTCAAAATATGAAATATGAAAAAATTGGGGGTCACTAGCCATTCTGAAGAGCTATGGCCGATTGAAGGTGGTCATGTTATTTGCACACAAAAACGAATTGACGCACGCGCGGACTTTGAAATTTGACGCACCCGCACGACCTTATTATCGCATGGAAACGGCTCAAAATGACAGGATGTGTTGCTTGTAGTGTCAGAAACATGAATCAAGTGAAAAAAAAAAACAGTTTCCGACGTTGCGTTTGCTTAACGCACTGAAAACACGCGCGCGCGTACGCGCGGAAATTTAAAAAATGCTAGAAATGGCCTGAAACATATGCATAACAATTTTGAGTTGATTTAGAGCATTTTTTAATTTTGCGCGCGCGTTTATGCACTAACGTGCACGTACGAGTGCGTTTTTTTCCCATTGAAATTAATAACCTTCTCATTAATTTTATGCATGCTAAATTTCATTACACAGAGACGACCAGTTCTAGAGCTACATGAGATAATAGATTTTCATTAAATTGCTCGTGCATGACGTCACGATTATGTGACCTTGGAACATCTTCACAGATGATGAACAGTTGATAAACATGGCCAATGCATTGTCGAGGTAGAGATGCCACAAGGCTTTGGAATAAAAATAAATAAATAAATAAATAAATAATGAATAAATAATAACAAGTAAAGAAAGAAATCAAGAGGTGATCTGCCATTCATGGCAGACCACCTATTAAGGTGTATTTACGTTCGTAATACAAAATTATTATTTTTTTTTTACTAGTGGTTTTAATGGTAACTGAACAAATAAAAACCCTCGTAAAACCATCGCGGCTCACGTTTGAGCCTTTAACTTGAAAGGTTTAAGTGATGCCGATATACACTGGTAGATTCAAGCATGGCGTATTGCTGGTGAGCTAGGAATACGGCGGTTTTTTACAAAGCATGCGCACCCCCTCCCTCCCTCCCTCCCTCCTTCCCCCTCGCCCTCCCCCGTCCCTCCGCCACCGAACCTAAGTGTTGCACTTTCAGATCAATTCCGTCATCAGTTCCGCCACCAATCCCACCATATGTGGAATATGGATACACAACGGAGGATATGATGTGTTTTAAATTAAATTTCCCCTTTTCGATCCCGTTTTAAAGTCTTAATTTCAATTTTTCGATCATCCCCCCCCCCTGTCACGCTATTTTTAAATTCACAATCGTGTTTTATTTGTTTCTCTCCTACATCATCCCTTCCCTCGCTTTTCTCTTCTCCCCCCCCCCCTTCCAACCCTCACTCTCTCTCTCTCTCTCTCTCTCTCTCTCTCTCTATCTCTCTCTCTCTCTCTCTCTCTCTCTCTTCGCGGTTTATGTATGTATGTATGTATGTATGTATGTCTCTCTGTATATACATCGCACACACATACGCACATTCATTACGCACACATAAAAATACATATACCCACGCTATGTATCACTCACTATTGCCCCCTCCCTTTATTTACATACGTATATCTACACACGATACTCTCTATCAACCCGTCACCAACTCACCTTTCTCCCGTATATCTCTCTCTTTCACCTGTTATTTCTCTCATGTACTCCCAATGGTGCATTTTCGTCCGCTTTCTCCACATCTGATGACATTCCCTCTCTCCCCATTTTTTGTTTTTACTTCTTCAGAGTGACTACAATGGAGGCTGCTTACTTTACCCGACGTTGGTGGGTGATGATTACATCAAACTCAACGACGTTTCCAACTGCAACTTCATTATCGGGATGCATGTAAGATCTTAATTTTTACCCTTTATAATTTTGATTCCGCCGCTCGTTTGTTCTTTCCGTCCTGCTAAAATCATAATGTTTTATCGATCTACTCAAATTTCATTATCCGTCAACGATCATTATGATCAGTCGACAAGTTTCAGTATACATGAGCACGTTTCTTAATCTACTGTGTCTACCAATTGGGGCTTCAGACCGGAATGGCCCAATTATCTCATTTTTGTCGTTATAGAATATAATTAACAAGAAAACCTCAATGAATATTATTCAAGGTTAAATTTGGCACATGCTTTCTGTCCTTTCAGACTCAGAGCAGGAACGAACATCAAGTATTTGTGTCTAGTTATGGCACATTATCAATCGACGTGCTTCGATGGAAGTTGTCATGTTCATTGCCCTACACGCATAATTACGTATGATTCAAGAATTATAACGAGTTTGAGATGGGTACTCATGTATATTTTTCACTGTTGCGTTTTATTGAAAATGTGTTAATATTTATCAATACCGTTTTTATGGTTATACCTGATAGAGTATTGCTGCTGTCATCGCCGTATTACTAGGAGTGTTCCGACTTGTCGAGTTTGTGAAGAACAAGCGCTTGATTGAGAGGTGAGTCATAATATTCTACGCAGCTTTCTGAGTCTCGGTATTTATCTCTCTTTCTCTTGATCTCATATTTTATTTATATCTCATATCTCTCTGTGTGTTATATATTCATTTTAAAATCTATCCTTATAATTATAGGTATATTATGTCCATCTACCCATGATATATTCTATATCTGTGTCTAGCTATATACTACAGTACCTGTACCAAGAATAATAGCTCTTTTCCCCGCAATGTGAAATAACATCAGTTCAATGAGTCATTTTAATTCAATGCGATATTTATTGATAAAAACAAAACAAACATAATACAGACATCACTTGTAGATTTTGATTTATAATAATTGAGAAACAATTACATAAAAATGCATGAACTTAAAATAAGGCATATTAACACGTTTGATTTCAGTGATCTATGATGTCATACTGTCGAAGTATAATGAATGAAGGGCTCGTTCCATATGGTAGATACAATTGCCGAAAAAAGAAAGTCCCGTTGGGCTTGTTTTGATTTCCTGGACGAACTACGGAAACTGCAACAGGGAGCCCAATGGATGTGCTCGTTTTGCTACACATACGACAGCTCGGTGTCCTAAATGAACAAGAAGCGAATATCAGCACCACTGCGGTGTCCCCAACGTCATAATCGCGTTAGAGACACACCAGTCGAATTAATATCAATCGGGGAAGGAATAATGATCCCGATTATATCGTCACCATCATATTATTGATTTTTGTTGCAGCACGCTGTTCCCGATCAGTGTCTCAGTCATCCTCGTGATCGTTGCCCTGCTCGTCATGGCGACGGCGTGCGTGATCACTGTGGGATTCAATGAGGTCTGCGGTGACCTCCTCAGCTTGGATTCTACGGGCTACCTGAAGTAAGGCTCATCTGATCATTTATCCTGGAGGGGCAATGAAAGGCACTTTTCTCTCTCTCTCTCTCTCTCTTTCTCTCTCTCTCTCCCTCTCTCTCTCTTTCTCTCTTTCTCTCTCTCTCTCTCTCCCCCTCTCTCTCTCTTTCTCCCTCTCTCTATTTCTCTCTTTCTTTCTCTCTTTCTTTCTCTCTCTCTCTTTCTCCCTCTCTCTCTCTCTTTTTCTCTCTCTCTCCCTTTCTCTCTGTCTTCCTCGCCTGTATTCTACCTATGCTTAGATATGTCTTTATGATATGGTTATTTTCTTTGGCCCCCTCTCTCCTTTCCTACCCCCTCTCTTTCTCCACCTTCTCTTTTCCCCTCTCTCCCCCTCTATCTCACTCTCTCTCTCCCTACTCTCTCTCCCTCTCTCCCTCTCGTCTCCTACCCCCCCCCCCCCCCATTCCCTTCTTTCCTTCTAGGGGGTCCCTCATCCTGGGAGCGAAGCTATTCACAGTGGTTCAAGTTGCCAGTTGGTGTACTCCCATTTAGTCTAATACATGTACTCCCAATTGGTCTACTCCCATTCAGTCTACTCCCATTTGGCCAATTCCCATTTGGTCTACTTTCATTTAGTCTACTCCCATTTGGCTAATTCCCATTTGGTCTCCTTCCATTTGGTCTACTTTCATTTAGTATACTTCCATTTGACCAATTCCAATTCGGTTTCCTTCCATTTGGTCTACTTTCATTTAGTCTACTCCCATTTGGCCAGTTCCAATTTGGTCTTCTTTCATTTGGTCTACTTTCGTTTAGTCTACTCCCATTTGGCCAATTCCCATTTGGTCTCCTTCCATTTGGTTTAGTCCCATTTGGCCCACTCCTATTTGGTCTACTTTCCACTTCGGATGTACCCTTCCAAATAATGCACCCCATCTAAGCGCCAACCCCACACCAATGGGCCCGTATTCTAAACAGAGGTTTAACGCAGACAGTTATAAGCCAGGACTATTCATGGGACGGCAATTAAAGAGAAACATTCCACATTATCATTGGTTCAATTTTCCTTGGAATCGCTGTAGTATATTCAGTTTGCCCACATAGTAGGCCTACTATCAGCAATTAAAGATCAACCACTGTTGTGATTCTGTTATGAAAATCAATGATTTTGTGACAGCATCAGATGATCTATTTGCGCCCCATAAAGTAAGTCTCCGTTAAGTACACGGTCTAAGTTAAACCGCCGCTATGAATATATGGTCCTTAGTCTTTGTTTGTGCATAATCCATGGTTTAACCCTCATTTAGTACCAAGCCTGAAACCTTCCACTCACTTACTGCATATCGTCATGCCATTGGTAATGAGAGAGTTAACTGTGCTTTCATAACGCTGTCCACATTCCAGGTGCGTCAATTTCCAGCTCGGGGGGAAGATCGGTCAATTCAACTGGTCTCATTTTCATGACTACTTGGTTGCTGCCGAGGTGAGGATTACTTCAGTTAAGGAAGAATAAAAGCACCTTTACTTAATCAGAAAGACTTGAATTAGCAAAAATACCAAATCGAATGTGACTGAAAGCAGAAAAAAAAGTGGATCTGGGAATATTAAAGAAAAACTTCACAGTATGAATTATCAGAATATTTGAAAATATTTGTGAGACTTTCTTTGAAGTATTGTGCTCATCATGTTATAGTTCCTTTTCTGTTCTTTTTACAACAAAACTATATGTGCATGAAGATATTCTGTGCTTCTAGGAATATACATATTGATTGTACGATGTTAAGACACAAACTATATTTTTGCATAACGCTATTTCTTACTACTGTGATCTTACATATTTGAATAGTACAAACAGCTCATAAATTTAGTTTTATTACTTCAATGTGGTTATTCCCGACGGTATCATTGATATGTATAGTATTTTCATAGAGCTTCATAAACCTCGCTTCGTCTTTAGTTCCAACACCCGAAATAACTGTTTAAACTGTATAATTGTAAAGCAGTGTCATGAATAATCATGTGGAAATTTAAGTAAAATTACATTTCAAAGTAAATTACATTCCTGTTTTCTTTATCTTTTTTCTGTTTTTTTTTTTTTTAAATAGGCAGCGTCTTGGATCAGCTTTGGCCTGTGGATTGCTGTGGCCGCCATGATGTTTGTATGCAACACGTGCTGCAAGGGAAAGGTGTAAGCTGCCTCTGTCACGTCTACGCTTCTGATACAGTGTTAACCCTTCCACTACCAAGCTCTGAAAGCCCCATTGGCTCACTACATATCCCCACGTCATTGGCATGGAGGTGGTTAAACAATACAGGAGGAAGATGTTATCATATAGTGAATATCGAGGCATGTTTGATGTGAGTGGCGGTGTTTGTGTGTCTCCGTGTGAAGCAGTGTCCAATGATTGGACGGAAGAATCAAGAACTGACCAATGAGGACAGAAGAAACAGTAGCAGTAAAATGGAGAGAGAGAGAGAGAGAGAGAGAGAGAGAGAGAGAAAGAGAGAGAAAAAGAAATTTGGGCGGGGAGGAGGGGGGTGAATGATAATGGAAGAGAGACAGGAGGAGAGAGACTGTGAGGGAGATTGGGAGGATATAATTTAGAGGTAGAGGGAGAATTTACATCAACAATTTTGACAATTGGGATGGTTATATCTCTCGTATAAATTGTCATGGCTATATCTCATTCACATAATTATAATTGCATAGTGTTGTGTATTTGTATATGAATGTTGTTTGTTTGTATTTATGTAGACCATGTTATGTTAAATGTAAAAATGTCAAAGCAGGGCGCCCTGATTGAACAATTTTTCACCACAGAAGGGTCTACCCTGGGTAAATGATTTTGATAAATAAAATAAATGAATAAAGAAATAAAGATTATGAAATATAGCGAGCTAAGCTGCACATAACATGTTAACGAAAGTAATATGTTGAAGTTTATTTTCAGATTAAGATGTCTATAATATATGGGTGGAATAACTGATGATAAATATTGTTTTTATAGTAGAACAAGGATCAAAGTCAATCATAATTGTCCGTCTGAACATAACTGGGTAATATGTTTAATATGCCTCACATTTATTTGTGCATCATTTCCCTTTGTGCCTGTCACCATTGCCTTATAATCTTAAACACTATATATATATTTTTTTATATCATCTGTAAATTCATCGTTCGATTCAGAATATCTCCCACTTACCATTCTATGCGTACTTTTGAAGGAATTTATATTATATTATTCGTCAAAGTAGAATACCAAATATGGTAGTTTGAAACGTAAACACGTAACATTGATATAAATAAATGTCACTTACTGAAATAAATGCCTTCTACTTGGGCCTAAGCATCAAGTCATAACATTTCTCCCTTTCTTGTGGGAATTTACACTTTTATATTTTAACTCTATTATGCGTAATTCAAAGCACTGGGCGAATGGCAGAGAATTGGGCGTCAAAGTTACCGTGTGTACCTATGTAATCTACGTCATTGCGGGGCTGAAAATATTGAAATATTTTAAGAGACTGAAATACGGTATTCGACTGGGGCGTTTTGAAGGAGGCTTTTTACATTCACCTTGCATCGTATTCTACAATTCTGCTCCTTCTGTCGGGCATGCCTTTTGTTTGAAAAACTCTTAAATCGGAATGTGCCGTGTCTACAGGGCGAGTCAGAAAAAAAAGGTTCACTTTCTTACATGCTCATATTAGAAATACAAGAATAAATCATAATACTTGTACCAGAGTCAGATTGAGCAACTCTTCCATCCTTATTTGATACCATATGTGTTGGGAATCGGTTATGAATTTATTGGATAGGAATAAAATAATGGGTCTGGGTGAAAACCTATTTGCGCCAATTTCAACAATGCCTTGCGTGATTTGGATTCCACTATACATTACAAGCTTGGCGCAAATGGGTTTTGACACTTTTTCAAACAATGGCTGTTGTGCACTCAACCATAACAACAACACTGAAACAAATTTTACCAACCGAAAAGGGAATATTTACTCTATCCACACATGCTAGAAATTCTCTCTGAATCGCACATTTTTTTCAAAATATACTTGATTAAAAAAAAGTGTAACATTTTTTTTGACTCACCCTGTATGATTATTTCTCAAGAGTAATGTAAATTTATCCTAGAGTCGCTGTGCCAGGCACAGGATATTATTGATGGTATATGCGTCATTGTACTTGGGCCTCATTATTCAGTCACATGACGAATGTCCATTTATAGTTTGAAAGTCATTGCCCATGTTATTTGATTGCGTGTCATGTGATTAAATCATATTTCAACAGTAATGTCGAAATTACACTCTCCGCATGTGTATCCTTAGCTGTATTTCTTGTGAGATTGTATGCCTTTATAGAGCGGTGAAAGAGCAACTCACTGTCCCCTCCCCCCCCCCCCCACCCCCTCCCCTCCTCCCTCCAAGCATTGTTCACCCTTTTCTCCCTTCCCTCCATGGCCTCTCCACATCTCTCGTTTTCACCTGGATCATGTTGCATATTTGTTTTTAACTATTGTAACTTACTTATGATGGTATCGATCATATCAACAGCAGTAAAGCTGAATGCCCATTGGCTGCTACCATGGTAGTTACTATTGATGGTAAGTTACAGTTGAAAATATAATGTGCAACAGGCCCCAGATCGTGTCTAGAAGTACCAGTTTGTGGGGTGAATGGCGTGGAGAGTGCCACACAAACCCATTAGAGTTCTAGATTGACAAAACTGTGACTGTGATTGGCTGCTGGTGCTCTTAATGAGATGCGCACACGATTGCGTCATGTTCACATGGACCATACAACAGGACATACCACGTCACATTCACAGTCACAGTCGTGCATATCAAACGGCCGTCGCAGCCGACACGATCCAATCAGTCCTACGACTCTGCAACTTGTTAGATCGCAGGGCCCGGTCATTGGATTTGTGCAAGGTAACGTCATATTTTCAGCCACGACTGCGGAGTCACTGCCAAATCGTGTCATCTGTAATGGCCTTGAAACTTTCTAATCAACCAACCAAACGAACGTGAACACCACACACCATATAACACACATCATGATACACAAATGATAAGAACACGTATTGGTTTGCTTGTTTTAGGCTGGACAAAAGTACCAGACTTTAGAGCTTTTACTTACATCTTTGACAGTGCATATGGCAAAGGATTCGTGTTTCACATTTCTTTTGAGATCGACATCATTGTAAACTCACAAAACAATCTATATATGAAAAACGAAGAAAGATCCGGACCATCTGCTTTCGACGATTTGAGAACTGTCTCAACCTCCGTTTTCCCTTTTTCCGACCAGACATGCGATTCTCGCTCGTATTGGGCTGCCGGGGAAACGAAGGGAGTGACAGATGATTAAAACAAGATATCACAGAAGCTGGAGGGTTTGAAGAATGATGTGTACAAAGATGGAACTGTCTCAACTTCTCTCAGCTTACAGGCTGATATACAGCGTCATATGAAGCCAACTGGACTTTCCAAACGTGTTTCTAAAACACACTCCTTACACAAGTCATCTCCACTCCTGGATTGGTTTTCAATGTATTTACATTTCACAAAATCATGAGAAGTCACAAGGCTAGCAATACAGTTTGCAAATACAGATGCAGTGTTTTTTTTCTTTAACCATTAGCATGCAAATCTTTGCCAATCTGTCCTTTGGTGTCAGAGTTATAGGAATATGTCACATCCAAATAAAACTAAAACCATTCATACATACATTGGCAAAATAAACCCAAGGCATTAAAGAACAAATTGATACATTTGTATGTATTACAAATTGTTTTGCCTTCAATTCATATCCCATTGAGCAAGACATAACTGCCAAAGAGAGTGTTCATATCACCATTCATCAATGACTGATCTTTAATCCATGACATCACGAGAGCATATTGGTGAAGGTGGGGAGGGGCAATTTGGATGACAGTGAATTAATCCTGAAGAATGGATTAAATCTTGGGAGATATACAAGATGCTGTCGTTTCAATCAAACCACCGGCCCACTTTGTGGCGGAGGGCTGGAGGCATACACAATACAGCTCCGTGACTAGTTCATTAGCAGTGCACTTGATGTGGAAATTGATGGGGGGGGGGGGGGGGGGGGGGGGGGGAGGGGGAGGGAGTGATTTTTGCCACCACTGTAACTGTGACTGTGGCTGGCTGCTCCTATAAGCAATAAGATGCATACCAGTGCATGATTTAATTCCGCCAAGTGCCCCTGGTTGTTACAATACAATGCTTATTCCACGCGACAGTTATGTCAATTGAAAACAAGAGCAAAGGGAGAACACCAATGAAAGATGGGATTTTGAATCACCATTCTGGTGGACTACGTCAAACTAAATCAAAGGACTGTGCTCCACAAGCATGGCTTGTCTATATCAACCTGTTGGTAAAGTGCACATGGGCATTCTGTGGAGTATGACAGCCAAGCCTGATTTCAAAGACCACTGTCCACAAAGACCACCTCTCTATAAGACCACTCCACCTGAACCACTTCAGAGCAGTTTGCCTGTCATTGCACCGCTCTATAAAGACCACCTGTTTGTTAAGATCACTTGACTTGTATCCCATAGGGGTCATGTTGCATTATATGTTTTCAACTGCCATGAAAACTACCATGGCTACAACATTTAAGCTGAAAGTACATTGGCTGCTACCATGGTAGTTGCCATTTATGGTACGTTACAACCATTTAAAATATTTATACAACATGGCCCATAACACCATTTTATCTACCTGCACCTCTCTATTAAGACAATGTGTCCATGAATACCAGTCTCTATCCCTTGGGGTGGCCCTTATAGACAGGGTTGACTGTAGAGTGGATTTTCTTTAAATCAAACTCCTTTGCACCAGCACTATAATTTCCTGCATCAACATTCCCTTTACACTCATGAGGGTTGTGAGATCAACTAAATACAAGGAAAGGCTAGTTTGTGACCAGAAATGAAAATTTGTTTACACTAAAAGTCTGATATTTTTTTAACTGAGTCATGAGAGTTTTTATCAATGTATGATGAGAGTCCACTCTGCCACAAGACCGTCCCTCTCCAATTTCTTGGCAAAAACAGGCAAAACAGAACAAAAATATAAACTTCTTCTTAAACTTATCTTTGCATGCTACATGAGTGGGTAAGCATAATCACCAATAAAAAATATACATGGGGGCTCAGAGTTTGGCCCCCACAGGTAACAAAAGAGCCACTGTGGGAAAAAAAGATTTTTTCATGGTATATAATGCACAGCGTGGTTCATGATGTTAATACCGGCCCTCTGTAAATACACTCTACAGTATTAATCACCCGTTTCCATTTGATTTATGTCTATTAATGGTACTGAGGGGAACCAGGTGTGCGCATTAGCCAGAGCAAACTTTAGACTGAGTTTGGCCAACTCGGTAAAAATAGGTAACCGCATGGCCATGTGGCGCTTTGTTGGGCAAGCAGATAACAAAAGAATATGCGCCATGTCACTACCTATTGAAACCGAGTTGGCCAAGCTTTGTGGTATAGATGGGTCTGGTATCAGCTATGCAATACCTCCCTCTACTGACCAGGAATGTGCAATCATGGGTTGCTTTGATGGGCAAGCAGATAACAAAAGAGTATGCACCTTATTGTAACCTATTGATTGATTGATTGACTGATTATTCTATTACCATCATCATCATCATTGTCAAGACTATATGAAACTATTTAACATGACATTTCTACTGACAATTGAAACCAAGTTGGCCAAACACTGTACATAGATGGCTCTGGCATCGGCTCCCTCTCCTGGCCAGAAAAGCTCAAGCATAATTCGATTTGGAAGGAGCGTACAGCAGTTAGCTTGCATGGGGTCTCTTTATAGATGAAGTACCATTCCTATGCTACAGTACCATGGTCTGTGAGCTAGGGGAGAGCACAAGTGTTCATCAAGGCTACTGGTTATCCATTCTAGCATGGCAGAGATCACTTTGTCCATGCCCATGTCCATAGGGGCGTCTTCATTAGCCCGATGTGGGCGGAATAGCGAGCTTGTTCTGATCGGGTTAGCTTGCCAGATCACGAAATAGCTAGCTATTTGCATCTTCATTAGCCAGATCAGACAAAATAGCGAGCTATTTGGTCAAGAAAATTTCCCAAGAAATCTTGGGCTAGATGGAGCTAGCTCGAGCTAGTTCGCGAAATAGCTCGAGCTAGCTCGGAGCGTCTTCATTAGCCCTAGAATTTTCCGACCCCGGTACGCATTTTTTTGTTTACGTTAGGTTTTTATACGTGCGTGAATGTGAGCTCACAACCGAAGCCACGTGGTCGTGGCCTATTCCCGTCGCACACTTCGCATGTGCGAACATCGGGCTAATTTATGCATCCCGAGTTTCGAGCTAATGAAGACGCGATTGCAACTTCAGGCTTGTTCCCCGGATCAGAAAAATAGCTCGCTATTTCGTCTGATCGGGCTAATGAAGACGCACCTCATGTCATCTTATACAAAGCATGAAGTACGCACCAACATAAGATCAACAATGGATGCCTAGCCTCTATCCATTCAACAATCTGAGTTGTGTGTGTTTTTGTTAATACTTGGCGTGCAACATGGTGTATCCACCAATCCACCAATACACACCAATTTCCATGGACAAGCGGTTTATCTGGCACACAAAACGATTACGTTAACATTTCTCCTCCCCTTGAAAGGTAGCGTATCCCTCTTGCAGAGATCACCCACTCGTACAAAGAGTTGCAATTCCGCTGAATCAATCGCAAGTCCAGTCCCGTATCTCTGATGCACAGAGTTACGATTGCTATCGATTTTATTTCTTTATAAGACAGGGCCTATATTGTGTAAATCACTGCATACCGGTATATCACAAGAACATACACATATAGGTCCAGTTTGTGTGATATGATGCGGAAAGTTTGAAGTAATACATGAAGTATGGTTTTTTTTAAAGTTTGACAATAAGTCGATTTGAAGTGTGATGACCCATATAATCAATAATATGTACGTTTTCAATTTTTAAATGCCATTATTCTGAGGTACCACTTTCTGCTACATTATCGCACAACATTGTGTTTTACACATGCAACAGGAATACACCACCTTTGATATAATTTAAATAAATTGACGCATCCTGCCAAAT
Organism: Arbacia lixula; assembly: GCA_963669155.1. Taxonomy (NCBI): domain Eukaryota; kingdom Metazoa; phylum Echinodermata; class Echinoidea; order Arbacioida; family Arbaciidae; genus Arbacia; species Arbacia lixula. The sequence continues at coordinate 26,363,197 of OZ022582.1, read as the reverse complement.
TATCCGCCAGTAAGAAATACACAAGAATATCAAGAACAAACACAGGCATGAACGAACACATATGAATTACTCCTCACTTTTGATTCAAATCTGAATGGTTTCTTGGTTAGAAACAAGGATGGTGTACATAATACAGCATATGACTCTTCCTACAAAAATAAGATCTCCTTTCAGCTCTCTCACGGCGATGCAGCGTCCAGCTCGGTCTGGACTGGTGTCCCTACACATCTACATCATATATCATCTGGGTCAGTACTGCAGTACTGATCTAACAAATTTACACAAAATTTACACCATTCTGCACACATGATAGAGATACAGAGCAGTCCACTGTACATGGTCACATTTTACAGAGTATCCCTTTTCACAATATTTGTTTTGTAATTTTCTGTACATCATACTAGTTTCTTGGGTCTACACTACAAATCTACTGTGTGCCTACAAGCCTATGCTACGGTCTCCCTGGGTCAATCGCATATCAGAATGATAGTATGCATAACAGAGGAAAAAAAAACACCATCCAAATGAAGTGTCACATTTCCGAGCTGAACTTACTAGAGGAGGGTCCTAGGTCCCGTCGTACAAAGAGTTGCAACTGGTCTGAATTGATCGCAAGCCCACATCCCATATCTCTAAGGTACACTACGACTGATACCAAGAGCTATTCTTCACGAGATAGGGCCCTGCTTTGAAATTACTTAGGTAACTCAAGAGTCAATATGTGGGACGCTGTTTGCAAACACACAAATCTACCCTTCGGCACCTCAAATAAGATTTCTTGGTAGCCCTCAATGTGATTATGTGCATATGTGTACATGGCTTACGCAACTATGCATTTTTTTTCTCATAGTATGTCACCCTTAGCACTTTTTTCTCCACCTCCACATATATTGAAAAATCTTATTTTGTTATCAATGAAAATTGAATGCAGAGAGGTCTCATGTTTTCACAAGATGCATTGTTAAGAAAGAATATAAAGTATGGAAACAAAACAAAGTGTTCAGTATCACGCAACTGTGGTGATAACGTAACTGTACAACAATGTTATCAAGTTAATATGAGCTCCTGTTTAAGATTTGTTCTCTCTTTATGTTATTCAATCTTCAGGTGCATCAGAAGCTATCTTATAATAGTGTAGTTTTCCCATGTCAGTCCAGGGGGAGGGGGAAAGAACAATTAATTAAAAATTAATGAAAAACTGAAAATACACCCTTTGTATCTTTAAAAAAAAATGCTGATTCAGGCTATTGCATACTAGCATCTTGAATAAATGAACCTATTGGAATTGGTGTCATTCGTCCAAATAAATATAAAAGTATTTTTTATGCATAGAATGTGCAGAAAAAATGACATAAATTACAAAGAAAAAACCCCCTGCTTAATGTGATTTGAGTGCTTCTAGCTGCTAGAATAGGTGCATTGGACGGACCTTTCCCAGCACAGATGTACGGGGCATGCCCCACCCCCCTACCCCCTACCTCATGATAAATAAACCTTCAAAAAGGTCATGTCTGATTTGACGATAGGAATGGAGGGTAAATGTGATGAGCACTAGTTTTAAACTGAACATACCATTAATCAATCTGAGCTGCAACTAAGTCTGTAAAAAATCTCTTGATTTTCTGAGGTCAATCTCATAATTTGGATTTTCTTCAAAGAAGCACTTGCACTCTTGGTTATCTTGCGATCAAGATATTAGACCAGTGCAATATTCTGTGATGCTCAAAAAAAGTGTCATCTCAATTATACTATACATTCTGTTATGTGCATCAATGTACCTCTATCTTTATGAAACTTAAACTCGACCATTATTCCTCTGAAACATGTTCTGCAGACCTTGCACCCACCGGGTATTACATATATTTGGTGACAAAACATGAGATAGAGACAGATAAACCCTCTCTACACAAATGATAATGCAATGATTTTTCCTCTGTATATCTACACCATTAGCTATTCTCTTCATCTCAAAAGAGTTCTTAAATAGAGCAAATTACATGTATACAGGAAAAAAAAAACTTTTACAGAAAACAAAGACGCGAGGAAAATCGGTCTCAACTCATTAAACTGTCGATGGCTTTCTGAACATCCCAACTTGAGTATGATAATGCTTGTCTCGCCACTGCCTGCACAAAAGATGGAAGGGAAGAAAAGAAAACTAAGTAATATCATATGAGAATGTGGCGACACAAAACAGAGACTGAGTGTATGTATACATAGGTGACATCACAGCTATACATGGCTTTTGAAGGTAAGGGGTAGTACTGATTACTATCTCAAAAACTGTTTTGTCATCATCGTGGTCCGGATTTTGTGTATTTCCAACAATCTCATCATGTTGGGACGATTCCTTTCTGGTATTCCCACATCAAATCAGAATAGAACCCAATGGTATTCCATTGATTACATATATGGGGCCAGTAGTACTACTACTCCTATAAATGGTTTATTTCTAATGTCACAATGTCACTCTAATGAGGAGCATTCTCTGATAAAGTGTTTTGCAAGAGTGCCTATGTCACATCCTACATCACTGCCTACATCAGTCATCATGTATGATGTACTATCACGCTACTGTCATCAGAACTACCGGGCTGAAGATTATCTTTGTTTTTCTCTCTGTCTCTGTGTACAGAAAATCTTGAAGGTGTGCCACGCTATTATATAAGGTGTCTTCTGTTTCACAGGTCAATATGACTGTGTTGACCTCAATATCTGAAATAATCACGAGCAGCAATCATAGTTTAACAAAATCCATAAAATTGTGTCAGTGGATTTAAGGGTCCCCTGTCATCAAAATGTATATTGACTTATGTTGATGCAACATAATATGAACATAACAAAATCACTAACTGTTCAATGAAAGAAATGTGTCCTAAATAAATTTAAAGTAATTTTTCTTTATTTTTTCACAGCACTGATAAGCCCAACCTCCAAAATATCCTCCACCTCAAAATTCCCCCAGTGACATCATCTAAGGTACAAATTAGCAGGATAATAAGCAGAATTTATGCACAAATTAAACATTGCAAATACTACCTCCACTTGTCCACAAGAGCATCACATGTCTTCACACAATACCATCTAACAACCTTTAATGTGGGAATAATCGTTTCCTTATGTCAGAAATGTGCTAGCTATGTGGTGCTATTATAAGCACTTGCAGGTAGCCATTGCGATGTGTAGTTTGTGCATAAATGTCTTTTATCCTGCTAATTTCTACCTTTGATGATGTCACTGGGGGAATCTTGAGTTGGAGGATATTTTGGAGGCGGGGCTTATCAGTGCTGAGAAAAAATATAGAAAAATTATTTTAAAATATAGGACACATATTTCCATTGAACAATTTAATGTACAGGTGAAGAAATCTTTCAAACAAAGCATATTTGTCAAAGCTCAGAGAAGCTATCTTTATTAATCATGCAAGAAATATCAGTAGGATGTACAGACTTACTTCTGAAAAACCCATTTCTGCAATTTGTTTGACTTTCTCCTCGATATCTGGTTCTTGATTTTTGCCTGCTCCTCCTGCGTAGACCATCGTCCAATGTTTGGCTGTCTTGATGTATGCAGGGTGGTCATCCTTGTACTGAAACATATAAACAACACAACTCTGTAATACACTGATATCTTCTTATGTAGTGTACATGTTGTACAGTCAAACACACAGCAAATTAGAGAAGTTGAGGCAATCAACAAAATATCCCACACCCCAAAAACATTTTTGAGGAGGTCCATTTGGAAGGCAAATTACACAATGTACAGTGTATATGCAGACATGCAAAGCTGCTAACTTTGTTAACTTATTTCCCGTAGTTTCTACGATATCCTCCCCATGAAATTGGTTCAAAAATTTTCACTACAGTACAAATTACTGAAAATCCACAATAGTTGCTAATTGAAGCCCACACTACAGCCAGCGAATGCTTTCCGAATCCCCCACAAAGGCTGACACCATCATGAATATATTTGTTTATATTCCACATACTACGAATGTTGCTATATGATTGGTAAAGAGTTGATCATATGATGAAGTGTAGTTTTGCCCATCTGATCACCTGAGAAGAAAAGTTCATTACACTCTAGGTGATACTACTTTTTGGTTTCGCTGATCTCTTCACTCCTCACAGTCCTAACGCGTGATCAATATTTTGAGTACGCGCGAAATAAAAGTGTGTTACACTCGGACTATCAATTGACTAACAGTAGCTCGACGCAGATGAAGCTGCGATGCGCAGGGCATGGGTACATATGTACACGTAAGTACACGTACACATAGCCTATATACAGTTCGTGTTTACCATAGTCGTGTTGCAATCAAAATGGCCCATTATATCTGCATCAGCACAACAACAACACGATTCAGGTAAGTGAACTTCATCCTGTTGTTTGTAGCTCCCCCCCCCCCCAATCACCAGAATATGGGCTAATGTTAGATGTAACGATAGGCCTAACAATAGATTCTCGGTAGTCGCACCGACCCGAACATTTAATTTCCTGCAGCTTGGGCAAATCAACGGAAATTCAAGTTGCGCCTCGGCCGCAACAAAGCTAAAGTTCCCCTAGGGCGCTCAATGATTTTTTGCTAAAACACAAAAAAAGCAGCTGGAAAGAAATGTATCGCGTACTGCAACAAATTTTGTCACCAGGTAGAGAGCATGTGCAGTAGTGCCAAGGAAGAAACCAAAAAGTACTAGCTGCACTGACCCTAACACTTTTGTACGTTAAATTGTCATTTTTTTTGTATAGATAGTTGATTCCAGATTTGGAATGTAAAGCAAATAATCCACTTTTGGTTTCAGGAAATTTCACTTCCTCGGTGATCTGAATGTATACGCTATCTTTCCTCAACTGCGCTTCGGAAAGAAAGCTACATCCAGATCGCCTCGGAAGTGATAGTTCGTCCGTTGATTAATTGCTTACTATTAACTGCAAAAACAATCTACATGTATGCTATCCTGTCACTCCTTAGGGAAGTGCTCAACAGACACATAAGCACCATACGAGGCAGAACTATCAATGCACAATACACTCTCGGCAGCGCATCATTCTATTCTCTCTGACTATCGTACTGCAACAGCTCTGTCTATGATAAGTGCCCCAATTTACATCACAGAGGTTTGATGAAGCAAACAGATCCAGTTAGCGAAAGCTTTTAAACTTAAATAGGTAATGTGCATTTTTTCACAATTAATACACACAAATCCCATTAAGCAGCAGTTTATCTGGCACATGAATGGTTAAGGGTAAGTTTTATGCAACGGAGCCCAGATTGTGTAAAAAAATAACATTTTGATAGCAACGGACCTGTCTTGCTACGACTGCATCTTGAGGGTCATCTGGTTCTGCATCTGCTAACAGGGCCTGCACAGAAAGCAGCACGGTACGTAGCGTCATGGCCGCCGCCCACTGGTCCTTCAGGATGTCCAGGCAGATTGCCCCCGTCACAGAGCTGATGTTGGGATGCCAGATCTTGGTCACAAATTTTACCTGGCAGGGTCACGAGACAGATGAACAGACCATAAATATATGATGCTTACAAATCTGTTACTATACCTCGGGACAGTTCATGTAGTTCCTTTTTTACACACAAACACAACTATGGGTCAATTGTGTATTGTGGTCAATTGTGGTCAATGGTTCATTTTGGATACTCTCTTGGGGTAATGTTTGGGTGCCAAATTTCACCTGGCAGGGACATGAGATAGATGATCAGCACATGGTATAGTATGCACACATATATGCTATGCTGCATTACTTGGGGACAACTCACGTAGTTCCTTGTTTTACTCACAAAAATGAACATGGGGCTTACCGCTTTGTGCAGTCATTACCACTGTTCAGTTCCGATCAAACTTTTCTAACATGTATTCACCATGGTGGTTAAACTTGAACATAGATTAACTTCATGGGGCGCAATATAAATGATCTGATGCTGTCGCAAAATCACTTATTTTTATCACAGAATCAAAACAGTGGGTGATTTCAATCATTTGCTGTAATGATAATCATCATGTGGACAAACTCAATATACCATAGTGATTCCGATGATAAAATCAATGATATTGAATCAACAATACTGTTTTATGTTGTTTAATCAATATTACTATTTTATGTTGTGTTATTTGGCATCGCATTAAGTTAGCCAAGGATTAATACATGTAATACGATAAGCCACCTTTGTGAATATGGGACAAAGTTAACACTCCCGGTATTTAAAATCTTTTGGCCATTGTTTCCATGTATAGGCCCCTCATTCTCAAGCGGCCACAAAAGTTGACAGAATAGAGTATCGAAGTGTGACGTCATTTGAGCAATATTGTCAAGACAATTGGTTCTAAACAATGCGGGTAGAGCAAGCAGCGGTGATCACAGTGGGGACTATAATTGGGAATGCCCAACACTAGCCCGATAGACAACATCAGACAACATCGGACCGCTTAACCTCTCACGAATGTGAGTTTGTTTAGAGCCAATTGTCTTGACACGTGCTCATATGACGACACCACTTCGGTACTCTATGCAAAACAGTTTTGTTGTCAAAGGAGAAAATAAGCAAGATACACAGCTACATTGTAAGTTTAATCAGTCAGCAATTGCAATTACTTCTAGTCTGTGATTGAAAGAAAACCATGGTCAGTTGCATCCTCTCAGTTTCTACCCTCTTGCTCATACACATGTGCACATGCTTATGGGCATTAATTGCCCATGAATGTATGCACTATCTCTGCTTTCATAATAATGCACTTGTCATTTGCAAGACACACCTCTTGACACCCGGAATGGTGCATCATTGTAACAATGTCACACATTTTGATACGACGCACCCTCCGTCACAGAAAGGGACACACCATTACTTACATTGACGTACAATGATCCGAGTCAAACATTATGACATACCATGTCATGGAAATGACGAGCCAATGACGCACCTTTAAAAGACGAGCTTGGAAAAGAGTGACGGTCCCATTGACACACCAAATGACCAACGTTGTAAAGTAACTTACTATGATGCACATATAAGTCAGTCTTGTGAGGGACATTTTGCATCCATGACGAACCTGGGGGGTTACTCCGAAAATCCAGAGATAAAAAATTTATCTCCCCTAAGATACAATGTCCTTCAAATATTTTATCTTTGGTATTCAGAAAAAAATTTTAGGAAGATTTTAACCAATATTAATGAGTACATGCCCAGCGCTCCTATCCCAGAGGCAGCCAGTAATAAACATCCTTTCATGTCTTTTGCATGCATTAACACCATCAAGCTGATGGTGTGATGTCATGAACCTGAAAGGGACATTGCGCATCAATGTCTATCAGCGCGCCTTATTGCATTTGATGCGCCCATGTGCAAGAAGTTGAATTGCTTGGGAGCAGTTTTTATCTTTTATCCTAACTTTTTTTCCTAATTGCGTTTCACAAGATTGATTTAGCTCATTTGCATAAAATTTTTATCTCAGAGGCTCATTTACATAAAATTTTATCTCTAGCTCATTTGAACAAGAATTTTATCTTTTGCTGTAAGTTGGCTTTTCGGAATACCAAACGATAAGATTTTTCCTAAGTCCCTGAGATACAATAAAAGTTTTTCATCAGTTCGTTTTCGGAAAATACCCCCCCCCCCCCTTGTGCGTCATAATTCTGGGGAACATGACGCAACCATGACGCACCAACCCAGGGGTCAAGAGGTGCGTCTTGCGAATGACAAGTGCATAATTGGTTAATTTTGTTTTTCTATTCCTTAAAAAGGAAAACAGCTATGTGTACCAGTCAATAATTTTCATTCAGATAATTGCAATGGTAAAACAAACAACAACAAACTGTACTGTAACAGCAGTTTAGATTTAACTTGTCAATAGTACAAGTTGTGCTTTAATTTTACCATTATTTGATGACACATATGGTACCCTGGGGTACCAAAAAAAAATTGCCGTTTTGTTTAATTATTGGTTTTATTTTATGCGCGCTGTACCCTGGGTTACCAAAAAAATAGGCAGAGGTAATTTTAAGTGTTTTATACAGATTTTTTTTCTTGTTATTGATCTTATCTAACAATTAATGCATACACATGATAACTTTATTCTATGTTTCATGTTCTGTTCTAATCTTCAATGTTCAATAATGATACCTGTAGTTCTGGGATGCCAACCTTAACTTTCTGCGCGACACAAATTTTTTTGCACACTGGCAAGCGCGGCTCCTGCAAATTACACATTATCAAATTTAAAAAGCTAATTTCACTCAAATTAAATAAAAAGTAGTGATATTCCGTTAAAACAAAATCTGAAATTCTGTTTCATCTTGCCTGGAAAGAGGATGTTTGTTTAGCCATAGACTGTAACACAAGAAAAGTGACAATTCTATTTCGTACAGTCATAAATATGTTGTGTTTTTTTGCTGGGCAATCAACACTTAAATCATGAGGGTAATAAGCCTAAGCCTGTGACTTAACAAATATTATCCAGTTCAGCCAAATACTAAATAGATCTACTCAATTGCAAACAGTCGGCAGCTAGTACTAGTAGTGCGACCAGCCCGCTCACTGCTCCCGTTGCGCTGGAGCAGTCCCGGAGCTACAGTAGCAGCCACATTGCACCATCACACTGTGAGCATAAGTCTAGCTTCCCTTCCTTCCCCAGAGTTGTTGGGGGAAACTCAGCTATTGGTAGGGGTTAAAAAATTGTAAATTTTCAGCTTTTTTTCTTTATACAAATGATATGGAAACGTTCTTAAAACAACATGACTATGATTATAATGCACCATAAATGATAGGGTCATACACTTTTTTTCTTCTGCTCGCGAAGCACGACATGATCACCATATGTAACTGTACGTTATTACGACGCAAGATGGTGCTGCACAGCGCTGTACCCTGGGGTAGAACGGTACCCCGGTGTACGGCGTGGTGCATCACTTCTAGTAGGGTGCAAGGAGAAGGCTCCAAACTGAGCAAAGCTCTACAACTCACCTGAGGTGGGTTAAAGGGATACGTCTCTGGGACTTTGATGTTGAGCTTGAATAAACCACCTTCATAAGGTGTTTCTGGTGGTCCGATGATATCTGCTGCTAATTCTGAGTAATCTGTGTCTTTTAATGTTATGTGGATCTGGTTTGTCACCGCCTGTCATGAAGGAAGGAAAAGTAAAAAGAGGATATAATTTAGGTATTTGCACGCTTTAATGACTTCAACAGTGCTATTTTTAGCTACTGTACATGTACAAGATTTAAATCTAGATGACTGGCTATGTCTCAGTGACACTCACATATGCAGAATTAAAATATATTCGGCGCTAATGCACCTGTACACACATGGCATACAGGCCAAATTTGTTTTGTTTTTTTGCTGCGGAACAAGATTGAAAGTGACTTACAAATCACATGTTTTGACGAATTAAACTGCAAATCAGGCCCAGGGTTTGAGGTTTAAAATGAAATTTTGGGAAAAGCCCGAAGTATGCATTATATTTGTGGTACGATAGTGCATACGGAGTGCTATAGACCCGAACGCCAAATACTCTGCAATGAACGATGACCGATTAAGAGGCTTGAGCTTGAATATTTTCATAATTGTTAGCATTTTAACAATAACCAACAGAAGTGTACATGTACAGTGTACATAACCACACACTAGCCGTCTGATCATCTCCTAACAATGGCACACATGCTCTCCTTTAACCCCAAGGAATCTAAAACATCGGGCTCAAGCGAGACATGACCACTTGTTCATGTATACCAAACAAATAAAAAAAGACCACCACCAAAACATTACATTTTCAGCGATCACAGAATACAGCTTTATACTGATTGGCAGTGTAAGTATAACTGTCCAACTAAATGGAAAAAGACCAAATGCAGAGAGCAAGAAGCAGCTAGCAAGAAACTAAGAATAAGATCGGAGTTTGCCTTTTGGATAATTGAAAGTTAAGATCATGATTTGCATCAACCCATTTCTCTACTTGCAGTCATACAAGGTTTAAGGTTAAGGTTTAAGAATCCATGATAGAATATAGCGAGGGGTAGGGTAGGGTATGGTTTAGTGAGGCAAATACATGTAGAAGAAGCCAATGTGATTTTATAACATGTTTTGTGGCCACATCATCGCAAACACAAACATCTTTTGATATGCACTGCAAATTCAATGGCTTGTCAGTATGCGCCTGCTCATTCAATTGTGCATGTTTGATGAGGGTCAGGGATCTGAACTTAAGAACATTTAAGATTGCTGGTAAGTTTACTTTGATTCAGACCTAGGCCTATGATGTTGTTGCAAAACGACTTGTCTTGCGCTAGTTGGCCTGCACGCACACGCTTTGAAACCTGCTTTGCAACTAGTTCCTCATAGAGCTAAGGCCAAGAGTGCACATGCAAGTGAACTTGCATTTCTATAAGTTCAAGCAATTTGAATTCCAAAACGAGGGTAAACATCAGCCTTGGCTTCCGCACAGAATGTCGCCTGCATCATGTTCATTCACCCATCATTATGCCCACCACCACTGCACCAGTGCCCAGTCTATGCATCATGTGTTTCTTGCGGGTAACCCCACTCCCCGAGACAGTCGCTGCCCGGCTGTATTCCTGCTCGACATTCATGCCACCTTTCCCACCCAGCCCTGAATCTATGCCTACCTCATCACTGCTCATGACCTCTTTGAGCTCTCTTTGTATCCTGGCCATAGAAATGTTGGACATGTTTGCTCTAATGATGTTGAGCCAGCATAAACAATTGGGTTCTCGCACATTACAGATGACAGCAGGCCATTCCCATACATGCAATTTTGCAAACTCAATTCATATGCGCCTACTTTCCAGCAAAGTAGTTCCGACGATACACCATTATCGATAACTAAACGATGTACATCGTACATGCAACATGTAAGTCTATTCTAGGGCCTCATAATATAATTCAAATAACCCCAATTCAAGTGTGACATTTCGTGGTAAAGCGTCAGGAAATAACATTATATTGTGATGAATATCCTACTTCTAACCAGTAGACCCACCCTCTTCAGTTTATTCCCGGTAAGTGCATATCTCGCGGAGGTAGATGTGCATTCATAACGTGTCACGAGTTCCCCTCTTGAACATGATTATGATTTTCGTTCCCTCATTAGTCATTACCTCTCGTCACTTTTTGGAATCAAAGTTACACTTCACAAATGCAACGGCCGGCAATATAGATCTTCGTTTCTTTTTTTTTCCAATTTTTTTTTCCATTTTTTTTTTTAAATTATGTTTTTATTGAAGAATCATCGAGGATCACAATATATACAAACAATTTTTGCACGATTAGAAAACAAAATCAATAAGGCAGAATAACAGCAAAATTGTGCATTGATCAAAAGCGAAGTTCCGAGACAGAAAAGGATGGCCAGTGATACAGACCTTAGTTTACAAACCTCCAGAAAGTCACTATTTCACCGTACATCGAAGACCTACAAAAAACAGGTAAACAACGCGCAGCTAAGGCATGACAAAGTTAATGGGACTTCGATACCTCGTTACAAATTACAATTCAGACAACTTATACATCTGCAGTATATAGCGTCATATCATGAGCTCAAAATGCATTGCCCAAGTCTATGCAGCCCTAGTACGGCCTGACAAAAGGAAGCAACTAACAAAAGAAACTTTTCTTGTAAATGAGCAAAATATGTCTGTCACTTGCATTGTCATCAGTGCAACATCGGATGCTTCTTGTCCAGATTTCGGCCGTACTCATATACAATAACCCAGATTTGAGTGATTTGTCACTTGCTTCCTTTTCTCAGAGTACTACTGAGGTAGTATGTGCCAAACACAGCCACCTCTAAAATAAAAAAGTGTTCTTGCATCAATATGGTATCAATTTCTGGACTGACACAGAATGGATTCAGTCATTCATCTTTATTTCATTCCAAACAAAACAATATGAATAAAGAAGTTCAATAGAGCCCAGGACAGGGGCTTAAAGCAAAATAAATTCTGCCACCTGCAGGGAAACAATGATTTACAAAAAACAAACTAACTTACAATACACACCGTGGAGTGAAAGCGATTCATAACCATCAGCATGCCACTCAGTTGTTTATACAAATATTAGATGAGTAGGCTTGGAAAGTAGAATATAAAATCAATACCTATTTGATATACATCATGCACTAGTCAAATTCCTCTGCCCAAACGGGACCGATCGAGGTGTTACACATGCACGTGACTCAGGATAAATTGCCAGGTGTCCAGGTAGGCCTAATACAATTGGATAGATTTAGTGATGTAACAGTTACTCAACTTGAGAAGCAATTCTTTCAAACTGTTTATTTAGTAAAAAATATGCAGATTAATGGCATCGGCACAAAACACATTTACAGACAGCTTCGACTCAGGTTTTACACTGAAAACTGCAAATGACAATAACTGCGTAATTTGTTCCCCTTCCCCTTTTTCAGTTTTGTGTGAGGGTGTGCTAATATTGTAGGCCTAAAAAGTTTACTTTAACTTGAGATATGGCCTCATGGGCCTATATCACTTTTGGAAGCAATTAAGGCCTAGCATAAAAAAAATCAGCTTGATAACCACCGTTTGGGCCTTCTAGAAGTATTTCCCGGTGCTATTTCATCAAAATCTTCTCTCCTAATGAAACAGCACGAAAATTACTTGTATATCGGTCTATACCTATGAGTTTAGAATTGACATTTACATATCACATTACATGGATTCATCGGGTCATCTAGTCTATCTAGGCTACTATCTGCAAACTCTTGAACTGAATAAACATTTGCAAAGCTAGATGATGAAATTGTGTATTGCAGAGTGTATTGCAGACTCCAAGATTTTGCTGAAATGAAAACAAAGTAGCTCCTGTCTGATTTTGTTTTGATTTTGTTTTGATAGGAGTGATATGTTTTGTGTTTTACAATTTAATACCGTTTTACATACTCAATGCATACTCAATGTTCACTAGAAAAACGAACTTTCTGCGCGGATGGATATTGTTTGGGTGGCATGTAGGCCTGTACGTACATACAACTGGTGGAATACATCATCGATATGATTGCATGAACATCGTGTTAGCATTAATTGCAATAACACATATTTTGGTACCCGGTTTTGAGCTTTGCACCCCTACTCTTGTAACTATACCTTGCTGAAACTCACACACTATAATCTACGTGCGCTTATAATTCACAGCTCCATCGCTTTTGAAATTGGAACTTGAAAATGCTAAATCCAAGTGATGATAATGTGCAAAGGTTATGTTTTCAAAACACATAATAGGACAGGGCATGTTTTCAGGACAGTAGGTAAAAGCAAAGCCCTGTAAGTTGTTGAAAAATTTTATGCAGGTAATAATTGTCATGACAGGGGCTCCTGTGCATATAATTGGAGCAGCTATAGGTAGAAGTGAACACCTATCAGGTCCCAGAGCTGAGGCAGATCGAGCCCCCAGAGAATGTAGGCCTACATTACATAATCGGCCCGTCTTCCAGATGGCTGTGGGCAATTCTACAGTATGGATCATACATATGATGACACTCATGTTATATAATTGAAGTAACATCGATTTTATCTTACATCAGGAATATGTTTTCATGACAGAAATAGACAACAAAACAAAATGAAAAACATATTTAAAGCAGTTATTACGCTTGCGAGCGAAGCCATCGCGGGGATGCACGGGTGACATGTTTCGGGGACCACACTATAAAAGTAGAACTGTCTATGATTTAGCACCTACTTATTGACTAATATTTTGTGCAGATAGTTGTGCTTTGCACGTTGCAGACCACTGAACTATACCACTAGTATAGTTCAGTGTTGCAGACCGATTTCATCACTCGAGCGAGAGTTCTCCACAACCTCGTTTCTAAAGATGCTTCCCACAATAAATCATATGAATTATAATGTTATTAATCTATGCACCATATTAAAAATTAATAAACATTATATAATACAAATAAATATTTTAACATGAAAAATAAGTTTGATTATTTTTAAAAAGATTTAAAGGTATTTTTTTAAACTAATTATCCCATCCAGTTTTTCGCGCGGATCAGCTGTGCAAAACCGCGCGTTTCGACGTTGTATACACGGCCTCTGTAGATGTCTCGTGCAAGTCAAACACGCGTGCGAGAATACAGCGGAATAATACGTTGCGAACTCGTATTCAACCCTCGTGTGATTCAATAGAGAGCATTATCAACAACCAGCTCCGGCTACATTCTGTCTTAAAAAATCAACGTAATTTGTAATTCAGGAGATATTACATTGAGTATAAAGGAGACTTATTTGATATAAATGTCCATTGATGGTTGATGTGCTCATATTAAAAGGTATTCCTCCACACTCACTCGAAGAAACGCCCAGAATGCCGAACATCAAAGTTTTCAGCGGCTCGTCTCACCAGGATTTGGCGCAGAAGATTGCCAACCGGCTGGGCTACGACTTGGGCAAGGTTGTCACCAAGAAGTTCTCGAATCAAGAGACATGGTACAGTGTGCCGCTTGTTTTGTGAAATTCGACACTTTTGTCGTAATGATAACCCGTGTTTTACGTTCTTAGTCATGTTGAAACTGAAAGCAGAAACACGAGAAAGGAACATTTGTTTGTGTGTATATGACATGACGTTGTTTTGATATTAAAAAAACGTGTGTCCCTGTGTGTAGCCTTCGCGGGAGCGTCGAGAGGGCTCGCCTTCATGTTTCCCTGCGTGTCGGGTCCTACTGCATGTACAGTGTATAAATCGACCCGTGCATATGAATGAATTGCTCATTTGAAATACATTTATCACATATGAATGACTCACTGTATTGAATTTGAATGTAGACCCTATGTATAGTATACTTCTTCTTCTGGTTTCGGTACAGTCCGCCGCTGGCGTATATCGTACTTCTTTGTACTAGATCTATCTAGGCCTATAAATAAAAATGTTCGAAAATTTGTGTTACAAATTTCCTCTTCACATATCTTTCAAAAAAATATGTTAACACATCTGTTGCGGATGCATTATTGCTTGAAAAAGTGAGTGGTGTGTTAAAAACAGTAAAACAAATTTATGCCTTATACAGTGGCCAGAGGCATTATGCATCCGTCAGAAAAAAGGGTTAAAGGTTAATGGTCAAGTATTTTGTACTCGGTACATGTAGACCTAGATCAGGGTCAAATACTAAAATGTCACTGGTTAGAAAATGGTTAGAAAATGCAATGAATAACTGGAAATGTTTTATTAACCTGTCCCAATAACATACATGTAAAAGCACTTTAAGGGAACTGGAAAAAAAAATCATTGGAGCTGACAGAAAAAGTCCCTCAAAGTCCAAACAAATTAAAAGAGGTCATGTAAGGAAGTCAAATTACATGCACTTCAATCAAAAGAAGTGCCTCTATGCAATGGATATCATGTTATGTGACTTTCTTTCTTGTTTTAGCGTTGAGATTGGTGAGAGTGTGCGAGGGGAGGATGTCTACATCGTCCAGAGCGGCTGTGGCGACATCAACGACAACCTCATGGAGATGCTCATCATGATCAACGCCTGCAAGATCGCCTCGTCGTCTCGCGTCACCGCAGTGATCCCACTTTTCCCCTATGCGAGGCAGGACAAGAAAGACAAGGTGAATATACACTACAGCTCATAAGAGTTGGCACGGGTAAAGGGAAAGGGAAGGAAAGGAAGGAGCCGCAGTTTTAAACCGCGGTGTATTTTGTCCAGTTCAACATGAAACACAATGTTTTAGCCTAAAACGCATCATGTTCATGCTGAACTGGACAAAAGATACTGAGGTTTAAAACTGGGGCTCCTTCCTTTTCTTCTCTTTCCCTTTCCCCATGCCAACTCTTTTCAGCTGTAGTGTATACTAACAATTGGTTTTGCCTGAAGATTTGTAAGTAGAATGTGAAACATTCTAAGTGTTCAATATTAGAATTAAAGACAGGGTGTCCCTTTTGCAGGTTATTATTTTTGTTATTTTTGTTATTTTTTTTAATTTGTTTATTCGTTTTTTGTTTGTTTGTTTGTTTGTTTGTTTGTTTGTTTGTTTTTTTTTTTTGGGGGGGGGGAGGGGGTTAAAAGACATACATGTGTAGATATATCATATTAGAACTTCCCTACCAAAAATAGAACTAGAAACTGACTTTTAGTGAAATAATAGCGTTCACTAGATTTTGAGGAGGTTTTGGGCTGGTCGTTCGAAACGTATAGCCAAGAGACGGGAGACTTTGATCCACACCACAGTACATGCATTCAATGGAAGCAATGTCCACATTACACGCTAAGAGGGACAATGGGATTTTAATGTAGACAATGCTCGCTGTGGTTCAAATGTAAACAACGATAGTCTTTCACTTTTCAGAATTAGATGAAGGAGAAAATGGAACATTAATCTTGTAGAGTGCACGTCCTGCTACTAAGAGGCAATACACATGGAATGGCTGAACTAAACAAAACATATTCAATATACATGAACATGTAATCGATGAGAAAATTGTTTCTAGGGAAAAAAAAAATCATGCTCATGAAGTTTCATAATTGCAGTGTCCACTATGATCAAAAGCATTGTTACTGAAAGAGATGCTGTAATATTTTGTAAACTGCCGTAAAAGCCTATTGTATCCATTTGCAAATTTGCATTCATGGACATTTAGCTGGTTAAACTAGTGGGTTATTAAAGGCTGGTTAATTACCTAATAAATCAGAGCAATTTAATCATTTAATAATCCATCATTGATCAAGCAATCAGTGATTACCAAATGCACTGATATGTCAGACATGTGCAATTTAGAAACTTTAGGGAGCCTTTTAGAAATAATGTGGCTTTCCCAAATTCCCAATGACTTTACAACAAACATATTTAGAATCATGTATCAGAGCTTTCATTAAAGGTGGTCAGGATGGCCATTAGAGCATGAGATCAAGGTGGCCAAATGGATTTTAGGTGGCCACAATATTTCTTTGAGTCCTTCATGTACACTTCTATGCATTGATCAAGGGCGTGTTTACATGTATCATCTTTTCAGAATTTGAAATAAGTTCCCAAAGGCCTTTACGAATGCGTTCCCAAAGGCCTTTATGAATGCGTTCCCAAAGGCCTTTACGAATGCGTTTCCAAAGGCCTTTACGAACGCGTTTAAAAAAACGGTGCGTTTGTCAACTCAATCGCCCAAGTTGAAAACCCGCCTTGACACTGCGCATCTCTACTGCGCCGTTACATGTGCACTGTAGTACAAGAGTGTGCGATCGCTTTCGAAATCAGAAACACATGATTTAAAGTCGTTTCAAAACAGCTTTGCGTTTATCTTGCTTCTCTAAATGCGTTTCTGGCTCAAACGCGTTTAGGATCGCACAAATTTGCGTGTTTCTAAACAGCTTTCCGAACCCCATAATCATAAGACCTTTGCGTTTATCAACTCCCTGAAATGCGTTTAAAAAAAATTAAATGCGTTTCGAAACCTTAATTCTACCAAAAAAAAGAGCTGATAAACACGCCCAAAGGAAACCGATTCAAGAGTGTCTGGTGGCCTGACCCTGTTTCAGGTGGCCATTGGCCACCATTAAGGATGAACCCTTATCTATTCATCCATACAGTTGACCTCTGTGTGTGTACATCTTGAGAAGTCATTGAAACAAACCCCATTATGCATGCATGACATGCTATACTGTAGGTGTGTACCAGGACATGCCTAGAATGTGCGTGGGGAAAGATGAGGCTTGAGTGTGTCAGTCGGGAGATAGGCGCTGGATAATGTGACACAAAGTGTTTACTTTGGTGAGGGGAAAGAAGGTTGGAAGGTAGCCTTTCTTCCATGCTGTCTGGGCATTTCTAAACCAAACAACACTATATTCAAAGAAAGGGTCTGCCTATAGTAGACTTATCTTGAATCTTGATTTCTTTTCTGGATTGAAAAAAAAAGAAGAATGAGAAAGTGAGTAGTGTTATCAGGTACGAGACTGTATGCCTCTGCCATGAAGTGGTCAGAGGTCAAATGTCAATGAACTTTGCCAAAATTGGCCAAAAATTGTCCAAAATTTGATATTTTTCACATTGAATACAAATCTAATGGTTCAATTTAAACCAAACATGGTACAGAGATGTATCACTTCATGGAGGTTGACTGGTGAAAGTGTGGGTAAAATTTCTGACAGGTCAAAGGTCAATGAACTTTACCCCAAAATTGGCTAATTTTTAACAAACTTGATACAAGGTTGGATTTAAAAGGACTGATTAGATTGGAAGTCAAAGAAGTAAGAGGTCAAAGGTCAATTTACATTGCCAAACTTGGCTAAACATGGAAAAACAGAATATGATATTTTCATTTCACAAAGGAATTACATGGTTCATTGCCCACCAAACAGGTTTTTTGAGAATAAATTTAAATAGAGCTCGCAAAGAGGCGGAGGCATATTTATCGGCTGTGCGGTAGTCGAATTGCTCTAGTTTAGTTTGGATCAGAAATGCTACACAGCCTGGAAGACAGGCTAGGTGAACTAGGGACTGTGTTTAGGATAGTTTCCCTGTAGGAGCCTTTTATTACCTAATGTGTGCATGCACATTTTAAAAGCATCCAGGGGGAAAAGAAAACAATTATTTTCTGGGGCCTGCTTTTTTAAGCCTGACTTCATGATAAACATCGTGGACCATACCGTGCAATATACATTATACCTGCAGTAACCCTAATATGAAAGAGGTAAATTCTGCATGCATTGTGATGTACACTGTACAATGTACAGAAGTCATGTATGAACAAGACCAACATTAATTGGTGAAGCTTCTTTCCAGCCCCCAAACCATGAAACAAAACAAGCTGGACTAAGGTATGCATTAATTTTATTACAGGGCTTCTAACCTTCTATTCGTTTGGTGCAGGGGGTAAATAATTATTTTGAGGAAAACTTAATAAATGAATGAATAATGTAGATCTTTTGAGATCCAGCCTGTGCATTTAAACAAAAGAGGTTTTCCAGTCTCATTGTGATTATTGCTGGAAATCTGACTTACAGTTTGATTTCTGACATCTCATCACCTTTATATAAGATACTCTTGATGATGAGTCATTTGATGAGTATTAATAATAAGACAAATTGCCACATCGATATTGATCATATCAGCCGTACTGTAAGCTATGGGGTTCCAGAAAATAGTTTGATGGTGTGGGTATACAGTACATTGTGAATTGGATATCATCATAATATTAATAAATACTATTTAGAAAATAGCAAAACTTTTGGTAACACCATGTGGTTGTATTGTTTTGTTGCAGAACTGACTTTAACTTTTCTACACTTTTCTCATTTTCTTTTCTTTCTTTTCTCTTTATCACTACTTTGTGACTAGTTCACAACTTTCATCAACACCCACCCTCTTCTTCTACCTCCATTCCATCTCATTTAATTTCTGTTTAAAACACCGAAAACTAAAGCTAAAAATAGTCTTGTGTAAGTGTTATAAAATATAAAATTTCACCTCTCCTTTTTTCACTTTTCACTTTCCTTTCCTTTCTTCACCCCATAAGTGGGCCAATTATCCGAAAGAATACAACCACATGGTGTTACCGAAAGTTTTGCTATTTTCTAAATAGTATTTATTAGCACACTCACCATGGAAACATTCAAAGAACATCATAATATTGTTTGCCGTTTATTTTGCCCTCATGCCCCTTCTCCCCTCACTCCTCACTCCATGAACGTTTTTTATATGTGCATTACACTGTAGTGAACATACAGTTGAGGCCAAAAGTTTACATACACCCATGGAATTCAGTGAAATTTGTTAGCTTGTCAAACATCGTAAAATTTACTTTATATTCAGAAATATAAATACTACCATGACGAATTTGGTATCACATGAAATAGCATAAAAAGTTCTTTCACATGATTGGGATGCCATTGGGATTAAACTATATTTCAGGTGGAATTTTCTTCACCTGTATGTGCAATGTAGGGATGGTTGTCATCACAACAATTGGTCAAATAGCTGTGAGTAGATGTCTGTCTGAGGATGAGAGGAAAGTTGTTTGGTTGCCATGTCTCTGTCATCTCAAGCCCCTGTTTCTCTTCACTTCGTTAGCATTATCACCAAAGAAACACATACTTGAGAGGACGCATGGTGTTATCATAGGGATATGGTTCTATTTTAGGTCCGTACTCTGTCAGTCCAGAGAATTTCACTTTCGGGATTATGGCAAGGCATCTGCATGAAGTACCCTTGATGGTTGCAAATCATATCAGTTGGGGAAGAATTTGCAGAGGCAGACGGAGATTTAACCACTTAAAATACCCCAAAGATCCCCCTAAAGCCTTGCAGTTTGTTTGTTTCATGGTGTTATACTCTAAAAAGGTATTTTTCTTTTTTCTCCCCCCCCCCCTCCTCTTGTATAATGTACATCTTCCCAATTGTTGTTCTTCATTTTAACATACGTTCTTGAAATTTGAAAATTACAGTGAAATTGTTATGATTGCAAGAGACGTTTGGAATTCTCAACAGCTTTTTCATGATGTTTCATGTGATGTTTATGTTTCTTACTTTCTTTGACCTTGTTTTTGTCATTCCAGAGCCGAGCGCCCATCTCAGCCAAGCTGGTGGCTAACATGCTGTCTGTGGCCGGGGCTGATCACATCATCACCATGGACCTCCACGCCTCACAGATACAGGTAAGGAGGAAGATGGAGGAGGAAGAGGAGAATGAAAAGAAGATGGAGAAGGAAGAGGAGAATGAACAAAGGTCAAAGAAGAGTAGAATGAATAGAAGATAAAGAAGGGAGAGGGGAATGAAAAGAAGATGGAGAGGAAAGAGGAATATGAAATGAAGATGGAGAAGGGAAAAAGAATAAACAGATAAAGAAGGAAGAGGAGGATAAAAACAAGACGTAGACAGAAGAGGAATCGGTGAAAGAAGATTGAGAAAGAAAAAAAAACCAGATAAAGATGGAAGATGAGAATAAAAATATGTGAAGGAAGAGGAAAATGAAAAGAAAATGGAGAAGGAAAAGGAGATGAAAAGATGGAAGGAAGGGGAAAAATTAAAACATCTAGAAGGGAGAGGAGAAAGAACAGAATATGGAGGAAGAAGAGGAATCTGAAAAGAAGATGCAAAAAGGAAAAAAGGAAGGGAAAGTTGTAGAAGGAAGAGGAGAATGAAAAGATGTATGAGGAAGAAATGACTGAAATGATGTAGGAGGAAGAGAATGAAAAGAGGATGGAGAAGAGTGAAGAAATGAAAAGAAGATACAGGAGGAAGAGGAGAATGAAAAGAAGATGAAGGAGAAGATGTCTGTGGAAAAGATGGACATATAGGTCCAGATAAGAACAAAGTGGGTAGCAGAGACAGACTATGTGTGAA
Source organism: Arbacia lixula (assembly GCA_963669155.1). Taxonomy (NCBI): domain Eukaryota; kingdom Metazoa; phylum Echinodermata; class Echinoidea; order Arbacioida; family Arbaciidae; genus Arbacia; species Arbacia lixula. The sequence goes on along the minus strand of OZ022582.1, from coordinate 26,341,884 downwards.
TGCAATCCATGCCAAGCTCAATATCTGTGTTATCCGTGTCATTTATTGTGAATGATAATATGCAGGTACATATGTATGCCCTACACAACTGCAATGCAGGAGATGTACATGTGCATGTCACATGTCCAGCACATGCATATCAAATGTCCTACAAATGTCTATCACATGTCAACTATTGTGATGTGCAGTGTGTAATTCAATGCATTTTGACATGAAAAGGTTATTCACTGCCCTTAGTAGTGATTGGAAAGGTTTAATTTTAGAGACTGTGGAATTAGTCTCTGATCAAATTTTGATAATTAACTCTATGAAATGATATCTAGGTGAGGTGTATGTAACTGTTAATGCAGTGTACATTTTTGTGCATAGTGTGTCTAGAGAAATTAATGTATTAAAAAATATGTGCATTCATGTGCATGAGCGATTGTGAATTGATTCATTTTGAAGAAAGGAGCAGTTATCAACTGATTCTCTTTGATGATATGGCTTATTGTCAACTCCAAACCTAACATAATGACATCTGTGTAATCATGGCAAAACCATTTTAAGTTCATCATGACAGAATGGTCATGACGCGATTACCGATTCCATAATGACAACCAAAAACCTTTACAGCAGTGTGCATGGAGCGAATACCATCACATTATGGACCAATCGACTGTTAATTCTCATAAGGCTTTATATCCTGTATTGCACCTCCCTACAAATGTAGCCCTCTTTGATCAGTCTCAATATTTTGATTTTGAAGGTCTTCACTCTTGGTTTGTTTGTTTTTTTTTGCTTATCTAATATCCCCCCCCCCCCCCCCCTGTGTACTACGGGAACTGTGCAATTTGCATTTATTTGTGTAGTTCCATGAAGGTGTCATGTTTACAAGCCATCGGATTTCTGGTGAAACCTTGAATTCATTGTTCAGGAAAATTGTTCATTTTGCGTGTGAAATAAATGAAGAATTGAATTGAAGTGTTATTATAACTGATGTTCTTGTGTTTGTGGTCATGTTGCAGGGGTTCTTTGACATCCCTGTAGACAACCTCTATGCCGAGCCTGCCGTGCTAAAGTGGATCAAGGAAAACATTCCAGAATGGGGCAACAGCATCATCGTCTCGCCGGATGCAGGAGGCGCCAAGAGGTAAGACGAAGCCTCCTCCTTCAGGTCGACCATCCAGTGGTTGTATTTCTGTTTCTTGTGCAAATAGCATTCTAGCTTACTTGAACTTACCATGTAAATTTGAGTTTTAAAAATCATGAGGAAAACACAAAGATACTTGTATTCATGGGGGCGGATGTGCCAAGATGAAGGAAAAACTTTGAAGCTTCCATTTTCATGTCCACCTATCAGTGGTTGTTTTAGCGATACTTGTGCAAAAAAAAATATTTTAGGTTCCGAAAACTCGCTTGGTAAACCCGAGTATGATTCTTCAAGAAATCATGAAAACTAGAAGCAGCATTAGCGTTTTTTCTGAACGTAGAGGTAGGACGAAGCTTCCTTCAGTAGTGAACTGATGTTACTATAACAAATTTTATAGAAGATTAAAGAAATCGCATCTGTAGTCCTGGTAGATGTTGTCATCTACAAACCCCTTTAATAATAAAAACAATACATAGAATTTATATAGCGCACTTTCCATCTTAGCTAGATGCTCAAGGCGCTTCAGAGCAAATTAAAGAGAGAGAGAGAAAAAAATACAATACAGGTATGAACTTGTATGTCAAAAAGCACCATTATACAGGTATGTCTTTCGGTTTCTTTAATCCCCTTTAATCTCCTCTAATCCCGCCTCCCAGGGTGACATCCATCGCTGACAGCCTGAACGTGGAGTTTGCCCTGATTCACAAGGAGCGGAAGAAGGCCAACGAGGTGGCATCCATGGTGCTGGTGGGCGACGTCAAGGACAGAGTGGCCATCCTGGTCGACGACATGGCCGACACATGTGGCACCATCTGCCATGCCGCCGAGAAGTAAGTGGATGTTTCTTTAAACTCCTTTGTGCTGTGTATTGTGCTTCTCTATAGGTGCGTCTTCATTAGCCCGATGTGGGCGAAATAGCGAGCTTGTTCTGATCTGGTTAGCTAGCCAGATCACGAAATAGCTAGATATTTACATCTTCATTAGCCAGATCAGGCAAAATAGCTCGCTATTTGGTCGAGAAAATTTCCCAAGAAATCTTGGGCTAGATGGAGCTAGCTCGAGCTAGTTCGCGAATTAGCTGAAGCTAGCTCAGAGCGTCTTCATTAGCCTGAAAATTTCTCGATCCCGGCATGCATCAGCGCCCACGAGGCATTGTTTACGTAATAGGTTTTTATACGTGCGTGAATGCGAGCCTACAACCGAAGCCATGCGGTCCTGGCCTATTTCCGTCGCACACTGCTGGTATGTGCGAAACTCAGGATAATTTATGCATCACATGTTTCGAGCTTACGTATCCAGAGTTTTGAGCTAATGAAGACGCGATTGCAACTTCAGGCTAGTTCCCCGGATCAGCAAAATAGCTCGCTATTTTGTCTGATCGGGCTAATGAAGACGCACCTTATGGGATTTATGTGTGTGGTGTAGTGGTTGTGAACTGTGACTGAAGATATTGAGGTCCCAGGTCCAAACCCATCCATGGCACTAGTGTCCTTGTGTCACTAAAATACCAAATCTACCTAATCTCAAAAGTTACAGAGTGTGGGGAATCTAATGAAGGTGAACAATAAGTTTCTGGTTTCAACATCCATTTGTGGTATTATTGATTTTAATTTCTCCATCTGTTATGTTGTGCATTTCAAATCTCATAGAATTGAAGCCTCTGACAAAGTTTGGTGCAGTGAAAGAAAAAAAAAAGAAGAGCCACTCCGCATAACAAAAGAACCCCTGTGTAACAAAAAAAAAATCATTTCCATGTTTGAAGTTGTTTGTAAAGAAGGCCTGCAAATATCTTCTTTATTTGTCCCTGGATTGCTTATCGTTTTGTGACATCTCCTTACCCCAGGCTAAAGGACGCTGGTGCCATCAAAGTCTACGCCATCTTGACGCACGGTATCTTTTCTGGACCAGCCATCTCGCGTATCAACAACGCTTGCTTTGAGAAGGTTGTCGTCACGAACACCATCCCGCAAGAAGACAAGTGCAAACAGAGCAGTAAGATCTCGGTAAGTGTGAGCAGCTTTGCAGATTACTCCAACTAGATTTTCTATAAATCAAAGTATATGGGAAGAAATATTGGATTCCTGCAAGTCTAGTAGATGATGGTATGTCGGTTCTGGTTGATATTACATAGAGGCAGATGTGTCTGAAAGGTGATATTCATAGAAAATCCAAAAATATGAAGATATTCATCTACAGAAAGCTTATAAGCCATACAATGAACTCGGATGACATTCAAACAATATATCACTTTCCAAAAAGCGAAATTTGGGTGAAAACAATCACAGTATTCTCGGGGACAAATTTGCCCTACTGTCATCTGAAACGGCCTTTAGGTCTGACGTAAGAAAAGAGATGCGTTATTGTGCATCAAATATGCCAATCCGCAGCTTCTTTTCCGCCAGAAGCATCATGCATTGTTAATGAAACTGAGATGGCAGCTGCTAGTGGATTAACAGGTGTGATACACAATGGTCATTGTGAAACGTGTCCCGGCTGTGACGTACACACAAGGCCACTTTCCCTGAGGCGATTTTGTAGGTCAGGAAGAGAGTCAATATAGTAAAGTTTGACTTTCATTAAACACAAAACTGAACACTTTCATGGCATGTTAGCTGCATAAATTGCTTTAATAACTTGTGCACTTATAAAATGAACTATATTTATTGGATTTTAGTTCCTATGAATATCACCTTTAAAAATAGTGATATAATAGAAGCAAAGCAGATTTAGTGATTCAAAAGGGAAAGAGAAAGATGATAATTTGGAGAAGGAAGTCTAGCGTTTGATAAGTGGATACAATGATCATCTTGCAATGGCTGGATTAACAATATTCTATCAATGTTCACTCACTTGCTTCTCTTTGTCATTAGCCTAATTCTTAATATTATGAAACTGGAACTTTGAACCTTGACATTTCAGTCGCAGTTCACAACCATTACACCAGAATACCTCTATACATTGCACCATGGGCAATGTAATGTTTGAAAATACTGCATGGAATGGACACATATATCGAACGTTTGAGGTCAACTGGTTTATTATATCCCTTAATAACTGCAACCATGTTTATATTTATTATGTTAACACCAAATGCATGAACTTGCAATGGGGCAAATCATATAATTACGGAGAGATTGGGATAAAAGCATGTCATTGCTGATAAGTAGGCGTTGTGAACTGTGACTGAAGATCTCAAGGTCCAAAGTTCAGCCCACCTGTGGCACTTGTGTCCTTCAGCAAGATACTTTATCCACATTGCTGCTCTCCACCCAGGAGTATAAATGGGTACCTGGTACGAGGTGGACTGCTATGTGAATGATCTTGACCCAGCGCCGATATCGTGCAGCGGGCATGGAATACTACCCAGGGAGTGGAGATGGTGCACAAATGTGTGTCTGATATGTTCTTGTAGCCAGCACCAAGGCTCTTATTGTAACATCCCTCTTAATGCGGTCTCCAGACTCAGAATCGGGAAAGACCCACTACAACATATTGAAAAGTATTAATAATTCAGTGATCATTTCTCATTTCATTTTCTCTGTGCAGGTGATTGACATCTCTATGATGCTAGCCGAGGCAATCAGGAGGACACATAACGGCGAGTCGGTGTCGTACCTCTTTAGTAACGTGCCCTTGTAGTCGACGGAGCGTCCGCCTTTCTTACGTCCGTGCACCGTGACATGCGATCCAGCGGTCAACCTTCACCTGTACACTGCATTTCCATTGAATGTTACATTGCATTTTATATTTGGGGATTATTTTTGTGAATCCTTAATAGTTTGTGTGAAACTGTGTACTCCATTAATGTCTTAACCTTATTTTAGATTAGTTTGAGTGGTAGTGAAAGGTGATTAAAACCATGAGTTGCAATAACGGGCACAGAAATTAATTTTCATTATCCACTGGAGAGAAGGTAAAGCAAATACCACTTGTACCCAAGCATATGTCTGTAAAGGCTCATACAAATGTTCGTATGCTGTGTTAACAAAATCTCACTACCCATTTAAATCTCTACCATATTTAAGCCATCGCTTGTAATGAAATTTGGTTCAAATTTGGATGATGAAAATGGGTTCGGAATACATTGATCGAACATTCTATGAAATCGAAATACTACTGAAAAGGAAATCCTCTTTGAATGTGACACCATATGTCCGTTCATTGAAAATGATTACTGGTATGTAGTTGTCTAGAGTTTGTGGTATGCAAACTAATGCTGATCTTAATAATGACATAGCTGTACAGCTATACACACAGAACATATTGTATCATGAGAAACAGCATTGTACTACAAACAGTTGCTGTTCTGTTGTAGCACTCAGCTTAGCCTTTTTTTAACCTTTATGAACTCCTTATATGCCAAGCATCAACTCTTAAGTGCCAAGTTTCTTTTAAGGAACAATCATGGTATGTGATAATGATTGTGTAACCCAAAGTGATCCAAACAGAGTACTTAAGTGGTGTTGCCATGTGGGCATGTTGTCAAGACAGTGGTTCTAATAAAAGACGTTTATTGTCTAGTGGGCTTATGTGGGGCACTCCCAATTAGAGTCCCTGCTGTGATCACCGCCGCTTGCTGTACCTACATAGTTTAGAACCAGTTGTCTTGAAAATGTGCTCAGGTCACACTTTGGTACTCTATAAAATGAACATTGAGTAGACTTTAACAATAATGGCTGTAGGGGATTTCACAGATATATAATTACAAAGTTTGCTGTCAGACTATCCAACCACCGTTGTGCATCCTAAAAGTTACTTTTGCGTGTCTGACGGCAGCTTTTGTGTGTATCTGCTTGCGTGCCACTTCCCAGGAGTTTGCTGACCCATCAGGTTTATAGGAGCTTTCTTGCGGAAAGATTTCTGAATGATATCAATAATTCCTGTATATCATCCCAAATTTTGGGAATAGGCACTTGCTTGGTGTCCTAAGACAAGAATGTGTCATTTCACGGCCACTGAAAGTCTATTTCATTCTGTGTCAATTTTATTTTCATTAGCATATCCTTTAAGAGACTGAATATTTCTCATTAATTGATGTCATTTTGCAAAAAGGGAGTTGCTGCTCCTGAATGCGATTGTATGTATATATCACTATTTTGTCAGTACTTCGTTCAAGTTCGTTGTGTCTTATTTATGCGATTAATCATCGGGAATAGCGTTTCAAATATCCTAGGCACGGGCAATCATCCTGGTAACATCATTAGCATTAGCATTATTCAGTACATAGATTTAAATCTTCCTTATGTCAGGGCTGCAAATACGATGTTAAGCAAAGACAATGTGAACCTGGGGACCATAATGCGAGTTATTACACCAGAGTTCATCATAAAGAAAGATCGTTCTACTGTAAAAATGAATTTTATTTTACCTTTTTAGTATTCATTATCGCAGAAGAACTCATTGCTTCCTCTTAGAGCACAAATGGGATTTTAATAGAAGTATTCAGGTTTCGTTGATGACAGGTATGCTGTTATGTGAGTGTGTATGTATACATGGCTGCCATTTTGACATTGGTTTTGTTTTTGCACTAGTGAATATAAATTTAAATGTCATTTGGATCTACCGTTAGCACTTATTCTTTGGAAATAAAATGGTGAGCAATGCTGTATTGTCGATGCATAACAGATAGTCGTATTGATGTTTTTGCTCACATATTCCCCAGGATATGTTTTTTGTCAAATTTATTTGTAACAGTTGCTTTTTTCCCCTTTATTTGATGGGGTTTCATTCTACTAGAAAAGAGAGAAAGAATGTTGTAGGCAAGTCAAAAAAGGCAGGTTTATGTTCCTCAAAATGAAATAATGAGGAAAACCTGGACGAGTTGATATTTCTTGCTGATGTTGTATATTACTTAGTCTTTTTACAGGGTCAAAACGCCTTGCAGCAACATTATCAGATATGTCAAGCACATTTTAAGTAATTATTGCTATGTCCTGCAAGACTACATGTACATCGTGTCATAGGTTTTGTCAGTTCATGTTCCTATTAACACAATATGTATGAAAGTTGTATGATTAAGTTACTCTAGCCAGTTCAGCATTTGTTATATAATGTTTAACATATGACATACATGTATTACCCCCTCTGTTGTGCAAGGCCAAGCGTGTTTAATTTAAAGATGAGTACAGTTGTAATTGGTATGACTGATCATTGATGTTCAATGTCTATCAACGTGGAAACATTGTTTTTAACTTCCTTGTATCATTTTGTAGTGTCTTCTGAATTAAAATGGATATTGATGTTTAAAACCTTGTTTCTGTATGCATTTTCTTCATAGTATTGTTTGCATCTACAGTGTATTTTTGTTTCCATGAATGGCATCAAACAGTTTAAATATGAAGTATATGTACTACATATTATTAAATGATACATCAAATAAACGATAGTAAAGAAGTGCAGAAGATTGTTTAGATAATCAATCCCATAACAGATTGGGCAAATAAATCTAAAAATCATGATCGTTTCCCTTCATGCGCAACTGTTTTCATGCAATGATGCATAGGATAAGTCTCTAACTTGCAGTTACAGAGCTACTTATCATTAGAACAGTTTTTCTAACACAAAACTCATCTTCCAAGTCAAAGATAGTCAAACTTGTATACTGAGCAGCGTGCTCCTTCATAATCTGTTGCTTGAACAATGAACAGGCTGCGAGAAAACTTTAAATTGCAGCTTTCACAATAACCATCAGCCTTAACAATCAACAATTAAGTGACACATTTTACAACACAGATGTATGTTTTAGTTTTGTTTATTATAAATACTTGTACATGCTACCATACAAAAGTAAATAAATATGAGAATATATTGTGTACAACTCTATTCTAAAAAGCAGCCAAATGCAATAAATAACAAAATAAGGCCATGTTTAAAAATTTAAACAAATATGTGACATCTACTTTAAGTACAGTACTTTATCATTTAAGGTTTTAACAGTAATTATTCACAGCATGTACTATATATCTTTGATTATTGTAACGTACAATAATTGTAACTCTTGATACCGTTAATGAAGTCTTCAGCATTGTAGCTCTTGCCAAGGAACATGCACTTACAATTGATCGTCATTTATTAATCACTGGTAATCTACATGCACCATGGATGACCAAGAAGAGTTTACCGGTAATCATGAAAGGACTCCAGTGAATACGGACGTACGACTTAGCTGCACTTAAATGAATAATGCCTAATACAAATTTTCCATTGTACCTGTTATACACTCTATCATGTATCATTTTAATTTCTTTCATCAGTGATTTTTTGACAGTGAAAATTACAGATGAGCTATAGGCAACTGACACCCTAGTGTCCTAATATACAGCACATACAAATGAATATGTCTCAACATTTGCAACTACTTTATCAAAGAGTAACATGCAATGCGCGACGTTCTGTTCCCGTATGTAGCTTTATGTATATATTCGTCACCACAAAAAATAGCACCATAAAAGACTTTTGTATAGAGTTGCATAGCAGAGGGTTTTGATAATACTTATTATGGGAAGGGAAGACCATTCGTTTCACAGAGTCAAATGCGACACTTTCCATCAAGCTCACACACTTAGAGATATAAATCCAACCATGGTAAATACTGGCATTATAATGGGTTACAAAAAATGTATTAAAAAAATGATAAAGCACCAATGACATTTCAAACTTTAATCCTCTGAGTTGGTTTGGACGTGCTGCCACACAGGCATAAGCGATACGTCCGTCTAAATGCAAAATGCCACACAGTGAATTGAAAGCATAATATTTGGCGCAGGGCTACAATAATTCAATAAATCACACTGAAACTGAAAGAAGCTCATACTTGTGGTTCATAAACCCCTTCCCTATAAATGATACTAACCTTGAACAGTTTATTGCAACTACTTGGCAACAACCATAGAGCTAACAAGCTGATTTACCATCTTCATGATGATTAAATTCTATTGTGAATGATATTAATTGTAAAGTTATAAGCAGTTTAACCCTATACTCAAATGATTTACAGTAATCTAAAATGCCATTCGGTCACAATGTGGCAGAGGCATTCATACATTCTGTATCCAAGAGAGACCGGTCTACGACAGATGCTCTTCACTTGTAAGTGATGTGTAGTACAATACTACCATTCTTGATATGGCAGGCAAACCTCTGTACTGTCTATTGGAGGTTGTGCACTGCTACTAACCATGGAGAGGGTGTAAAAATCTGTGACCGGTTGCCATTTTCTAAGTGTGGTAAAGGTACCTTAACTATAAAGTTGGTAATTCATCGATGTATCTTGTGTGTAATTCGTCCACATGTTGAAATTCAAGATTCATCTGGTTTCATCTTTCATGGCATAACGCATTCTTTTCAGTATAGTAGTAATGCATTCTTTATGGTATAAAACACCCTTTATGCTAAAAAGGCATCCTTTAAGGAATAACGCACCCATTATGGTATAACGCACCCATTATGGTATAACGCACCCATTATGGTATAACGCACACATCTGGGAGACGTCCCAGCCTCTTGTTCTCCTCTGTGGCGTCACAACCTACAAAAGAAACAAAAAACACAGAATTAAATCATGGTACAGATGAACTAATTATTCAGCCCTACTCTGACAAAAGGAAGCAACTAAACAATGAGACTTTTCTTGTCAATGAGCAAAATGTGCCTGTCACTTGCATTGGCATGAGTGCAACACCACATCATGTTAGATTGAACATCTTGCAGCAAGATGAATATTTCCTGTCCAGATTTTGGGGGTATGTAGGGAATGCTGGGTACAATCTAAGAATACTAATAACCCAGATTTGAGTGATTTGTCACTTGCTTCCTTTTGTCAGAGTCGGGCAGCATTCCTGCCCATTTATATGGAGAGTAACAGAAACCAATAAGAAATAAAAGAAGAAAAGGAGGCTCGTTCCCATCACAGTCTGCAGACTGAATAGAGGGGGGGGGGGGGGGGGGGGGGTATTACAATTAAATCCCCAGTCATAGGATAGAGAAACACATCATGCATCAAATATGTGCACCATCTCCACTCCTTGCTTTACGTAGGTATAATTCATATTTGGCCCCATTGAACTTTTTAATGTGTGTTTCATCATTTCAAGTAGCCCCACATCCCAACCTGCCTCCCCTTTCTCTACACAACCTCCCCATTCCCTTTCTCTTCTTTGTATTTGTGTATTCTTGTATTTTTTCCACAGCTCACTTTATAGTTTATTCGCATCCGGCGGGTGTTTCACCAAGTTGTTGGTAAGTTACGAACGACTTTACAAATGACTGGTGATCCCTGCTTGTACTAAATCAGATTCCTAATGAACAAAGTGTGGTATTGCATTAAGCACAAGAAGGGATCACCAGTCGTTTGTAAAGTCGTTCGTAACTTGCGAACAGCTTGGTGAAACACCCATCAGGTCATAAAATATACTATAAACAAATGTAAAAGCTGCAATGACTTGCATAATTGGAGGCAAGCAGGTAAATTTAGTCATGTCTGCTTTTTGTAATGCAATGCTATAATCCCGCATATTGAATGTTTATGTTTTGCACAGGGTGCGGCCAATGCTTCATTGTACAATATCATTTTTTACTTACTGATCTCGCAGGCATCACCATAGTAGCCAGTGCCAGCACATTTGCAGATGGGCCCCTCCTTGCGCTGTACGCACACACCTCCGTTCAGGCAGGCGTGGTCCACACACGGGTCACCTAGGTAACCAACAAAAACACATTGAAAGAAGTAGCTTGTTAGCATCGTAGTCATAAAAGAATCTCTAAATAGAGAGATATGGAGAGAATATATGTGATCAGATACTGTACACATAGTTTTTACATTTACATTGCAATTATGAAATACTGCACATATGATAGGTACATGCATGGTGACCCAGTGGATCAGCATGTATCATTCAATTTCAATTTCAATTTTATTTCCTCTTAAAAAAAGAAAGATGGAAAAAATTTTAAACAATGTAAATTTGCAAGTTCGTGGGGGAACCAAAATAAGCACACAACTGGAACTGAACTAAAAGTTACAACAATATAAACATTTATATTACGGTAGTATGAAGGCATAGATTCTCCTCATGTAATATAACAGTAGCACTTTATTATTAAAGTGAAATGCCATGAAAACAAAACACAGGATATCGTGGTCTCCAGCCTATGACAACGACAATGTACAAGTGGTTTGGTCTAGCCAATGTGGTTTGCAGATGTGCACCCCCAGCTGTGCTGACTACTGGGAGTTCTCCACGCATTTCCTCTCGCTCTTCCTCATATTCTGTCTCACTAGCCCCGTTCATATACAATAATTACGATAATACCACTATAATACCAATGCACGTCGGTTAGAAAGTTTCCAGCGAGCCTCTAGCAACACTGTTCATGTACACTACAGCTCATAGGAATTGGCATAGGGAAAGGGAAAGGGAAGAAAGGGAAGGGGCCGCAGTTTTAAACCGTGGTATATTTTGTCCAGTTCAGCATGAAACATGATGCTTGCTGTAATATTGCCATATTTTTTCTAGGTCTCAATCGGCAAAACAACCACAAAAAATGAAAGAGCAAATTTGACAAACTTGTTGAAATTTTGCGCTTATTTTGCAGATATGTGTCGAATATGAACGGGGTTTCTGTCTGCCTGCTCCTCTCACTCCCCTCTCCCTGACTCATCCTCTCTGTCTCTGTCCATCAGTCTCTTTTACTCTCTTTCTCTCTCTTCTTTTCTTTCCCTCTCTTCCTCCATCTCTGTTTCCCTCTCCCTCAAAGAAAAAAAAACACACACTCTCTCTCACTCTCTCTACCTCTGCATCTCTTTCCAACACACACACACACTCGCTCTCTCTCTCTTTCTCTCCCTCTCTCTCACACACACACACATACACATACTCTCTTTCTCTCTCTATCTCCCTCTTTGTATTTCTCTCCATTACACACATACTCGCTCTATATGTCCTCTATCTGTCTGTCTGTATCTCTTTCTCTCTCTCTCCTCTATTTGTGCTTTGTAGACCTATATCTCTGCAGGAACTGCCTACACTCTCCTCTGTAATTGTCAAAACCTTGAATTGATTAAGCATCTTTTCCCTTCAAACCACAAAAACAAAACAAGTTTTGAAGAAGATGACCATGAACTTATTGACATGCCACACACACTTTCAAACACTAACAGTATAAATCTAGCGAACAAACTATTGAGCTCAGTTACTTCATTGCTATCAAACAGTCTGAGATTCCAACAATCCTCCCCTCACCCAAACCCACAAAGCAGCCCTTCAACGAGCTTATGAACTAATGAACTGACTATTGAACTAAGCAACTTCTACCCATTCAATTGCTTTGCTTTTTCTAAACATTACCCCTCATCCACAGACCCATACAGTATCCCCTCAACTAACTAATAACCTTAACTATTGAACCAAATGATCATGACCTATTGTTTATGATCAATGAGTTCAATAGTGAGGTCATTGTATCAGGCCTTGCTGTTCCTGAACACTTCCATTCATCCATACATTTGAGCAGCCCCTCAAGTAACTAATGAACCAATGAACCAAATGGCTGCCTTGCTGTTCCTAATGATCCAGTATTGCGCACAATACTACCCCCATTCAAACTAAAACATCAGCCCCTAAAATTGCTAATGTACTAATTCAAGTGACCCATGACCAGTCAATGGCTATGCTGTTCCTGAACACCTTCTACAATTCATATACCGATACATCAGCCCCTCAAATAACATACGAACTAATGAAGTAACTATTGAACTGATTGATTAAATGACTACTTACCATTAACATTCATGCAGCAACCCTCAACTAGCTAATGAATTAATCAATAGACTATTGAACTAAATGAGTATTTACTTTTCAATACCAGCCTTGCTGCTCATTAACATTCATGCAGCAACCCTCAACTAGCTAATGAACTAATCAATAGACCATTGAACTAAATGACTATTCAATACCAGCCTTGCTGCTCATTAACATTCATGGACCAACCCTCAACTAGCTAATGAACTAATCAATAGACCATTGAACTAAATGACTATTCAATACCAGCCTTGTTGCTCATTAACATTCATTCAGCAACCCTCAACTAGCTAATGAACTAATCAATAGACTATTGAACTAAACGACTACTTACCAAACAGTGCCTTGCGGCAGGTCTTGCTGTTCCTAAACATCCAGGGGTCATCGCAGTCCTCTACCCTCCCACATTCACACTGCTGCCCCACGATGTTGCATCCCTTGAACATAGTCGGCACTTCACAGTCTCCTGCAGCTGGGAAGATCAAACAAAGAAATTTTAAGAAATAAAAGAACATTTTTGTTATGTATGCAAATTTTAATCATGTCATTCAAACAATATGTTACTGATGGTAGTCCTAAAGCTTGTCAGACGTTTGTAGCAACAACGCTCAGAATATGTCCCATTCATTGCTGTACTGAATCACAAAATACATATAATAACGCAGATAGGGGCAAAGTTCTGAATACGTTCTGAAAATGGTCTAATAGTTAACATCAGTGACAAAACAACACCGGGGCTTATGTCGATGAAGCTAGCACCTGAAATGCAAAATAAAACCCCCTTACATAAAAAGAAAAGACCTGGGGCCATATTCATGAAACCTTATAGTTATTTACTAAAATGCACGCAGCTGAATGCACTTTAGCAAATAACTAGGCGTAGTAAGGTTTCATGAATATGGCCCCTGGTGAAATTAAGGTTTTTCCCATTGCTTTAGGTATAATTCACGGGATGGTTTTAGTGTATCCGTTTTATGTCAGTTAAACAACTTTTTGGGGTGTTTTTTTTTTTTTTTTGGGGGGGGGGAGGTGGGGGGGGGGGATAATCACTTTGAAATCCCCTTTTCACTAGAATGTACAGTTGTCCAGTGTAAAGACACACTAAATCTCTTCTTGTCAATTTGTACTGAGCAAGATAGCTTTCGTATGTATTGTGCTCATCCAACAGGCTTAGATTATAAACCCCCTTTCACCTTTTCTCCATGCTGTGTTTGGAGGGAGTAACAGAGAGAAGAGGAAATCACTAAGAGGATTTAAAGAGACAGGTGATTGAATTTATATGGCTTCTCTTAGAAGAGACCATATTATTAGTTGAGTTATATACAGTTGGATAACGCACACCTTGGACCATAATTATGTAAGCATATGTTCACACAAGTCTAAACAATCCTCATACAATACTGCCTTCCCATCAGAATTGGACCAGGGCTTACCTAAATATTTTGTGTAGCTCTGTAGTACTTCAGATATTTGTCTGAATAAACATTTCATATATCCCAAGAATGAATTCACAAATTTCCATGCTATATTGGAAGCAGGGTGTACAGTACTCCACACAAGACAAACTGCAGCTTGGTGGGATTTTGTGTGTACATGTATTTCATGTGCCAAAGTACAGGGGCCTGTTGCAGATGTTGTAGCCTCATGTGATATTATACATGTAAATGAAAAATGTCGCATTCAAACTCATTACTAGGAAGTTACTTTCCATGAGGTATATGATTGCTTTCAAACATCCATGAAAGGAATACACCCATCAGCTTGTGCAGGGCATAAAAACTAAAGAGAACATAAACATTTTTGTTTGTGCTCAACACTATGGCAACGACCCAAAGTTAGTGAAAAAGACTACCCCTCCCAGGCACCCCCCCCCCCCCACACACACACACACATACCATATTAGGGGGTAGGAAGAGCTTCTTGAGAGAGACAACAGTGGATTCATTGTGTGATTGCACAGACAAAAAGAATCTTCACTCAAACTCCCACCCTGGAGTTGAAACTGGCTGCTCCACACTAACATGCAGTGCCATTCAAACTGACAGAATCCCATCATATACTGTCAATTATTAACCCTTCGTGAGGCAGACAAAATGGTGTTCTATGGGATTTGTGTGTATTAGTGTGTATTAGTGAATAAATACACATGTATGTGGCATGCCAAGAGTTAAAACAAGTTGAAGCCAAATCTACTCTAGCAGTGTGGATATCTAAGTCCAACCATGGACATGTAGTCTATTCAGTGGTGTGTGTACATGCAGATATACACCCCACTTCAGATGTCAAATCAGTATTAAAACTGAAGAGTCAGGTATTGTGCATCAGAAACCACAGAAATAGAGTTTGATACCACGCACAGAAATGTAAAGTAATTTACCCATACGCATGTAGAGGTCATGTATGCCAGATTCTAGGTATTTTAAGGCCAAATTTACTCCAGTATGTGACTATCTAAGTAAGAAACCATGTACCCTATTTAATGGTGTGTGTACATGTATAAAAACTCAACTTTCGAAATCATATCAGTAAACTCAAGTGTCATGTATTGAACAGAAACCACAGATAGCATCCGAAACCATACACAGACAACAAGTTTTGGATTCAGGTAATTTACTCATATACATGTCGAGGTCATGTGGGAACAGGTTAGCATGTCTGTGTAAGTCTAGACTACATGTACTGTACATGTAGGTTAAATGTCTGACCTTTTCCTCCGTGATGGGGTCAGGGCTGTCAAATCCATACTGTACAGTGAATATGCCATGAAACATGGCCAGGCAATACTCTACCAATGTATTGTGTCACACTTTGAAGAACGTACACAAAATAAGTCAATGCAGCATGATGGGTTAATGACATGAACAGTATTCTGTCTTACATGTTTCCTGTAAACTATACCATTGTGAAAACTGGAAGTGATATTTCACGGACGTCATAAGTTTGTACATGTTTGGAGTAAATTTCATGTATGTATTCTTATGGCACACATGTACTCTATATTCATACATTCTAAACTACATACATGCAGTTAATAGGTATTCAATTGTGAAAGAGACAAAATGTCAGAGGAAATAGGAGAAATAGATATGAGGAGAGAGGGAGGTAGAGTGGGAGAAAAGGAGAGAGCTAGAGCTAGAAAGAGAGGGGGGGGGGGGGGTTAGGAACATGGAGAGGAAGGGGAGGGAGATGCATGTAAGAAAGGTAGTAGGAGAAAAGGTGTAGAGAGAAAGAGACAGAGGCAGATACTGACAGAGACATACATACAGAACGAGAGAGAATGAGAGAGAGAATGAGAGAGAGAGAGAGAGAGAGAGAGAGAGAGAGAGAGAGAGAGAGAGAGAGAGAGAGAGAGCTACAGAAAAAGAGGGAAAGCAAAACTAGGGCAAACATGTAGGCAGACATGTATGATACCTCTTTTCAACTGAAATCCCTGATCTTCCCCATAATGCATGAAGCGGGAGGGGGGGGGGGGGGGGGGCCTACCTATAGTACGGGGCTAAGCTTAGACCACTTTCTGTTCACATTGGTTTTTACCAAAGTAGGCTAGCCCCACCAATAATCCGGGATTATTTGGCCCTGCAAAAAAGCAGGGCTAACACCGCAATTGCAGGGCCAAGCCGAATAGTCCGGGGCTAAGAGCGCCAGTGTGAACAGAAACGAAAAATAGTACGGGGCTAAGGAAATGCGTTGTCAGCTCTCAAGGCCGAAACGCCGAGACCAATCAGATAAGGCCCGACGGGCGAGTGACCTTGATGCGGAGTGATAAAGAGCCGATGTGCCAGACGTACACTCATAAATATTCATAAGCTGTCGAGAAAGTACGGGGCTAACGATTTCGAGTGAGAACAGTGTGAAAAGCTAGTTGGGTTTAAGAAATAGTACGGGGCTAAGAAATGCCAGTGTGAAAAGCTTAAAAAAAATAGTACAGGGCTAGGGATAGTATGGGGCTAAGGATAGTGCAGGGCTAATTTTTGCCAGTGTGAAAAGCATATTAGAGTTCCATTATCATGTGGTCTCATTTTAATTCTTTCAGGGGGCAGATATAGTAAATCCTTTTTCATTATGAGCCATGTTTTTTAGTAATACATTTATCAACTCATAAAAAACAAAATGAATTTAAACAACCCAGTACTGATTGTGACAATGCCAAGATATGATAAATGCAGCATTAAATTATATGAGACTAGGAATAGGAATTGAATGCAAAATTTTTATTTTCTCATAGACCGACTCCTGACTCACCCTTTGCCTCAAGAGCGAAGTAGAACGTGACAGCCAGAGTGAGGACAATGAAAGCACGCACCATGGTGATGGCTGTGTAATCTGTGGACAAAGAGGGCACCACATCAAATAATAATACAAATTTCCATATTTTATCATTTTTTCATCTTACAGAAGGATTAAAAAATGTATGCATCTAAAAGACATTAATATTCTGGTTAAGAACCATTTTTGTTAAGGAGGTGTATTTTGGTTAGCAAATGCATACAAAGCAAATAAATGATTTTGATGTAATAAGTCATCACTCACAATTTATGAAAGCTTTTGAAAGCTCCATTAATCAGCATTTTCTAACAAACTTCATCTTTCCCTCTAAAAGCAAAACCCTGTGCAAACTATTTTGTCTGATGATGTAGCCACCAATGCCTCTTTCTCCCATTTACAATTTCGACATGTGGATGCAGTTATACATTGACGTATATACTGTAGTTTTGAGTTTGACATCATCTGAATGATGAAGATGGTGTCCAACTCAAAACTAAAAAAATATAGTCTATGTGAATGATATCTTATCTTCATCTGTAACGACATGCAAAACAGACATCACTGTCAATCATCTAATTCTAAGGAAATAAAAAGAACATACAAAAGGGTGATATATGTTGCTTTAGCTGCATGCAGTATGGCTGAGAACTGTGCTGTGCGCGACTATTCAAACTCTGAATAGGCCTGGCTATAGCAAAGTCGACAGGCCAAACAAATAGGGATACTCCGTATACTGGTACATGTACGTGATCAACGAACAATTTGACTTTTGAGTTCTTCATGTCTTTGTGATAACCAAACACAAATTGATTTGAGAAATTGGTCTGAAGTACTGTTCTTTGTACCATTCCAAGTATCGATATACATGTCTCGTAATGTCACTAGCTTTACATACCTCTCTGTACTTGACGAAAAAGCTGCAAAAGTTATACCTTCCCGATCGACAGATCAGCAGCCCTAACTCAGCTCCGCCCAGGCCCAGTGCACAAGTGAATGCGAGGTGAGCGAACCAACAACACGGGCTGTCAAAAACGTCTCGAGGGATACCGGTGTATAGTGTGTGTGTACCGTAACGGGCTGGGAGGGAGATAAGTTCGAGGTTCGTGTATAGTTCAATGCAAGCACAATCAGTGCGAGAGAGGGTGTACGGTTGAATGGGGTCGCACAATGGTATGAAAACAACTCTTGACAAATTACAGAAGGTGGGGCGGGGTACCCTTGGTATATGGAGTTTGTGATTTTCCCTCAAATGATCGTTGAACTATTTGAACGAAATTTCTTCTTTACACAACTCTAAAATCAATGCGTTCATTATGTCAGCCGGTTTGGTATCTCTCTCTCTCTCTCTCTCTCTCTCTCTCTCTCTCTCTCTCTCTCTCTCTCTCTCTCTCTTCCCCTGTCCCTCTCGATCTCTCCCTATATCTGTCTCTCTCTGTATCTCAATTTCCATTGGGAGTTCTTATCGTTCCTGATGGCCCTCTTTTGCTTTTTATTTTGCTAGCTGTCTGATGAAGAAGATGAAAAAAAAACCACCATTTACATTGTTTTTGAAGTCACGCGAAAATTAATCCTCAATAAGTGCAATGGTTACGTCATTAAGGTAAGCACCAATCACAATTCATCTTGACAGTTTCTTTTTACTTTCATCCAATCACATTCCCGCGTACATGGCGTCCATAATCATGAGGCGCGCACACCTATATTTGACCAATATCTGCGTATATTAGCCCAAACGATTATGACGTTACGTTGGTAGGTGCGCAAATCTCTTATGCGCACTTTGAGCTATGTAACTTTTGTCCAATCAGCTGGCTAGTATGAGCGTCGCAAACTATTATGACATCACATCGTTATGGTCACATTCGTTGCGTAGTGATAACATTTGATGCTACTGAATCTTCATTC
Source organism: Arbacia lixula (assembly GCA_963669155.1). NCBI lineage: Eukaryota > Metazoa > Echinodermata > Echinoidea > Arbacioida > Arbaciidae > Arbacia > Arbacia lixula. The sequence continues at coordinate 26,322,783 of OZ022582.1, read as the reverse complement.
TTATTGAATTCCCCTTTGCATACGGATGTCGTTTCTTGCTTCTCCGACTATGCCTTTCAAACGAACGAGAAATCGTTTCTTCAGCAGATTCCGCCAAAGATTGAACAAAGGTCTTCGAAGACTTTGCTGCTGCCTTAGTGGTGAGAGTTAAAATCATCATAATCAAATATTTTATCATGATTTAAAGCGATGTTGTTTGTGTTGCTGTATTGCATGTCAAACACAACAAAGCAAGTGCCTTCATCAAAATTCATCTACTAAATTTGATCAGAATCTAATAATTTTCCCAATTTTTTTGCAGAATCTAAGGACGAGGGTAGTCGACTCACTGCTGATGACGTCAGAATGGTACGTCTGATCAATGTGTGTCTTTTTCATCGTGAGATAATTTCACATCGCCGAGTAAAGGAGGAAATATTCTGTTCTGTTACTTTTATTTGTAAATGTTGTTGCTATACTTAAATTGAATAAGTTTATCACTGTTTATTTATTCCATTGCTAGTCAGTAGGATGGGGCCAATGTTTGATATAAAATATAAAAAGTAGAATATGATTTCCCACAACTCTACATTGGTCGTTATAATTTAAAAACAAATACCATTATATCACCCTCCTCTTCTTCCGACTCTTGTAACCATTAGCGCTGTTGTTTTCTGTGTATTTTGCAGTTCCATCTCGCGAGTGGACCGCGGACATTCGACGTCATGAGTGACTGTACTTCACTTTGGAGCTCAGAAAGTGATGTATCTGCCACCCACATCGCTCCGACGCACGGATCGGACGATTTTGACAGCGATAGCGTTATCTCCTTCATTATCTCTTCAAATCTGCCTCTATTTGACGAAAACCTCGATCTCGATGTCAGCAAAGACGCAAACTCGAGCTCAGAGGGCGTCCTGTCAGATCTGCCGAACATCGATGATCATGACAGCGATGACGATTCTTTCACAATCGTTAGCAGTCTCTTCGATCATTCGGTATCTCTCATCAGCTTCGATGATGACGACGACGACGATGACGATATCGATGTCGAGGATGACTTTGATGATTTTTCATTCAGCAGCGTCTCTGATCATACCGACATATCTCTCGACATCAGCGATGTTGATGACGACGACGACTACAGCCTCACGTCCGTCACTGATCTGTCTAACTATACCATAGACTTGTTCGACAATGATGATGACACCTCTAGCCTAGACGTGTCGAGCCTTACTGACTACAGTGTCTGCGACCTCGTGCTCGATGATGTCGAAACTATTGGACATGGCCACTCTGATATGGGCGATGATAACTACACGAGCTATGTTGTCGACATGATTCTGGGACAACTACTAAACGAAGCGGTTTCTGCACTCATTTCCCCTGCCTAGAAAACCATACACAACCGAGTGCACTTGCAGGAAAATAATATCGACTCTGTGCTACTTTTGAAAATAAATAAACCTCTTCTTTGAGCTCGACAAAATATTTTGATGTCATAATGGCGTGTTATATCTTTGTCTTTCTGAATCACAGTATGGTGATCTGCAAGCGCGAAACTAGTAAACTGATTTTTAAATGAAGTTGATGTTACTGTTTCTCCAATTTTCCTACCTTTATCAACTCAAAGTGAGCAACAAAATATGAATAATGTACAGTATGATACTAAAAACTTTCATCGGCTGGGGATGATGAATAATTAAATGACTGAGCTTCAACCAACCTTGAATTGTAGAGGGCAAGCTTTCGTCCTCTCCTGAGGACTTTCTCAAGCCTAATGCAGTGGAGTGTTGTCTTGCTGCCGTTGCCTGTCTTTATTAATCACTGGACCATAGATTGGTGAAAGGGTATATCCCGAGTCTCTGTTGAGAGCTGGATTGACCCTTCTGATCCAAAGTGCTTCCTTTATTTTTCTTTTCAACCAGTTGCTTTCAAAGTCAATGATGCGCGCCTCATCCCATTTAATGTTGTGTCCTGTGTTGTGAGAGTGCTCAGCTATCGCCGATTGTGATGGATTGTTTAGTCTCAGTGCCCTTTTGTGTTCCTTGAGTCTCTCGTTCAAGGTTCTGCTGGTTTCCCCAATGTAACAATCATGGCAATCAGCACAAGTGATCTTATATACAATGCCTGATCTTATTTGCCTTGGGACTTTGTCTTTAGCATGGACTAGTCTACTTCTCAGGGTATTAGAGCTCTTGAATGCAATGTCAATGTCCTTGTTGTGGAATGCTCTTTTCAGTTTCTATCACTGTGTACAGGAAACCAACCCACACTGACTCCTATTTAAACTTCGACTCGGATCATCCACTCAACACAAAGGAGGGAGTTGCTAGATCTTTGTATTTGAGAGCTCGAAATGTAACCTCTGACAATGATGCACTACGGAGTGAATTCCACCATATTGACAAGGCCCTTGCAGCATGTGGATACCCAGCTTGGATGAGACAAAAAGCCAAGGACAGAACAAGAACTAAGTCACCCACAAAGGAAAGAAAGGAGGCTAGCATTAGGGTAGTCCTCCCCTTCGTAAACACCATATCCTCCCGTCTGAAAAGAGCATTCCACAACAAGGACATTGACATTGCATTCAAGAGCTCTAATACCCTGAGAAGTAGACTAGTCCATGCTAAAGACAAAGTCCCAAGGCAAATAAGATCAGGCATTGTATATAAGATCACTTGTGCTGATTGCCATGATTGTTACATTGGGGAAACCAGCAGAACCTTGAACGAGAGACTCAAGGAACACAAAAGGGCACTGAGACTAAACAATCCATCACAATCGGCGATAGCTGAGCACTCTCACAACACAGGACACAACATTAAATGGGATGAGGCGCGCATCATTGACTTTGAAAGCAACTGGTTGAAAAGAAAAATAAAGGAAGCACTTTGGATCAGAAGGGTCAATCCAGCTCTCAACAGAGACTCGGGATATACCCTTTCACCAATCTATGGTCCAGTGATTAATAAAGACAGGCAACGGCAGCAAGACAACACTCCACTGCATTAGGCTTGAGAAAGTCCTCAGGAGAGGACGAAAGCTTGCCCTCTACAATTCAAGGTTGGTTGAAGCTCAGTCATTTAATTAATGTACAGTATGTAACGTTTGCCTCAGTTACTTCAGTGTGCACCTGAGAGATATATGGTTGACAAATGAATTATGTAAATATGGTCTAATCCTGTACGTGTGTGTGTGGAGATGGGGTGTGTGTGTGTGTGTGTGTGTGGGGGGGGGGGGGGGGGTTCCGGAAATTTGTATCCAGTAATAAACATACGAAATCAGCCAGAATGAAAACTGTAAATAGCATGTATAGATGGATATGTCTGTCTCTCTCTCCCTTTTTCTTTCAATCTCTCTTTCTGCACTCAATTCTCGTTCCAGTCTGTTATCACAACCACTAAATGATGCACCCCTTTAACTTCTTCTGATCGCTGTCTAATGAGGAGCCCCCCCCCCCCCCTCCCTCAGCTCAATGTAAACACCAATCACAATCCGTTCTGACAGTCTTGAGTTACTCTCATCCAATCACATTCCTGTGTGACGATGACAATGACAATAGCAATTGCAATGACAATGATTTGACAATTACTTATTTCCCAATTCACCATGAAACTGTCTCCATGGCAGTTAGAATTAAATGTGATCGACAACAAGTTACACGTTATCGAATGGCGTACATGATTAAGGAGCGCGCACACCTATATTTGTCAAATATCTGCGTATTTTGGCCAAAAACGATTATGACGTTACGTTTGTGGGTGTGCGAATCTCTTATGCGCACTTTCAGCCATGTAGGTTTTATCCAATCAGCTTGCTAGTATGAGCGTTGCAAACTATTATGACATCACATCGCTATGGTCACATTCGTTGCGTAGTGATGACATTTGATGTTACTGAATCTTCATTCTTATTGAATTCCCCTTTGCATACGGATGTCGTTTCTTGCTTCTCCGACTATGCCTTCCAAACGAACGAGAAATCGTTTCTTCAGCAGATTCCGGCAAAGATTGAACAAAATTCTTCGAAGACTTTGCTGCTGCCTTAATGGTGAGAGTTAAAATCATCATAATCAAATGTTAAATCATGATTTAAAGCGACCTTGTTTGTGTTGCTGTACTGCACGTCAAACACAACAAGTGCCTTCATCAAATTCATCTACTAAATTTGATCAGAATCTAATGATTTTCCCCATTTTTTTGCAGAATCTAAGGACGAGGAGAGCCGTCCCACTCGACTCACTGCTGATGACGTCAGAATGGTACGTCTGATCAATGTGTGTCTTTTGCATCGTGAGATAATTTCACATCGCCGAGTAAAGAAGGAAATATTTAGTTCTGTTACTTTTATTTGTAAATGTTATTGCTATACTTTAATGAAATTAAATAAGTTTATCACTGTTTATATATCCCATCGCTTGTCAGTAGGATGGTGCCAATCTTTGATCGAAAATATAAAAGGTGGAATATGACTTCCCACAACTCCACATTCGTCGTTATCATTTTTAAAAACAAATTTAACATTATATCACTCATCCTCTTCTTCTGACTCTTGTAACCATTAGCGCTATTGTTTTCTGTGTATTTTGCAGTTCCATCTCGCGAGTGGACCGGGTACATCCGACGTCATGAGTGACTGTACTTCACTTTGGAGCTCAGAAAGTGATGTATCTGCCACCCACATCGCTCCGACGCACAGATCGGACGATTCTGACAGCGATAGCGTTATTTCCTTAATTATCTCTTCAAATCTACCTCTATTTGACGAAAACCTCGACCTTGATGTCAGCAGAGACTCAAAATCGAGCTCAGAGGGCGTCCTGTCAGATCTGCCGAACATCGATGATCATGACAGCGATGACGATTCTTTCACAATCGTTAGCAGCCTCTTCCATGATTCGGTATCTCTCACCACCTTCGATGATGACGACGACGACGATGACGATATCGATGATGTCGAGGAGGATGACTTTGATGATTTTTCATTCAGCAGTGTCTCTGATTATACCGACATATCTCTCGACATCAGCGATGTTGATGACGACGACGACTACAGCCTCACGTCCGTCACCGATCTGTCTAACTATACCATAGACTTGTTCGACAATGATGATGATGACACATCTAGCCTAGACGTGTCGAGCCTTACTGACCACAGTGTCTGCGACCTCGCGCTCGATGATGTCGAAACAATTGGACATGGCCACTCTGATATGGGCGATGATAACTACACGAGCTATGTTGTCGACATGATTCTGGGACAACTACTGAACGAAGCGGTTTCTGCACTCATTTTCCCTGCCTAGAAAACCATACACAACCGAGTGCACTTGCAAGAAAATAATATCGACTCTGTGCTACTTTTGAAAATAAATAAACCTCTTCTTTGAGCTCGACAAAATATTTTGATGTCATAATGGCGTGTTATATCTTTGTCTTTCTGAATCATAGTATGGTGATCTGCAAGCGCGAAACTAGTAAACTGATTTTTAAATGAAGTTGATGTTACTGTTTCTCCAATTTTCCTACCTTTATCAACTTAAAGTGAGCAACAAAATATGAATAATGTACAGTATGTGACGTTTGCCTTAGGTACTTCAGTGTGCACCTGAGAGATATATGGTTAACAAATGAATTATGTCAATATGGTCTATATCCTGTACGTGTGTGTGTGGAGATGGTGTGTGTGTGTGTGTGTGGGGGGGGGGGGGGATTTCCCGGAGATTTGTATCCAGTAATAAACATACGAAATGAATGAAAACTGTAAATAGCATGTATAGATGGACATGTCTGTCTCTCTCATTCTCTCCCTTTGGCTGTGTCTTTGAATCCCTCTTTCTGCACTAATTTCCCCTGCCTAGGGGTCCATAAAACGTTCCAACCTGTTATCGTGGTTATCATAACCACCCCTTTAACTTCTTCTGATCGATGTCTAATGAAGAGCCCCCCCCCTCCCTCAGCTCGATGTAAACACCAATCACAATCCGTTCTGAAAGTCTCGAGTTACTCTCATCCAATCACATTCCTGTGTGACAATGACAATGACAATAGCAGTTGCAATGACAATGATTTGACAATGACTTATTTCTCAATTCACCCATGAAAGGTATTGGAGAAATATGACATATAATATAAATGATAACGTTGGATTATATACACATAAAACAAAACAAAAAACAAGCAAAATACAAGCAAAACAAACAAACGAAACATATCTGAATTCGTAGCCATGAAACTGTCTCCATGGCAGTAAGAATTAAATGTGATCGACAACAAGTTACAAGTTATCAAATGGCGTACATGATTAAGGGGCGCCCACACCTATATTTGTCAAATATCTGCGTATATTGGCCCAAACGATTATGACGTTACGTTTGTGGGTGTGCGAATCTCTTATACGCACTTTGAGCTATGTAACTTTTCTCCAATCAGCTGGCTAGTATGAGCGTCGCAAACTATTATGACATCATATCGTTATGGTAATATTCGTTGCGTAGTGATAACATTTTATGTTACTGAATCTTCATTCTTATTGAATTCCCCTTTGCATACGGATGTCGTTTCTTGCTTCTCCGACTATGCCTTCCATGCGAACTCTGGATATTTTGACAAAGATGTAACATGACCTGTTACATGAACATAAGAAGTCATTTACGTGTCATGGTTGAGTGAATACACCTTAAAAATCACACAAGAAATGCCAAATTGTACTATTAAAATATCATAAAGAATCACCCTTGTGGCTTTTGAAAAGTCACATTTTTGCCTTTAGCGTTTGCTCACTCATGCATGACTGAACCGATCAATATCATTTCCACGAGAAAGTTAGCCAATGAGTGTATCAACACCACTTCCAAATTACTTTGCCAATAACCTCCTGGATAAAAAGTTATGCGGTTGAGAAAAGGGCGGGGGGGGGGGGGGGGGGACTAACATGATTATAGGGCGCGCGCACACCTATATTTGGCAAATATTTGCGTGTTTTGGCCAAAGACGATTATGACGTTTCGTTGGTAGGTGCGCAAATCTCTTATGCGCGCTTTGAGCTATGTAACTTTTGTCCAATCAGCTGGCTAGTATGAGCGTCGCAAACTTTTATGACGTCACATCGCTATGGTCACATTCGTTGCGTAGTGATAACATTTCATGTTACTGAATCTTCATTCTTATTGAATTCCCCTTTGCATACGGATGTTGTTTCTTGCTTCTCCGACTATGCCTTCCATGCGAACGAGAAATCGTTTCTTCAGCAGATTCCGCCAAAGATTGAACAAAGGTCTTCGAAGACTTTGCTGCTGCCTTAATGGTGAGAGTTAAAAATCATCATAATCAAATATTTTATCATGATGTAAAGTGATGTTGTTTGTGTTGCTGTACTGCATGTCAAACACAACAAAGCAAGTGCCTTCCTCAAAATTCATCTACTAAATTTAATCAGAATCTACTGATTTTCCCCAATTTTTTGCAGAATCTAAGGACGAGGCGAGCCGTCCCACTCGACTCACTGCTAATGACGTCAGAATGGTACGTCTGATCAATGTGTGTCTTTTGCATCGTGAGATAATTTCACATCGCCGAGAAAAGAAAGAAATATTCAGTTCTGTTACTTTTATTTGTAAATGTTGTTGCTGTACTTTAATGAAATTGAATAAGTTTATCACTGTTTATTTATTCCATTGCCAGCCAGCAGGATGGTGCCAATGTTTGATCTAAACTATAAAAAGTAGAATATGATTTCCCACAACTCTTCATTGGTCGTTATCATTTTTAAAACAAATTTAACATATCACTTCCCCTCTTCTTCCGACTCTTGTAACCATTAGCGCTGTTTTTTTCTGTATATTTTGCAGTTCCATCTCGCGAGTGGACCGGGGACATCCGACGTCATGAGCGACTGTACTTCACTTTGGAGCTCAGAAAGTGATGTACCTGCCACCCACATCGCTCCGACGCACGAATCGGATGATTTTGACAGCGATAGCGCCATCTCCTTCATTATCTCTTCAAATCTACCTCTTTTTGACGAAAACCTCGACCTCGATGTCAGCAGAGACGCAAACTCGAGCTCAGAGGGCGTCTTGTCAGATCTGCCGAGCATCGATGATCATGACAGCGATGACGATTCTTTCACAATCGTTAGCAGCCTCTTCCATGATTCGGTATCTCTCATCAGCTTCGATGGTGACGACGACGACGATGACGATATCGATGGTGTCGAGGAGGATGACTTTGATAAATTTTCATTCAGCAGCATCTCTGATTACACCGACATATCTCTCGACATCAGCGATGTTGATGACGATGACGACTACAGCCTCACGTCCGTCACCGATCTGTCTAACTATGCCATAGACTTGTTCGACAATGATGATGACACATCTAGCCTAGACATGTCGAGTCTTACTGACTACAGTGTCTGCGACCTCGCGCTCGATGATGTCGAAACCATTGGACATGGCCGCTCTGATATGGGCGATGATAACTACACGAGCTATGTTGTCGACATGATTCTGGGACAACTACTAAACGAAGCGGTTTCTGCACTCATTTCCCCTGCCTAGAAAACTATACACAACCGAGTGCACTTGCAAGAAAATAATATCGACTCTGTGCTACTTTTGAAAATAAATAAACCTCTTCTTTGAGCTCGACAAAATATTCTGATGTCATAATTGCGTGTTATATCTTTGTCTTTCTGAATCACAGTATGGTGATCTGCAAGCGCGAAACTAGTAAACTGATTTTTAAATGAAGTTGATGTTACTGTTTCTCCCATTTTCCTACTTTTATCAACTTAAAGTGAGCAACAAAATATGAATAATGTACAGTATGTAACGTTTGCCTTAGTTACTTCAGTGTGCACCTGAGAGATATATGGTTGGCAAATGAATTATGTAAATATAGTCTATATCCTGTACGTGTGTGTGTGGAGATGGAGCGTGTGTGGTGTGTGTGTGTGTGTGGGGGGGGGGGATTTCCCGGAGATTTGTATTAAGTAATAAACATACGAAATCAGCCAGAATGAAAACTGTAAATAGCATGTATAGATGGACATGTCTGTCTCTCTCTCCCTTTGGCTGTGTCTTTGAATCTCTCTTTCTGCACTTAATTCCCTCGCCTAGGGGTCCATAAAACGTTCCAGTCTGTTATTACAACCACTAAATGATGCTCCCCTTTAACTTCTTCTGATCGATGTCAAATGAGGAGCCCCCCCCCCTCCCTCAGCTCAATGTAAACACCAATCACAATCCGTTCTGAAAGTCTCGAGTTACTCTCATCCAATCACATTCCTGTGTGACGATGACAATGACAATAGCAGTTGCAATGACAATGATTTGACAATGACTTATTTATCAATTCACCCATAAAGGGTATTGCAGAAATATGCCATACAATACAAATGATAAAGTTGAATATATATACATAAAAGAAAAAAAAAAGCAAAATACAAGCAAAACAAACAAAAGAAACATATCTGAATACGTAGCCATGAAACTGTCTCCATGGCATTTAAAAGTAAATGTGATCGACAACAATTAACAAATTATCAAATGGCGTATATGATTAAGGAGCGCGCACACCTATATTTGTCAAATATCTGCGTATTTTGGCCAAATACGATTATGACGTTACGTTGGTGGGTGTGCGAATCTCTTATGCGCACTTTCAGCCATGTAGGTTTTATCCAATCAGCTAGCTAGTATGAGCGTCGCAAACTTTTATGACGTCACATCGCTATGGTCACATTCGTTGCGTAGTGAGAACATTTGATGTTACTGAATCTTCATTCTTATTGAATTCCCCTTTGCATACGGATGTCGTTTCGTGCTTCTCCGACCATGCCTTCCATACGAACGAGAAATCGTTTCTTCACCAGATTCGGCAAAAGATTGCACAAAGGTCTTCGAAGACTTTTCTGTTGCCTTAATGGTGAGAGTTAAAATTTTCATAATGCAAAAATAACTTATGCTTAAATATGATATCATTAATGTTATTGTATTTCATTTTGAATACCGTAGGTTCCATCGTGGCTCCATCAAAACATATCTGCAAATTTGATCAGAATCTAATGATTTTCCCCATTTTGTTGCAGAATCTGAGGACGAGGATAGCCGTCCTACCCGACTCACTGCTGATGACGTCAGAATGGTAAGTCTGATCAACGTGTGCCCTTTGCTTCCTGAGACAATTTCACAGAGTTAAAACGGGAATAATAAGTTCTGTCACTTTTATTGGTTAGTGTTGTTGCTATATTTTGATTAAATTAAATAAGTTTATCACTGTTTATATATTCGATTGCTAGTCAGTACGATGATGCCAATGTTTGATCTAAAATGTAAAAAATAGGATATGATTTCCCGCAACTCTAAATGGATCACTATCATTATCAAAACAAATCACACATGATATTCCTCTCTCTCGTTTTCTTACTGTTGTAACCATTAGCGCTGTTGTTTTCTTTGTGTGTTGCAGTTCCATCTCGCGAGTGGACCGGGGACATCCGACGTCATGAGTGATTGTACTTCACTTTGGAGCTCAGAAAGTGATGTATCTGCCACCCACATTACTCCGACGCACGGATCAGACGATTCTGACAGCGATAGCTTCATCTCCTTCATCATTTCTTCAAATCTGCCTCTATTTGACGAAAACCTCGACCTCGATGTCAGCAGAGACGCAAACTCGAGCTCAGAGGGCGTCCTGTCAGATCTGCCGAACATCGATGATCATGACAGCGATGACGATTCTTTCACAATCGTTAGCGGCCTCTCCGATGATTCGGTATCTCTTCTCATCTTCGATGACGATGATGATGATGCTAATTATAATGATGATGAGGAGGAGGAGGAGGGTGACGACTTTGATGATTTTTCATTGAGCAGCGTCTCCAATTATACCGACATGTCTCTCGACACCAGCTATGCTGATGACGACGACGACTACAGCCTTACGTCGGTCATAGACCTGTCTAATTACACCTTGGACTTGTTTGATAACGATGGTGATGATGTAACATCTATCCTCGACGTGTCGAACCTTACTGGCTACGGTGTCTCCGACCTCGCACTCGATGATGTCGAAACCATTGGACCTGGTCGCTCTGATGTTGGCGATGATAGTCACATGACCACGTTGGTCGACATGATTCTCGGACAGCTGTTAACCGAGACTGTTTCATCGTTGCTTCCCTTTGCCTAGAACCATCGCCGAATGTTCTTGCGTGACAAATAATCATATTGACTGTGTACTACTTACTCTTGCAATATATTTCGATTTAAGCAAATCAATAAACGTTTTCTCGGCAAATTATTTCGATGTGTTCTGTATTTTTGTATTTCTGAGTTACATTACGATGATCGTTAAGCGTGAAAGAACTACGATAATCTATAAATGGAAGTTAATATTGCAATTGCTCATGATTCCTTCATTTAGATGTTTAAAGTTATGAATAGAAACTGTGTTATAAAACACTTTCGTCTTTGGTAACTTCAGTGTGAGCATGAGAGAAATATGACTGAACTGCCATTAAAACATAATTTTAATACAACAAATGAAATATATCAGAAGCGTGTATGTGTATACGTTTGTAAGGGGAAGGGGTTTACGTATTATGTAGAATTTAGTCAGTAGATAAACAAAATAAATAAACAAAATATTGTATGGAGAGATTTTATGAAAACGCCTTAACTGTCCCCTAAATGTGTAAGGCAGTTGCAATTGACGGAATGCCTCTAATGTATTAGACTATAGAGGGCGCTATAACGTTATCATTCACGGGAGGCTCTTTCCACAAAGTCATGACTGTGTTTACTAGTAGACTGGCAGCATGGATATGGAAACGCTAAGTAAATAACATGATTTTCTATTTGCTGATTTTAAGTAGGTTTTACTTATTTACCAACCATCTCCCTTCTCCCTCTCCTCTTCCTTATTTGTTATTTTATCTCTGCCCGTTATGTGGGTTTATTTCTAGTGTGTGGAGAACATGGCTTTGCTAGAGATCTAATGACAGTAGGAAAACAAGCAAGCAGTATAAATTTAGAGAGAACGCTTGGAAAGTTGAGAACTCTATCAGCTGCAGGCAACGGAAATGGGTGTTCGTCTGTAATATTAATTCTTTAAACTTAATCATGAAAACCTGATTCGTGCTTGAGCGTAAATGTGCATGCAGAACATTCCTTTCCCTGGGGTGAGGTGGTTGGTGGTGGCGCTGGTTTGAAGAGGGAGGTTGGGGGGGGGGGGGGGTCATCTTCCTGAAGCCATGCAACTTCAGCTTCTGTTCGCCTCTGTTATCTTCCACCATTCCTATTCTTTTGTGTGCTTCTGTGTGTTATAGAGTTATACGAATGGGGTAACAAAATTGTAGGTTTTGGATTTGTGTGTGTGTGTGTATGTGTATGCGTGTATGTATGTGTGTATGTGTGTGTATGTGTGTGTGTGTGTGTGTGGGGGGGGGTGCCTAGTGTATATGCGTGTGTATGTGCGTGTGTGATTCTGTATATGCGTGTGTTTATGTATGTTTGTTTGAAGGGCGGGGGCGCTGTACCCCTGAACGAACCCCTTTCATGTTGCCGATCTTCACGTGGCAAACTCCTACCATGTTATGGGTTACCTGATTATCGGTCATGTTTTCAGGATGAGCTCGAGGCGCGCGAGCTATTTTAATTGACCTTGCTGGGTAAACGGTGGTGTGCTGGGAGCAATTAGGAGAGACAAAACAACGCTACATCGCTACAGTGGCACGTGCCAAAGTGATGTCTTCGTTAGGGGGGTGTCTGTGTGAGGAGAGTTCGTAGCACGTTAGCTGTTCATAGGGAACTGGTTGGGATTGGGGTGGGGTGGGGTGGGACCTGTGTACAGTTGAGGCCAGAAGTTTACATACACCCAGGAAATTCAAAGAAAAGTTGGCACTTGCCAAACATAAAATTCGTCATGGAAGTATTTATATTTCTGAAGAAAAAGTAAATGTTACGATGTTTGGCAAGCGAGCGAATTTCACTGAATTCCATGGGTGTATGTAAACTTTTGGCCTCAACTGTATGCCTCAAAGGCCACAGCACACGACCCGATTTGACCACGATTCTGCAGTCGTAATCGCCTGCGACTCGACTTGTGACTTCAACTTCTTGTACAAATCCAATGACCGGGCTCTGTGATTCAGCCAGTCGCAGAGCCGTACGATTGATCGGATCGTGTTGTCTGCGATGGCCGTAATAGTCAGATTAACAGTAGCTCTGGGCAGTTCGGAGAATCACAATGCAATTCTTGGCATACATAATATCAAGTTTTAACCCTGCCTCATATATGCCCGTCTTTTGGATCGTGCCTTATTACAGCATGCGCGTGTATTTGACAATACAATTTAAAAAAAAATAGAAAAAGCTGAAATGATCAGTAATACCTGTAACAGATGTACAAAATAATTGTTCTCTAAAGCTTTCATACATGTCTACGCTCGCCATGAATACCAAGATACTGGGAACATGATACAACGAGTAAGTATTTTCAACAATTTTCACCAAACCTTTCGCAAATCTTTACAAATATGCATAAAAAAGGATTAATGGTCTATTGAATACAGGTTCTAATAATGTGTTCTTTTTTCATGATAATTTTTATGATTTAAATGATACAAGTACTGATAACGACTTGTAATAAGACTTAAATTACATTGATAATCTAGCTAATACTAGGTAATACAAATGATAATAATAATACAACTTTCTTAATAATATCCATACAAACCTGAATGGTTTTGGAGTGTTGTTTCAATTGTCACCGTCACTCATTTTCTGAACAAAGTGAACAATGTAAATGGGCTCACCATGAAAGATGCTCATCCGACATTCATTCATTAAATTTTAATTAAAAATTCATTTTCCATATTTCATAAAATAAACAATAATGACACCATTTAAACATTGAAACATAATTACAAAATTGCACTGCATTTTTGACGTATGATCATGTACAATGAAAAAAACATGGAAAACAGGTGAATGCAACGGCATCCCTCACTCCTGCGGGCTGATGTAGATGCTCGGGGTTTATGGTTCCATTCCAGCATAACGCCTGCCCTCTTCCCTTCCGCCCCTACCCCTCTCCCCTTACAACCACCTCAACCACCATCATCACCACCACCACCACCACCTTTCTGCCGTGGGCTATTTTCACAAGCGATACGAATAGGTGATTCATCGCATACAAGCCGTTTTCACCAAACTCATTAATATTTTGCACACCCCTCATGCTTACGTGCGCTCATCAAACACGTACAGAGCACGTTTTGTCTACAGGGATGTGTAATAGTCAGGCCTAGGTTAAAGACAACCATTAGGTTTTTGCAGTCATCTACTCAAAATGTCTACTGAATTATTATATATTTTCAGTGGCAAATGTCTCAGTTTCTCCGTTGAAAGTCCTGCATGTTGGCTTTAGAAATACACCGCGCCAATTTGTTTTCGCAAAACTTACGGGGAAGAGGTAATAATTTTGATAATGTTGTGAAGTCGATCTGTACCAGGTTGCATGCGTCAGGTCTATTAAGGTTGTTTTTTCCCTAAGTTCTTCGTCTATGAATATAAGAAATTTAAAACCTAGGTTGACTTCCTGTTCCTTTTCCTATTTACTTAAAGTGGTTTGAATAAAAGGCTTAATTTCGTTTGATTATTCAGACGAAAACATCCCTTCAGCTTTAACGCCCCGCTCTGTTAGCACGGAAGACAGAAAATGCCCCTCACAGTACAAACACGAGATCATGGGTGAGACCGCCGCCCCCCCCCCCCCACGACCCCTCCTCTCACTGCCCTGTCCTCCCTACGACCCCTCTTCTCCCTGCCCTGCCCCCCTATGACACCCTTCCCTCCCTACCCTGCCCCCTACCCTGCCCCCTACGATCCACTCCTCCCTCTACCCTGTCCGCTCTACGACCCCTTTCTCTCCCTGCCCTGTCCCCCCTACGACCCTCTTCTCCCCCTACCCTGTCCGCTCTACGACCCCTTTCTCTCCCTGCCCTGTCCCCCCTACGACCCTCTTCTCCCCCTACCCTGTCCGCTCTACGACCCCTTTCTTTCCCTACCCTGTCCCCTATTAACGACCCCCTTCCCTCCCTGCCCTGTCCGCCGTAAGACCCCTTCCCTCCCTGCCCTGTCCGCCTTACGAACCCTTTCTCTCCCTGCCCTGTCCCCCCTACGACCCTCTTCTCCCCCTGCTCTGTCCGCCCTACGACCCTCTTCTCCCCCTGCCCTGTCCGCCCTACGACCCTCTTCCCTCCCTTCCCTGTCCGCCCTATGACACCCTTCCCTCCCTACCCTGCCCCCTACCCTGCCCCCACGACCCCCGTCTTCTCCCCGCCCTGTCCCCCTTACGACCCTCTCCTACCCCTGCCCTGTCACCCTGCCCGCACTCCCTCGTGCCTTGAGTCAATTAGCACATGCAGAAAGACGACAACATCTCACATGGATGGGGAAACTAGTTTGCGTATATGAAGGAGTGAAAGTGTTTTGTATGCAAAGGTCGATTTCTCTCTATCGCCGCCTGTCTATCCGTCTCCCCCTCCTCGCTCGCTCTCTGTGTCTCATTGTCCATTGCCCCCCCCCCTCTCTCTCTACTTCTCTTTTACCCTTGTACCTTTGTAACTGGCCCTCGCGCCCCCTTTCTCTGTCTATATTTTGTGACTCATTGTTGGAGATGTCTCGTGGAATGAGGTTTTGAAAAGTGGTATATGTCGGTGATTTACATTTGTTTCTAATGCCTTGTCCTGGTGATCCACCCACAAATTAATGATCAAACGAAGATGTGAAATTACTGGCAATGAGATGGGTATCTTCAGCATAATGCCTCAACTCAAACACACCACATATACACACAAACGTACACACCACATATATATACACACACACACGCACACACATACACATACGCACAAACACGCACACACATACACGTACACACATACACGCACACACACACATACACATACACACACGCGCGCGCGCACATACACAGGTACAGTCTCCCATCCATCCCTCTCTATATTTCTTAATCTATTGGTGGTAACGTGCGTACGTGTATGTGGGCATTGATTAAGTGTGTGTGCTTTATTACGCATCGCCTTTTCACTTGTCATGTGCTAATTGGCCTTTTCGCCCGATGTTTGCCACTGCTCCAACAAACGTACCTACTTATAGCCTACTCGCTGCTACATATAGCCCCGCTTTATAGTGGTGCTTGTATATTAAAGGTGTAGTCTAGTTTTTAGACTCTCACGTATGAGGACACATTGTGTGCATGGGTACATTATAGTAAGTACTGCTTTCACAAGTAAATCTGGAAATATAGACAATGTATATTTTTTAACCAGGAGATATGTTAGTAGCCTAAGCGTCCAGACATAGTTGTGTTTACAGCAGTAATTCAAGAATAAACGGACTTTACAGTCTCGAAGTGAGGCTAGTAAAGGTATAGACAGTTATAAACCTAGCATCTTTCACGTCGTAGGGTCACTGTGGAGGAGAATAAAGTCTCATTAAAGGGATAGTTCACCCTGAAATTAACTTGGTTTTAATAAAAGCAGAAACATGAACAAAAAATGATTAGTAAAGGTTTGATGAAAATCCATCAAAGGATAAGAAATATACGATTGTTTGAAGTTTTGATTTTGTGACGTCACGTGCGAGATACTTTCCTAAAACAACACTACAATATATTAAAGGACCCCTTGGAAGAACAGCGGTAATTTTGTTGTTACCGTATTCTAACCGTAATCTGTGAAATATTTCATTAACCGTTTTATATTTATTTTGGAAAATAAAACAAACAAACAAACAAACAAACAAACGAATAAACAAACACTACCTTGCATGCACAAAAAAACTATTCCTCCATCAGTCCATGAATACTCAAAATAATAGGATACAAACAACCATACTTGGCAGTAGATAGCCGGGAAGTGTCTTCATAAACTAGACGGTCCCCTTTAATGACAAGCCGCTGTATGCATCATCCCCGACTCCACACTGACTGAAGGCAAAGCTTCCTCAAAACATCCTGGTCTCTCGGGACCGCCAAATCGAATTGCATCTAAATGCACTTTTAATCTGCCACCTAAATCTGGGAACTAATTTAGATGTCGCGAGGTTAGCGCGACGCCGGTGACACCTTACGCTCCCACCGGGCTGAGAGGGCTGAGAGGGAGGGAGGAGATGAAGGGGGGGGGGGGGAGGAAGGATGGGGATGGAGTGAAGA
Organism: Arbacia lixula; assembly: GCA_963669155.1. NCBI lineage: Eukaryota > Metazoa > Echinodermata > Echinoidea > Arbacioida > Arbaciidae > Arbacia > Arbacia lixula. Next base: position 26,305,555 of record OZ022582.1, on the reverse strand, counting down.
ACGGAAATAGGGGAGGTAGGAAGGGAGGGAGGAAAGATAAGGTAGAATATGGTGGTTGGGGGAGAGAGGTTAGCACGACGCCGGTGACACTTTACGCTCCCACCGGGCTGAGAGGGAGGGAGGAGATGGAGGGGGAGAGAAGATGAGGGGGAGGGGAGGAATGAGGGGGAGCAGGAAGGAAGTGGGGAAGATGGGGAAGAGGGGGATGTGGAGGGAGGAGATGAAGGGGGAGAGAATATGAGGGGAGGATAGGGGGAGAAGATTGGGGTTGGGGGAGTGAAGGAGAGAGGGGCAGGGAGGAAGAAGAGGGGGGATGTGGGGAGGGGGGGGGGGAGAAAACTCGAAAATATGGGATGGAAAGTGGAGAGGCGACAAAATGAGAGAGAGAGAGAGAGAGAGAGAGAGAGAGAGTGGACGGAGAAAAATGTTTAAAAATGAGGGAAGGGATATGAATGAGTTGAGGGAAAGTGAGAGGGGGCGGAGGGAGGAACATTAGGGGAGCGAGATATGAAAGGGGAAAGAGGGCGAGGGGTGGGCTGGGGTTAGATAACAAAGAGGAGAGGGGGAAGAATGGAGTTGGGGGAGAGAGAAAGAAGGGAGGGAGAACAAAAATAGGAAAGGGCGAGTAAAAAAAGGAGAAAAGAATAACGGATAGTGAGAAAGATAGAGAGAGGGGGAAGAGGAGGGAGACTGTGATAGAGGGGAAGAAAGAGAGAGAGAGAGAGAGAGAGAGAGAGAGAGTGATTAGAAGTGTCAGAGGAAGAGAAGAAAGAAAGCAGTGCTCCCTAGAGACCCGGTAGAGAGCTGGAGATGAAGGCCGCGCTACTAGTGTACAGTAACCCGCCACCTAAGCTCTACCACACGTCGCCTACTCCCATAATCACCCATAGGATTCACCAGCCCCCTCCAATCCCGCGCCCTTGGTGCGACGGTGCGCGCCAAACGCACGGTTAACCATCTGATACGGTAGCGCGTCGTGAGTGCGAAGATGATTCGCTGATACGCGAATGTCGGTGAAGCATCCCTTGCGTGCATACCATACCTGCCGTGGTATCTCGCAGGCAAAGCACCGCAGTGGTTGAACGCTGAGCAAAGTGCGTCTCTATTCTGCAGTGTTGTTTTAAAGTAACAAGGTGATTTATATATGCCTCGCGTGGAACTACGTTTATTGATTTCGCGCTTGCATGGTGGCATACAATTCATTGGATTTGTTCATTTGTGCAACCAAAGCATTCTCGTGTTTTGCTCGTGATCCCGAGGAATTAGTTCGGAGATGCATTCATTCCAAATGAGCACAAGGGAGAGCAAGTGAAAGGTAGGTTAAATGAATGATTCATCACCATCATTTGTATTACTTTATTTTTGTCTCTCTTTTTTCTTCCTTTCTTTCACCGTCTCTCTCTCTCTCTCTCTCTCTCTCTCTCTCTCTCTCTCTCTCTCCATATGTACCGGTACATAAACAAGTGCGACTGGTAATTAATTAACGCATAGGGCATGATGAAAGACAAAGTGGTGGAACATGTATCATCAGAGAGAGAGAGAGAGATGAGACAGAGAGAGAAACAGAGACAGAGACAGAGAGAGAGACAGAGACAGACAAAGAGATAGAGACAGAGGCAGAGAGAGAGAGAGACAGAGAGACAGAGACAGACAAAGAGATAGAGACAGTGACAGAGAGAGACAGAAGGGGGAATGAAAACTCTTAAGGAAGGGGTCGTTTATTGGAAAATATCGTTGGCATGGTGACAATTTATCCGAAGGAATGTTGCGGTAGTTTGCAGTAGTTTCACATCTACTTCTGATACATGTGACTTACGAGGCTGAAAAGCCCCGAAATTAAATCGAAACCAGTACGTTCTTTCTTAAGCACTGAACTGCTTTACTTATTTTTATAGGAATGGGGGCTTGGGGCACATGGGGAAGAAGAGGGGGAGGGAGGAGGTGGTGGGGGCAGGTAAATTGCTTAAAAATAATGAAGAATAGGCAGAGTATGAGAAACAAGGAGTGAGATGGGGGAGGAGGGGGAGAATTGAGATGGAAGATGGGATCTAACATTAAATAATATTAGCTGTAGATGAAGCGAAAACAACATCATCAGTAGTAGTATTAACAAAAATGATGATGCTAAGTAATGACTCACGACTGTCTTCATGTGGTCCAGTGTCTCAAAGCAGACGACCGTTATCGCCTGAAGTCAAAGTTTCAGCTTGACCGCGACGTCTGCAATCAGAATCTGATCAGCGCTAATCCCATCATGGATTCGAGCGCGGGATTGAGGGAACTGAGGCATGAAGAGCAGGTCTGAAGGGGGGCAGGCGAGGGAAGGGGAGGGGTGGTGGTGGTGGTGGTGGAGGGGAGGGGGAGGGGTGAAGACGTCATGAAGATACGCGGTGGTTTACAAGACTCGATAGGGGGCAACATCAGAACACCTGCCTCCTTGGAAAACACGCCGGTCTCCGGAAAGACGAGTCTATCCTTAGAAAGACATAGCAGTGTCTTAGTCTACGCCTAGTCCTAGATAATATTATTTTGTGTTTCGTGTTATGTGAGGGCACATGTGTGTGTTTGTGTGTGCGTGTGTGTGTGTGCGTGTGTATGTGTGTGTATGTGTGTGTATGTGTGTGCCTGTGTGTGTGTATGTATGTATGTGCGCGTGTGGGAGGATATGTGTGTAACGATATGTATATGTGTGTGCGTGTGTGTATGAGGTTATGTGCATGTTTGTAGGTTTGTGTGTGTGTGTGTGTGTGTGTGTGTGTGCATACATGTTATCTTTAGCACGCGGGCATTGTTATGTTTTCTCTTTGCCTTGCCTGTTTTTGTCTACAGGGTCATTGAGATCTTGATTCTGTACTTGTATCTTTCTAACGAGGTCATGCAGGGATCTCTGTTTTGAATCATTCTGTCATTATCTGCCGGCTATCCTTGTTCGCTTACCCTTTTATCTCTTCTGCCCTTCATCGTTGCGAGCGTATTCCTCCCCCACATACCATTAGAAACATTTTTGCATTACTTTCATTCATTTCGGTTTTTTACCCGTCCAGTGTCTTCTTCGTTAATGCTGTTTTTCTCAATATGCATTTGTGAATGTACTAATTCTATGTGTATTAATAGTGTCACGGAACAAAAATAAATTTTTGTACGATACAGCCTTTTAGATAGGGTATGTGTGTATGTGTGTGTTTGTGTGTGTGTGAGTTTATATGTGTGTATGTGTATATATGTGTTTGTGCGTGTGTGTGTGTGTGTGTGTGTGTGTGTGTGGAGGGGGGGGGTTGCTTGGCAAGAAAGTGTTCGTGAAACTATGAGTGTGAGATTTCATACACGTTATTGTTAGGCTATAATGCTGATTCCTTCCGAGTTTCATGACTTTTGCAAATGGGACACCTTGTCTTTAATATCTCACTGTATATGTTTGCTTTTCATGAGTTGATAAGGATAATGTAGTGAAAAATGTAAAGAGAACAGACAAAATTAATTCGTACATTTTAACACATGTGTTATTGTTATTCTTGTACAATTGTTTACATTACGGTAAGATTATGTTTTGTGGCTCCTCGCTCTTCTTTAACAATACTCACCATTTAATATTCAGTAAGAATTCAACAACGGGGATCTGACAAATGAGCATGGAATTATCACGACCAACGAATGTGTAAGTAAACAATGAAAAACCTATACACGGCACGTAGTGAAGAACGTCATTGTAATTCGTGGAATATACAACGCATGTAGAGCACAGGTTGTACATTGGAAGGTAATAAAACAAGGATATGTGATTTTATCCCGTGATAAGGACATCAATTTGTACATTTCGAGGCGGTGGAATTGGACCGCGCGCAATATAACTCGCGTTTGGTGCGATATTAGCTGCACGGCGGATTTGGGCGGGGAGAAAGTAGTGAAAGTGAGACGCGATGAAGAGACGCGATGAAGAGAAGTGATAGCGCCATTGTGATCAAGGTGATAGAGAGAGGTCGATGGGCGAAGTGACACAAAGAGGCGAGAGCGAGTCAGTGTAAGACAGGTTAATAATAGAATGACCAATCCGGGGTAAAGGGGGCACCCGTGTCTGACCCACGGGACTGGATGAATAATACAGGAATCGGGAGACAAACACGAGAATGACGTCTGGAAACATGAAACGAACACGTAAGTCGTGTTTCACACGGTTTACTTTTGATATTGCAACATCTACTATTACGTTTACCGCTGATACTACTACTACTACTACTACTATTACTACTACTACTACTAGTAGTAGTAGTACTACTACTATTACTACAACTACACCTTCTGCTACTCCTACTGATGATAATAATGATGATGATGATGATGATAATAATAATAATAGTAATAATAATAATAATGATGATCATGATGACAATACTACTACTATTACTACTAATAATGATAATATTGTATAATGATTATAAAGTAATTATATAACAATCATCCCCACGACGACACAGTTATTATATGATTGCAGTGTTATGACGGTGAACGTAATGATATTGTACCACATAACAATTGAAATATAAAGAAAAGGTGCCTATCATTGCGTTCCTTATTTGGGTGCAATCACTAAAGCTCTGGAGAAACCTGACAATGTAATCTCTTCTTCAATGCCACTCAGAAATACCAACCAAGATAAATATGAATCATCATCATCATCAGGCCTTTTTCAACCATTTTTGGATGAAGAACTCCTTAATCAGTTTCCATTCACTTCTATTTGCTGTCATTCTGTTCCATGTTGCTGTGTTTTTGTATGATGATATTTCGTCTCTCCACTTTCTCTTTTGTCGACCCCTTCTTCGTTTTCCTGTTCTTGATTGCCATTCTGTGAGTTTCTTGTTCCATCTGTTGTCTTGTGTTTTATATAAGTGTCCTGCCCATCTCCATTTCATTTCTTTATTTTAACTATAATATCTTTGACCTTCGTTTTCTGTCGTATGTCAGTGTGCTTCACTTTGTCTAGTAATGTTGAATTGAGCATTCTTCTTTCCATAGCTCTTTGTGTTGTTCTCAATTTTATGTTCTATGTTTTAAGTTGTAGACCAGGATTCTGCTCCATATGCCAATATGACTCATACTTTGCATTTAACAAGGAAAAAAACAGTTATACCTTAACCCACTTTTGTGTGATTATAAAGGTAAATATAAACGTGTCTCAATAACATGCCATAAGTTCAAGTTCAAGTTCAAGTTTCATTTTTCATTAAGGGAAAATATCAGAAATTTACAATTTACATAATTTAATAACTTAAAATGATAAGGGTTTCTTCCACGTAAAATTAGAGGGCTTGAGAAGATTAGGAGGTACCATTACAGAGTGAAAATATAAAAAATACACTGTCAATACAGTTTATTTGAAAACAAAATACAAATGGGGAGGGGCGGGGGAATTACAAAAAGATTTATATTACTTGTGAAGTATTTTTCAAAAAGATATTTTCTTTACTCAATAGCTACCATATAAACTGCTAAGGAGCTCTCCTCATGTTGCCATGGCAACTTAAACTTACATTAGATAGAGAAAGAGAGAGCAATAACAAGGCTCTTGGTTTGAAAGGGAAAACAATTCAGATCGGAGTGACAATTTGGATTCCAGCTACGTCACACACGAGAGTGTTATATAACCGGCATCTCGAACGTAGAAGGTCGGACATGTATGCTTGTACAGTGCAGCGGACTGCTATATTGTCAACAAAGGGTCCATGTGAATCCGCGTGTTGGTCATTAATGACGCCTGAGAAAACGTTGACCACGTGATACTGTCTTTCCCACTGACCATTATCACTGACCTCGCGTGTAACAGTCACTTTAATTACTCTTGCTCGGAAACTAGAGTGAACGGTCGTATGTCCTTATATGGCTTGTATCTCTCTGCGCGGAGGGGGAGGGATCGACAAATTAAATGACACGGTGCTTTGCTCGTCTATTTTAAGGTCTGTTTGTGTCTGTATCGAGCAGGGCCAGTAGGTATGCTACATGGTTGTATTGTCTGTTTGGAGAGAGGGCATCTACAGATCATGAAACCAGAAGAGTTGCCTCAACACATTGACATCTGAGCAGCTGAACTACCCGCGATACATTAAGCCAAACACACGGACAGAAACACACATATCCACAATTAAACATACATACATACACACACACACGTGTGTGCGCGCACACATACACAAACACAAATACTGTACACATAAACACGTATCCATGCACGCACACATCCACACAAACACACACACACACATACACACACAAACGCACACTCTCATACACGCACATACACAGAAAAACACGGACAAACATAAGTCATCTACACAATGTATTGAACATAAAAGCAAACATAGACACAGGCAAGCACATACTTAACTCCTTCTCTGCCAGCCTCCACACTGCCCACTGGGAATGGCGTGTTTACAGTGCAAACATTTCTCAATGGCGCATATGGAGTTTAACAAGGAAGCACGCCCACGCGATCTGTTTAACACAGAATCAGCCTTGCGCAGACATAGCAAATCCCTCTGTTTGCGCATTGGTATAAATACACGTGCTTTTCTCCCAAGGAGAAAACAAGAGCGACTCATGATGACAATTAAATTTGTAAGAGTCAGTAATTTCCAGAAAGTTATTTTGAAAATGTCCTCCTTGTTTGCCTGAAGGTTAATCTTCTTTTATTTCAAACAATCCTTGATCTGCAAATTCCAAAAGCCATACCACACCCAAACAAATTCTTTTCCTGTACATGTAAGTTTATAAAGTACTTTAAATGAAGAGCTACATTTACCCAGCTTGAGGCTTATGCTGCATTTTCAGTGACGATATCCGAAGCCGTGGGTGAATTCTGGCTAAAACTCCTAAACTTTATTCAAGGTTTAGGACAAAAAAGTACTAAATTAGAAATGACTTTATGATTTCACGAAGAGAACTACTGCATTATTATGAACGTTTCATGACTTATTACATAATTCAATCGAGGACAACTGCTTGGTTGAAGCTCGACTGAAAAAAAAATGTCACGTTTGGTTCGTTATCTGACTTATGCGTGCGCCATAAGCCAGCGAAACAAAGCTGCCCGATCGCGGGTGCTGATTGATGACCAAGAAACAGCATGCATATAGCACGGTGGAAAAAATGTGAAACCTTAACCCGGAACAGAGCCGCGAAGCTGCGGATTTTGGTTGTCCCTCTCTTTAGCCCCGCCCGTACCCCTAATCCACGCATTAGCTCCATTCTCCTGTGACAAATTGCGGGGATTCCTCGGCGGATCAGCCTGATCTTGACAGAAGTTCGGACCTGGGACTTATCAGGGGTGCGAGCGCCATGATGCGGGGTTCTTTTCTTACACCGCAAACATCCATCGACTTGGTGTCGGACATATATACCGAGCTTGTGGAGTTTGAGTATATTGTATCAAGGCTGTACGCTCGCTTCATAGATCCATGCTTGTGTGAATTTCAATGCTGTTTACAAGTTCGATGGGGGAGATAGAGAGGGATTAGCTCTTGATAAACCAATAATAGATTTTACCGCTACAAATACAATCAAATTTTACAACACATTATCAAGTCTGGTAAGTTCGCAAGAACGAAGTTGTTTTTATATAAATCAGAAGAATGAGACAAACACCCGAATGCTAGTTGGAGCATGGACCCTACCACGAAGGGTTCATGCTTTGAGCGAATCCCAGGTTCTGACCAATGCTTATCGGAAACGCTCAATGCTCAGAAAACGCACACACATCGTGCGCTATGCCTTTGGAACAGCGCGCGATCAGATTGCAAGGCCCGCGTCAAAATGAGTTCAAACTAGATAGCTTCTCTAGCACATAACATCAAACCGATTATTGAGTGTGAGTGAAAGTGACGCGCATAGTGAGCGTGCGGTCGGTGCAACTTTCCATCTCCCTGCCATTTATTTCGCTCCTCACCCGATAGTCGCCAAAGATGACTCACGGCAGAATAATGCGTTCAATCCGTCACGATATTTGTTTTTATTGGTATCCACTAGAATTGAACTGAGCTGATTTGAGATTCACATTCTTCCATCAATACCAGAAAAGTGTAATAAGAAGAAATTGTGGCATCACATACATCATTGAATATAGACAGTAACAAACGATAGATATTGTAACATACACCACTTAAATTTTAACGTGTCTTGCTCATACAGAATCGAACATATTACAAATGTGGGAAAGCCTATATATTAAATGCGAGACTTGTGGGGTAATAATTGACGACGTGTCACAAATAATGAAATGATCAGCTACGCGAAAGCATCGATAAATATAAAAAAAAATTGTAAAATGGCCAATGCATGTTGAGAAAAACTAGTGCGAAACAAAACCTGGCATGTAAATACGGGAGAAACAAACTGATACGAATAAAAGCGATAAAATGAGAAGTGAATTGATGTATGAAGAAGGAAGCCACTTGGAATGATGAAGGGCAGAGAGTACTTGAAAAATAACGGAATAAGGATAAGTGGCAGCTAATGTAAGGATGTAAAGAGTGAAAATAGAAACGCCTGATCTCATTAGAAAGACACAAACACAGAACCAAGATCATAGTAACCCTGTAAATTTCGTTAAAGGCAAGACAAAACACACCAACACACACACACACACACCTACACACAAACAAACATGTACATATGCACATAAATAGTATGTATATATGTTAAATGTGTTTTTATTGAACATTTCATCAAATAAATATTACATTAACGTAGAATGAAGAAACATCTTACAGTCAATCTAAAGCAAATACAGATTCAATACGATTGTAAACATTCACTATTTAGATTTCAAATAGTCTACAATGTTTAATTTCTAATTAGTCACGCACGTACAATCAAACATTTACATACACATTTATGCATAAAGATACCATACGCACACAAACTCATAAACATCGCGCATACAGAGAGAGAGACAGAAAGACAGACAGACAGACATACAGATCAGCACACACTGCATGACATCTATATGGGAACCTGACAAGACATGGGCTCTTTGGTGATACCTTGAATTCATTGTTCATGAAAATGTGTTTATTTTTGTTTGTTAAAATGGATAAAGAATTAAAGTCTTCATAGAATATGTCGTGTTCTCATATAAATACTTGAAGAGACACAAAAACACAAAAAGTCCACCAATCTCTCAGTTCCCTCCAGAATATTGTATTGAATTTGCAGGTCATGGTAGAAAAGATTTGGGCTCCGTAAAGAGCTGCGTTTGATCTTAATCGATCGCAAGTCCAATCCTCTATTTGTAATAAACATAGTCACGATGGAAATCAATCGCAAGTCAAGTTACGACTTATCGCTATCTATTATAAGACAAGACCTTATTCAAAGTAAATCAATCACTGAGTTTCGATATTAAAAATACGACTCCAGTACTTCACTCGGATCTAGCCGGAAAGCAAATTGAAGACACCAAAACATGTAGAAATCTTGGGGTAATTTTCGACAATTACATTTGACAATGTCATCACACAAAAATATCGTTCAGCTTCGTTTGCACTTTACAAAATTGGTAAAATTCGTGATTTTATTGATAGAAGTACAACTGAACGTTTGGTTCACGCATTTGTTATGTGTCATTTTGACTTCTGCAATAGTCTCCTTTTTCAATTACCACTTCGCCAAATTCAAAGACTATAAACTATTCAAAATTTAGCAGCATGACTTGTTACACGTACAAGGAAACATGCTTCAATATCTCCTGTCTTACGTAATTTACATTGGTTACCAGTCCAGTCTCGTGTTAAGTTCAAGATATTGTTATTAGCCTATGAATGTTTTCATGGATTAGCTCCTGCTTATCTAAATGACTTACTCACTGTATACAAACCAACACGAAATCTTCGATCATGTAAAAAGAATTTGTTTATTGTTCCTCCTATACTTACACGAACATATGGTGAACGTTCATTTGCCCATGCTGCTCCAGTTTTATGGAATAGCCTCCCTGACACTCTTAGGAATATCAATATCATAGATAGGTTTAAGTCTGTTCTTAAAACACCTATATATTCCAAATGTCAAAATGATTTAAGGAACTCAGTAACCTAATTTCCCCTTTTCTTTGCTCCTCAAAGCGCATAGAGACTTTCTTATGTTATATGCAATATGCGCAATATAAAAATGGTTTATTATTATTATTATTATTATTATTATTATTATTATAATTATTATTATTATTATTATTATTATTATTATTATTATTATTATTATTATTAACTGCACGTGTACTTGGTCTTTGTTCGTCATTTTAACATCACGGAGCTGTAAAGTAGTTCCATGCTCAGCCTGGTATCTGCGCTCAAACTGTCATGACTGTAGGGTCATGGCGCCGCGTTGAGTGCATTGATTCCTCACGTCCTCTACCCAACGTTTACACCCCCTTCGCCCCGCTCAGGCATCCCTCACGGGCGTAGACGCACCCTTCTCCCCTTAAATACCCCCCCCCCCTCCCCCCTAGGCCGTGGCGGAGCCATAACGAGATATACCTATACATCACTGAGTTACCCGCCGGCCCGCCCGCCCGGGCTAAGTGATTACACGAGTGATTCAACTCACTCTACTTATCTCGAGCAAATGCATGCCTAGGAGCTTGTCAGGGTTGTTTGCAGGCTGCTGCCCCTCTTACGGTCCTAAGTGGAAGCGATTATCTGCCGTATTTGAACTAATCAGTAGTCGTTTGCCCAATTCTCAGCATCAGACGAATGCTGGCTTCTGCAATACAAAAGAACATATTTCTTTCATAACACATATGATGGTCAGAAAAGTCGCATAAATAAAAATTATGTTTTGTAAATGTCTAACTCAATTCAATTCAATCTTAACCATTTTCTTCATAGCAAGTTTTATATACAAACGAGACAAACGAATATCACATACTTCGATTGAACTTACAATGATAATATTTCAAATACAATAGCATAACATGATCTAAATTGAACATATTATATAAGAAAAAACACGAAGAAGGCGCCAAACATCCTTTCCACAAAGCTTGAGACGGACATGCCCTCAACGAAAGCTTAACACTAATACATTATATCCTACCACACTACTGCTTTTTCGTCTTTTAATAAAAAAATTACTACGAGTTATGTTACCATGTTATGTTAACACTTTTGATACTGATACCAATTTAAAAAGAATTTTTCAAAAAAAATTGTAAAATTGAAAGCATTAAAATATTCCCAAGCATTAACCTACCATACTCTCTAATTTTGCAATGTGCCCCAACCGGTCAATAGCATAAATTAAGACACGACGGTGCAAAGAAGAGAACTATCTTAGCCTGATTTTGAAGTTAGCTACGTCGAAAACGCTTCAAGTGGCGAAAGAAAAACTGGGACAACGTGGGTGAAAAGATTTGAAAAGTGGAGAGATTCATATACAGGATAGGAAGAGATGGTGTATGTAAATGGGAGCAACAGAGAGAGAGAGAGAGAGAGAGAGAGAGGGGGGAGAGAGAGAGAGAGGGAGGGAGAGAAAGGGGGAGAGAGAGAGAGAGGGGGGGGGGGGGAGGAGGGGGATGTGGTAGAGCATGATTCGTTCATGTGATATGTATTCGCCAGCTGCGGTTTTTTGTTACTCATCGTGAATGATAACTGACATTTCATATCAATCATTTCAAAGGTGTTTTATAAAACATGCCATACATGTGTAAGTACATGTGTATGGCGAATCAAGAACAACCCCACGTTCCATGTCGTGTCGTGTCTCTGGGGATTGGGGTTACCCCCTTCGCCCCCCCCCCCTTCCCTCACACGCTCCTACCCAAACTCACCCAACACGTATAGGCCCTTATTGCGTAAAACGTGGTATAGTGTGTGTCCGTGTACTTCCCGGATTTCGCGGCTCCCCTCTCCCTTCCCCTCCCTCACCCCACCCAGCGGACAGCAAGCTCCAAGTACAACCATGACGTCATCATTGTTTGATATCACTGAATATATTCCTCTTCTCGTATCAAACATAATCCGCCTGTGCCCCATGAGTTATAGTAGTAGGGTCTATGGTCAGAGGGACAACCAGGCAAACAGCTAGCACGACCTGGCGTGATATATCTAGCAGCTAGTTGTCTCATTCTGTATTGTTCGGTGTATCATCGAAGGAGGTGTGATATTTTAACAGTTTACTGTTTTGCAATGACAATTTGTAATGTAAATGGAAGTATATGTGTATATATTTATAAAGATATATATTAAACAAATAACAAATAATGATACCAAAAGATGAAGTTACATTTAGTGTTAAGAAGATGAAAAGGAGTTACCCTTGTATTGTGACTTTATTTTGTATAACGTTGACATGCTGCTGATAACAGAGATTTACTTTCAAACAGGAGAACTATATAAACTGGTAAATGAATACGTAAAAATATGAAAATACATAGAGCTATAAGCATTGAAAATGGTTGCTTCATAACCAACTTTCGTAGGACATTGAACATTGTAGGACATCATATAACCTCGTTCACACCACCTCTTTAAAACGACATTACTAGCGAGTGCGAACGCAGCCGTAGATAGCGGGGAGGTCAGGGAGCTGTGGCATCCGTATCATCAGCTCCTAATCGGGTTTCTAGTTTCAGTCGATGCATTCACACACACATATATACTAGTATTCCACTTTCGAAGTGCGAACGCAGAACTGCATTTATATCATATCAAACACTCGTAAATAGATAGACACGATATATCCATGGTTAACGTAAAAGTTTGCATTGTTCATTTAATTGTATATGGTTGGAGGCCGATGAGAAAGTATTGTGCTTTTTTGATCGGTGACATGCAATGATGTCTGTGGTTGTACACGTCATATCAGCCGAGAACATGGGATTCGATAACAATAAAATAAGATATCAAGCTCTTAAATTCCATCTAACACCGAAAAGGTGAATCAGATATGGCAAATATTAGTGTTGAAATTAGGTTATCATTTAGAAACGGTTTCTTCCCGTGTTCATGTCAGACTGGTTATGTCTTCACTGCGGGTGCCGTAATCTGAACCACTAACTATCTCTCTTTACTTCACGAGACACATACCCAAGTTCACACCATGGATTGTCTGTGCTGTCTGCTACTGGTCGTTATCATGTTTCGGCAGTACATAGTCGGTGCAGTGTGAACGCAGCCAGATATGTCGCCCTCAATGTACTAAGGACAGAGATAAGGAGATGAGGCACGCACGCTATGTCATGTTTATTTGTCTCCACCGCAGCTACAGCTTCACACCCCTAGATACACGGCGAGCTTAGTCGGCAACTCACATTCGGTGGTCCCCCATCACCCCTGCCCCTCCCCCCTCCATCTCCCCCTTTTCTTTCCCATCCCCCTCCTTTTCCCTCTTCCCCCTAACCCTTCCCCTCTCATCTCATCGCTCCTTTGCCCACCCCCTTCTTTTACCTCTTCCCCTTCACCCTCCCCTTCCCCTCTCCTCACTCTTCTGCCCACCTATCCCACCATTTCATTTTTCTTTCTCCTTCCCGTACTTTATTTCAACATTCCCGTTTCCCCCTTCTCCTTTGTCATAATTTTGTCTCTTCCGACTTTAATTGCTTTTTAGAGCTTTCCATAGCTCGTTCTTTCGAACCTTCTTCATCTCCTTCTCCTCCTCCTCCTCCTCCTCCTTTTGTCGAAATATCCCTTTCTTCGTGTTGTATCTTTTACTTGTACATGCTTTCTCATCTTCGTCCTTTTTGCCTCTCTCACTTCATTTTTTTGCAGTCTGCTATTTACTCCTTTCTTCCACACCCCATTCCATTGATCATAATATCTTTATCCTCTCAGTATATATTTGATATTATATATATTCCTGCGTTCATAGTCTCTTTGCACCCCTCGTACCTCAAGCTGTTTTACATTTGTATGTTATTCTTTATAATAATTTATTTCACACACACACCCCTCAACCCTTCAAATCCTAACCCTCTGAATGCTAGATCATTCACTGCTCAGTGATATCTGCGTGTAAAACCAGCCAACCAACCAACCAACCAACAAAAAACACGATAACGGTTTAATATTCTCTCCTTTCATTTGTTTCTTCATTTCCGCCCCGCTCCCTCAACTGTTGTCTTCTCTCACCTCATCCCTCCAAATCACAAATCCTTCTGTTCTGTCATCACCTCTATTGTATTCCTTTCATTCCTTTCATCCTCCACGCCCCTCCCTCCCCCTTTTCCCCTCCCCCTCCCCCATGTCTCTTCCAACCCTCCCCTTATCGCCCCCTCAGACCTTTACGCCCAGGTTGGTCGTGGAGGTGTATGTTATCTTCTTTAGAATGTCTTTCCGTGGCGCGGTCAGGATGGTCTTATCGTGTCTTGTTGTAAACTGTCCGCTACGCATCCTGAAGAGTCCATACACACGCCTGTCTGTAATAATGACTCCTTAATACTACCACACACCATTGGCTCACCTCTCTCTCTCTCTCTCTCTCTCTCTCTCTCTCTCTCTCTCTCTCTCTCCTGCATTGGTACACTAGCCAAACGGCTACGCCTCTATCGGTATACAGGCACGGTTTGAGAAGGAGTCAAATGTTGCCTAATACTTCTGAATACATATCAGTCTGATGTTGTGCTCTTACGGTTGGATTCATAATCATCAGTGATTGGTTGTTGGAGAAGTCTTGGTTCAAATTCTTGGAAACATACTGTGCGGATATACACTATTTAATTATTGCGATTTTCCTCAGGTGAGTACAACCATTGGTATATCATCTCTCTCCATCCCCTCCCTCTTTCCCTCTGTCTATATTTATATCCCTCTCTTTTCTTTTCTTTTCTTTGTACGTTTAGCCCTTTCTCTCTGTCTTTGTATCTATCTTCCTCTCTTCTCTTCCTTTTGCTGTTCCCCTCTTTTCCTCTCTTTCTCTGTATCCCTCTATGTCTCTCTTTCACTCTCTATATCTCCTTCTCTCTCTCTCTCTCTCTCTCTCTCTCTCTCTCTCCCTATTCATTTCTCAATTCCCCTCTCATTCCCAATCAACTGAAATGGTATATAACACATTTCCATACAAAGTAATTCAAACATTAATTTTAGCTGTGATTTTAGCAACACTATGCTGATCCTGATACCTAATGCGTGAACCAGGTGAACGTGAATGGCATGACTTCTACTGCACACTCAATATCAGTAGTGTCCTTGGCTATGTCGAACCAGTATGTGATGTTGGGTGCTTTCATCTGTTAAAGGTGCAATGAGTCACATACACAGAGAATAATCATCTCGGCAGACAGTGCTTACACTGCGCTTAGGGTAGAAGTACTAGGTGTTAACAAAAACTTTTGCCACTTTTGAAAAATAATTAAAGATAAGTTACAACTCGAATCAATTAAGCTGACATTCACACATCATTAAGTCAAGGGATGTCAATATTTTTAGAAGCAGCTTTTGTGACATTTCATTTATTACTTTTCTTTTGATAATCTTTGAATATTAAATGAGATGTTCGCTTTTGGACACATGGAGCTAAAACTGTGTGTGTAACAGATAATTTATTCAGAACACAACAATGGACATTGTGCATCATACATGTAAACCCACAACTTCTTTTCTGCCAGAAGCATCATGCATTATTAATAACACGATGATGGTAGTTGCTAGTGGATTGACAGGCGTCATACTCAATAGTTCATTGTTGTGTTATGAATCAGATATCTGATACACAGGTCCAAATCGTCCAAAAGTGATAACCTCATTAAATATTCCAAATAATTACAAGAATAATAATTGATTAAATTTCACGAATTTTTTTTTTACCTCATTTGACCTTATGATATGTCACTTTCAGCATGATTCGAATTGTAACTTATTCTTAATTAAATGTTCTTTGAATGTTTCCATGTTGAGAGTGTACTAATAAACACTATTTAGAAAATAGTAAAACTTATTCTTAATTATTTGTCAAAAGGGTCAAAACTTTTTTTTCCACACATAGTACATATACAGCGGTGACTTACTAGAATTCAAAAACATGTAGGGATTTGAGGCATATAAGAAAAATATAAGATGAACTTGAATATATCTTAAATAAAGCTCGGGTGGTCTTCTGAATACAAACTTAAGATTGAAGTTTGGACTTAAGTCCCGTACAATCCACGGGTAACTGTGAGTGGCCCTTTGGCGCAGTCTTGGACTAATGTCACTTAGCTAACATAGTTTTGGACTTCACTTTTTTTTCTCAGAATACCACCCATTGTGAATAGCATAACGATGTGATGCTTGCATGCATGATAACTTGCATTTTACTAACACTCCTTTAAAAATAAACCTTATTTACCACCATCACGCCGTCGTTCATCTGGGTCACTCGACACTGCATTTTCTCCAAATGAATGCAGCGTTTGACACGGCATTTGGAGACCTTTTTTCGTTTAAATAATTAATTTCCTAAATACAACAATGTTTAAATGGTCTCATGGCGCACTGAACGTGGCGCCAGAATATTTAAACGGTATACATTAATATAGGATGGCAGAGATAGTGAGACTCGGGGGATATTAGGTCGATTGGTTTCCATTTGCCCAAGGCCTCAATATTTCTCGCTTGAAGATATTGAGTTGTGCGGTTCTTAAAGCCACACATTCATCATTTTTTTCTATCTTGGAAAAAAATGCACGTACTACATAACCTTTGATAAAGTTCATGCGAGCTCAGATTCTATATTACGACCAATGGAATAATACTCGATCCAACTGTTAGTTTTTATAGAGCATGCAGTATAATACATGGCATAATTTATATGAATATTTATGTCTATATCACGTTTCCGATATCTATTCATTATCATCTGTATTTCCTTCAAAGATTGTTTTTCAGCAAAAAGTATCATTAATTCAATCAAGCTACCCCATAGACGCGGAAATATATTTACCGACTGCAATTAGCAGAATTGCTGTAGTCGTCAATGCATCATTCGGTGAAAATATTTTTTTCAGTTTGAATGATATTTATTGATATGCAATTCGTTACCGTATCATATTTCCTCACCAACATTTTCTTGAATGTTTCACTTACACCTTAAGTAAGTTAGACAGGAAACGAATTGATTTATCGAATGGAATGATGACGGATAGTAGGCCTAGTCATGACGGAACCGTTGTACCGTCACCACCGGGTACGGATTTCCGTTCATTTCACCGTTTTTTTTAAAATAATTTTGCGATGGTTCCTTCCTGGTTCCTTCCTGAAATCAATCAATCAATGCTGAGACCTGATCATGGTATAACCGCGCCCCATTGATTTAAAAGTACCGTTTTCTTTTCCACATATATACCTTATCTTGAACCTGTTGTGTACTAGACATATTGATTTTGTGTGTATAATTTATGTGGAGAAAAATCGATGGTCATAAAGAGTTAATGCTTTATATGACCCGATCTGTATCCTGAAAAGTGGCAGTTTAACTAGCGAGCACGCACTTGTTTACACCTTAGATATGGTACTCCCACAATGCCTCAGCCATATCAGCGGCTACCGCTTCCTTTTTGGAAGCGATGCTTCCGTTGCGGATCATCATGCGATCGTGCCGAATCAGTATCCCAGGGCGATATGTCAAGAAAAAAAACATACACTGGAATATTATTCCTACGGCAACAGCTTGAAAGGCACAATCAATTCACTGCAAAGATACGCCGTCAAGCCGAGACCTCGGGAAAGACGGATTGTATCTTAACAAGCCACGTTGTCGGCATGAATTGAATTCATTAGAGAAAAGCTGCCGATGAGATATTCATAGACGTGGCAATACCCATGACACTGATAGAGGAGGAGTGTGAGCATGCGCGGGATGAAGGCCAGCCCTAGATGCTAGGGGTACGGACGTGTGTATCCTTCACTCAGAGAGATACCGGAAACTCATATCCGCCATGATGCGAAAGGAGTGTCTTTTATTCCTATCATCCCCCTTCCAATTTTCCTGTTGACACAAAAAATAGCTAAGTTCGTCACCCAGAAAATGAGGAGTCTTACCGATACGTGCAACAAACTTGTGGCAAAAAAACCCCTTACTAACCATAAACTCCTAGATGTGTAACGATTAGAGGCGCTTTCCATATTCATTGATTTTAAATCCCTAGGAATGAGTGAAACGGGGTGAGGAGAAATTGGGATACACTTTGTAAGTGTTGTTTTTACAGACTGTTAATAGCATTTCCAATCAGCCCCGTCCGTTATTCCTTTTTCTCTCTTATTTTCAAAACATTCTCGTATCCGCTTATTTATTGATCTTTTTTTTTTCACTTTATTTATGTATTTATTTGAATATATATCTTACTCTATCTGTTTATCTATCTTTCTATATATATCTATCTATCTATCTATCTACCTATCAATATTATGTCCATATATACTAACAGGTGGTTATAGCATGGGAAAGAACTAGGAATAAAACCATTTGCGAAGAATGTTAAATTAGAGGGGAAATACATTTGGACAACAGAGATCACTGCTGATACATAAAATATATAAATCAAACTAATCAAGAATTTGATATATTCATCAGTATGTTCAATGAACTTTTTTCATGATACGATTTCAGTAAGCATGTACACATTCACGGAGACTAGTCTACGAAGTACAGACTCACTGCTTCGGATTTAATGCTTAACAGATAAGGATTGTACCTGCATGCCAGGGCGCCGTCGCATAAATCTGATCGTACTGATAACTCTGCCATCAATGGTAACTATGGTATTTCATTGGCTGTTAAGATAGGTATCTTGACAGCCATTGAAATTCGAGGTTTCCGTAGAAATTGCCATTAATAGCAAAGTAAAATCAATAGTAAGTTTTATGCAACGGGACTCGGGTGGTCTCGTAAATGCGTTGGCACTCATACGGCAGCGCATTTGACAGGCGGGCGTGTCTCGGCAACTGTCGTAACTGACGGCAACCAGCCAACCAGGGTGGATATGAATACGAAGTTGACCTGATAGGGTCCATATGGAGATACGTAATATCAACAGAAATAACGGAGATATGGTCGGGTGTGTTCACACTCGGCTTGATCTAGAGGCACGTGTTACTGTGCTCACCTATAACTGTTTACATGACATTTAGCAGCGAGGGGTAAACTGTTTATTCACGATCTATCATGACAGTCCCTTGCTCGGCAACAAATGGGGGTGGCGGAGTGTTGGTATCTGGGCACGTGTAAAGCGACTCCAACCAACAGCAAGCAATCTTAGGTGCCATTTACTCGATATACCACCAACTCAACTATATTTGTGTGTATGTGTGTGTGTGTATGTGTGCGTATGCGTGCTTGTGTCTGCGTTTGTTGTGTGTATGTATGGGCGTGTTTGTGTGTGTTTATATATGTGTTTGTGTGTGTACGTGTGTATGTGTGTGTGCTTGTGTTTGTGTGTGTACGTGTGTATGTGTTTGTGCGTGTGTGTGGTTGTATGTGTGTGTGCTTGTGTTTGTGTATGTGTGTGTGCGTGTGTTTGTGCGTGTGTGTGGTTGTATGTGTGTGTGTGTGTATGCGTGTGTGTTTGTATGTGTGTGTGTGCGTGCGTGTGTGTGTGTGTATGTGTGTGTAGTATGTTCATTTAGTGGGTTTGATTGTATTCCATTTATTACATGATGATGTGTAGAGGTTAACTTTTTGGTTGTTTCATAAGTGCGTGTGTGTAAAGGTCTATTAAAAATAAAGTTTGTGAAAATATTTTGTTCTTATTTTGAGCGGATTATTTTGTAAAAAAAAAAGCAGGACGAGATTTAAACTGTAAACTGAGGTTGTAAAGCTCACCTTATGAAATTCGAAATTCAAATGAGTAAAAAAAACATTAAAAAAAACTGTAATTTCATTGGTTAGAAAGAGTTTACTTTTGTAAAATAACAACAACTGACACGTTATTTTATTTGAATAAAATAAGAATAATTCTTTTTTTTTTTAATGTGAAGGTTTAAGGTATGCATCTTTACTGTTAGGTGTACAACACATTGTGGGAACATCAAGGTCAGATGCATGGAAGAGAAATACACATATTAGGAGAGAGAGAGAGAGAGAGAGAGAGAGAGAGAGAGAGAATGAGAGAGAGAGAGAGAGGGAGAGAGAGAGAGAGGGGAGAGAGAGAGAGAGGAGATATGTGTGTGTATGTGTGTGTGTGTGTGCCTTATGTATATTGTTGGTGTATTGCAAAAATCACTTAAATATACAGTTCGATAAAAAGCAAAACCACAAAGAGAGAGAAAGGCCCGAGGGTGGGAGTGGAGGGGGGGGGGGGGGGACGTTAACGGTGATTTGGCATTGGATAAAGACATAAAACAGGTAGTTTTGCACAGAGAGATAGGATGGGTAGATGTCATCTTATATCAAATAGTTCCTCAAATTACTTTTCTTGTTGATTTTAGTACGGATAGATAAGTAGGATAAAGACAATGATCGTATATACGTATATACCTTACTTCCAATGTATACTTTCAGAAACAATGTCATTTTTATAATACACTTTTCATACTTCATTATTTCATTATCTGATTGTATGCGGGTTATTTATATCGTTTAACTGTTTATAGAAACATAATAAAGACAATCAATGTTTCAATTGATAAAGCAAATTTTAAACGTCACATCGCATTTCTCTTTAAGGTATACAATTCAATTAGATACATTTTCATGTTGAAAGTGGGTAAACATTACATGCATTATGTAGGTGAAACAAAAACTTAATTTAGTTGCCGGCCAGACCAATCTCCAGCACGCCTACAGACACGGGCAGGCCAGTGATGTAACAACCAGCGCCTCAGGCAAATGATTGCATCAATTGACGAATTACCATGGCAACTAAAATAATGAATATACAATACGGAACTCCGAAGAATTGTTGACACGTTCTTAAGAGGCTGGATGACAAACAGGAATCACGATTACGATTTCAACGAGGAGAATACCTCGAAGAAAGTGATTTCATATTAACATGTGAATATTACATGTAAGCGTTCTGAGGTCACCCATATCGTGCTCGTTGATGAAAACAATTTTGATGATGTTTTTCCGTGATCTTGAAACCAAGTGAGTGGGACCCATTGTCATGGAAAATTGTACGTACTGATATGATTACAAGCCTCGAAATCAACCAACTGGTAGTTAACATACGGCATGCATAATCTTGTGAAATCGATGTATTATTATAGTTGATTGCATAATGAGTATCCAGTATTGTCAATAATCCTCAATATGCTACTTGCGATATACTACACACTCGTAACCCGCAGAATAACATTTTGCCTGGCAGAGACAGAGTTAGGCCTAAGGGTGGAACGAAGAGTGAATTGATGTATTGGAATAATTATTAGCTATTGCGCCTGATGTCCCACTCACAACAGCTTGTGTTGTGTTTCCCCAGAATTAATTTCCAGCGGTTGCTAGGTAACCCCTCCCCCACCGGGCGCCGGTGTGACTCTTCCAATGTCACGGTCGGATTGAGAAGCGGCCTAGACAAGCGATTGCTACATACGAAGAGTGCAAAGTTATCTGGGCAAAACTTACTTCAATGACACATTATAGGTTAATTGTAGCCTTTGTGATTTGTCGTGTGCGTCGGATAGATCAGTATGATCAAAAGTGAATGCACTGAACTTTGTTAGCGGTACATGAATGAAAGGTCTTAAATATCAAGTTTACTGACATCTAGACCTCTTTCTTTCTATCTTGAATGATCTGAACCTTACCGCGTCAGACAAAATACAGCTGTACATGTGTATGGTTTGTGTTAATCATTTAGACATAGCAGACAGGTAAGAGGTTAACAGAAATGCAATTACATGCTGCGCCCCAATACTAATTATGTCCTTCTATTTTTATTTTGTTGTCATTTCTGTAGTGATATTGTTATTATTATATTGTATTATTATTCATTTATTATTCACTTCTTTAGAATTGTCTTTCTTTGTTAGGTGCTCTGTCGTAATCGTCAGATTACCTCTTAATTTTGTTAGATTGTTTTTTGTATTCTTTATTCTTTATTTTTATACCATACTCCCCACTTGTTGTTTTGAATATTTTTCAGGCCATTTCAAGCATTAAAAAAAAATCAGCATGTGCGAGCGCGTTCGCTCGTTTTTACGTGCGTAACGCAAACGCAACATCAACATTCCGTTTTCTTTTTTTAACTGAATTAATGTTTCTGATACTACATACATCAAATCCTGTCATTTTAAGCTATGTTTGTACAATGTCGTGCGGGTGCGTCAAAGTTGAAAATCTGCGCGTGCGTCAATACGTTATTGTGTGCAAATATTGCAAAAAACAGGACTACCTTCAATTTGCCATAGCTCCTCAGAATGGCTGGTAACCCTCAATTCTTTTTTGATAGTCTGAAAGAGTATGACGTGTAGTTGTGATTTCATGTGTAAGTTAGCCCTTAAATTTATCTTGAAGACATCATATTGCCATATGAATGGAAAAAAAATGAATTTTCATGTATGACGTATGAACTTTTTTACCCGTTTGAGCGTATCTCAGTGATCCAGTCTCTATTTTCTCCCAAATGTCAGTATGTTGTAGCTGAGACCTTGCTCCTTGGTGAAACTTGCCTTCCTTCTTAATTTTGATCACGTCATAATGGTGTAAATCTTGATTATGGCTATTTATGTCAAAATCATACGTATGTACGAGTCATGTCAATGAAAGGGGCATTTATTTCCAATCATGAAATGACATGACGGTCTTCCACGAGCTGTATCTCACTCATGTTTGGATATTTTACTCTGAGATTTCAATATGTTGTAGCTGAGTCTACCGTAACTTTCATAGGTGTGGCTTCTGCTTTGTAATCCGATGTCGGGATCATGGCGAAATTTCAGCCTGAATATGGATTTCTAAATCATTCTAGCCCCTGCTGCGCATTACGTTTTAAGTGAATAGGAAGATTTGTGGATATATATATACATATATATACATATATATACGTATCTGCGACGTGGGACGTTGTTAGAACGCGCGACTCATGTTTGATTCCTGGCGTGGGTAGGCTCATTCCTTCATTCCTTTTGCAATGTGACATTTGCCAACTTCTTTTGTTCTATCCCTCACTTTGTCCTTCTCTTTGAGATGTTCTTTCCCATTCTTTGTTCTCTCGCCCCTTTATCTATCTTGACCATTAATTACATGTTGTTAGCACATGTTAGCACGTGACCATTTAGGCATGTCTCTGAAATGTACGTTGTAGGTCTGCTCTGAATTTCCTGAGCGTTGCCTTTGATCTCTAAAGAATATATGGTGCCACCATAAGGTACATGGTGTCACCGTGCATTTATCAGCCCATTTCTGTGGATAAATTTGCCAATACACACTACCTTATACTTGTGCACAAGCATGTCTCGTTTTTATTATTATTTAAATTTTTTCTTTATATGTATTTATTTCTTTTATTGTTTTTATTATCATTATTTTAGTTATCTTTTCAAATTATTCTATTTTTTATTTTTTTCTATTTGTATTTTGTCTTTTTTTATTTATCATTTTTTTTAATTTATTTTTTATCATTTTATTTATCTACTTATTTATTATTATAATTACTTTACACGCTCGTGTGTGTGTGTGTGTGTGTGTGTTTGTGTGAACAGTATATTATTGGGATAAAGATTTTCATTATACAGCGACTGTTATGGGACAATTCACCAGCAAAACACGTTTATCGCTTCGTCTATCTGTTTCAAAAGCAGATATAATTACGGGTTACGCCATTTCCTGACCTACTTGATCTGACCCACTCTTTCTGACCCACTTTTTTTGCCATTCATTTTGTACACGAGGCAGTTTTCATGAGACGGCCTCTGTTATTGGCTACTGTGCTAATGAATATTCAAGACTATGGCTTGTCGAAATTCTACACCCGGGTGCGTTCTCATTCACTGCATGCACGGCACAATGCACAGTATGAAGTATGCTGGCATATGCATACATGTACTCTGTGTGTGTACAGTGTGTGTGTGTGTGCAGTTAGCGAGCTAGCTGCTCGCTCATTCACTTTCCTAGTATAGGTTAGCTGAGTGAAGCTGTAGGGATTATTTTCCTCTCCTTTGCTTTCCTGTTTTTAGCCCTCTTTTGTGTCACCTTTTCCTCTGACTGCAATTTTTTCCGTGTGTGGATATATTGTGACGGTTCTGACAGCTGGATGTGGCATTTTGTTGAATTTGTGGTGAGTTTCGGGCTGGTTTAGAATGCTTGGTATATGACTGTTGTGTGATGACTGAGGTGTGACTGCCGTTTGTTTTTGCTCGCCGTGAACGCATTACGTGTGTGTAAGACTGGGCTGTAGCGCGAACAATACGATAATAGGTAGACATAGATCCGAGGTTTTTTGCTTTGCATCCTTTTCAGTCGCATTTCAGTTCTAATTTGGTTCACAATCCTGACCAGCACTGTTTTAGTTATCGTGTAGCTTTCATCAGTATACCTCTAAACAGTTTTTTTTTGCAGTTTTAATCAGGTGTGTTCTCAACACTTCAAATTTCATCGCAGACCCAGTCCCAAACACTCGCTTTGCTGTGATCGTGTTGTGGCTGTTGTGCAGAGAGAATGGCTGCTGTCCTCTTTTATTCTCTAGTTGCTCTCTTCCACAGGTTCTGCAAGCAGCTTGTCACAGTTTACCCCCTTTTGATGATATGTATATATGTATATCTTGTATAATAAAGAGAGCTTGCTCAGCAGGTGTTTCATTCTTCCTTTCTTCATCTTTCTAGTTCTCTGAACCCCAAATGATGAACAAAAAAATCCACAATAACTATGTAAAGAAAGAAACAAACAAAAATAATCACACTTTTTTCTTTTTCACTTCCAACACATCTGTTTCTATGGACCCTTTTTCCCTCCATGATGCATGTTCTAAAACTGTACTCCTCAGAGGGCAATGATTATATTAATGTAGTAACTAAATTCCTGTAAATTGTTTCGAGAAAACCACAACTTTTCTTCACTTGAGGTAAATGTCGTTTATCATGGCAAAAATACCATCAAAGTTTGAGGTGTAAGAACACTTCCTGAAAGAACATGGAGAAAAATGAATACTTAACATCACATTCGCATTCCTTTGCAAAATGTAGACATCGCATGCCTGTCTGGAAGGTCATAATACTTAATAGTTTGAGAACTTCCCCCAAGACAAGCCTGCAATGTTTACATTTTGCAAAAGAATGTGTTGATGCATAGTGTAGCGTCCAGACTACGAAGGTCACTCGTAGGACGTTGATAGTCTACACTCTAAAACTTTTTGTTCTCCTCTTGTTATAAACATGCTCTTATCTCTTGACTACCAATGCTACCAATGCTAACAAAATGTTGCTTCCGTGATAAAATCAAACATTTTTCTTTATTTGTTGGTTATCTTATTGTGATACTTGCGCTTCTTTTGGATCGTGCCTTATCAAGATTCTCGGAGTATAAATATTCATTGTGTCTCGGAACGTAAGACTATCAGTTGTTTCTGATATCAGCTCGCACTCTAAAGCGCGTTCTCATTGACATCCCATTCGCAACCGCTCTCTGATTACACTCTCGGAGTCACGTGGCTTAGTCCACGCGGGAATTGCCGGCGCCGGACTGCTCCACTACATAAAAAGGGGACGGTGCTCTCAGAAAGAAAATATAATGTAAAAAACACTGGATTTTTGTGGGACACTAAGATAAAAGTGAGTTTGTTTATCCTTGTTGTATTAGTGAAGAATACATCATCTCATGAAAATGTTATTGAATGATTGAATAAGGAATGTTTGTGATAGAAATTCATTATGCACCCCTATCAAACAGTCGATGACTCCAATATTTTTTTTCTCTAGCAAGATTTGGGGGAAAAGAGACGGGAGATTCCATTTTGTTCTAGGGGATTTAGAGCATCATGTCGGGAGGGACAGATAAAAAAATAATAAATACTCTGATAAAACCTAGCAAACATGAAATAATTATAACACAAACACATATCTATTTACTCAACTTTTTATCACAACATGGCATTTGTGCACAGTAATAGGTTTTCTAGTGTCCTTATATCAACTCATTACCCACATACAATGGTACAAAGGAACAGCTGATATCGGCATGAGCGTGCGCTCGCAGGCTGTGGCCGATTGCAGAGAGCAAGGATTTCTGTCTCAGCTGTGAAAAGCTCTGGCGTCTATGAGCTAGCGTGTAAAAAAAATTGCGCCTCCTGGCCGCCTCTTTGGCCGCGCCGGTGCGAATGTTCGACAAGCCATACCATAGTCTTGAATATTCATTAGCACAGTAGCCAATAACAGAGGCCGTACTGAGTGAATGGCAAAAAAAGTGGGTCAGAAAGAGTGGGTCAGATAAAGTAGGTCAGGAAATGGCGTAACCCTATAATTACGTTAGGAGCCTTCATCAGATTGCTTGTGGGAGTAGTCCTTCTCCAGTGGTAAATAAACACCAGGGGCCATATTCATGACACCTTAGTAAGCCAAGTTTGCTTCTAAATGCCACAGGGCCACATACAACTTAAGAAACTATGTAGGCTAGTGAGGTTTCATAAATATGGCCCCTGTACAATACAGTCCTCTTAAGGCAGGTCCTCTTATTGGCAGGTGGTCCTAGTGCACGGGCTACTCTAAAACGCGAATCAACGATAACTTTTTGATCAAGGGAAACTCATTTTGTGTTCTTGTCACACAGGGGGGCTTTCTTTACAGGTGGTCACTCAAGCGGGACTCGCTGACCCCCCCCCCCCCCTCCCCCACCCACCCACCCAGCAGTCAGGGTTTCTTAATGCACCATAAGATACACATATACAGAGTCACATATACACATATCAGAGGCACTTCATCTAATATAGTAAACCCACACACACACACACATACCCCCCCCCCCACACACACACACACAATGTGTGCTATACTGCATTTGAGAAAAAAGTGCTATACTCTAGGGCAGTTGTATTAACTTTGCAGATATGAAGCAGGAGACACAAACACACGGACACACACACGAACACACACAAACACACACTATATATTTATATATTACATACATATACACACAAAGGAATCACAAAAGATACCCACACAAGAAACACAAGTACAAACACACAGACACACACACGAACACACACACGAACACACACACATACACTGTATATATATATATATATATATATATATATATATATATATATCTAATGCACACATACATACATATCCACACACCACGTAGACACACTAACACGTATACACATACGAGCATTATATAACCTCCCTTGGTCTCACTTATACACGAGAGAAACTTGAGACAAAGAATTTAAAGGAACCGTATTTAGATGCATAGGCCTAGGCCATTTCAGTTTATTGTACCGTTCACTGAACCAAGCAACAGAATCATGAAACCAATATAACATCTATAGTATATCACTATACATGATTTGTATATTTCTACATGTGTTGTCAGAAATGTTTAATACCCAACATCCCCGGAAATTCCCTGCGATTTTTGTTGGCGATTCTCTGAAACCCGGTTATGATTATCGATTACAAGTTGACTGGTCACACGACCCACAGGTGATCGCTTGAGATGCTAGAGGTTATGTGACTGCACACCTCTCGCTATGCGGTCACGTGACTGAATTGCTGCTGGTAAAACGGCCTGCACTTCGTCCATCTGAAAACAGAAAAGTAGAACGGACATTTGATCTCAAACATTCAACTTGGTAGAGTTAGTGTCCAAGACAAAACTTTTAAAATCAGTGAGCCTTAAGTTTCAATCGGGGTTCCATTTTGGTTCCTGGTATGAGCTATGTCCGCAATGACATTTTGTTTTGCAAAAGATAGAGTGCTCTGCTCAGCCATCACATGACATCCTCATTCCAGTGGTTCCAAGCTCCAATCCAACTATTTCATAACTCGTATTCTCGTCCAATTTGCGTGAAACTTGAACCTATCCCCACTCCTTTTCTGCTTTCATTGAAATATACTGCCTATCAAGGTGAACGTATAAATGCACACATAGACAGTCGTATTTAGGAAGTCAACCAGCAATGGATTGTAAGCACTATTTGAATAATACCCTCGCTAAACAGAGGTCTTTAACAGGCGTGGAATTAATGTGATGAACCATTTCTCAACCCTTTAAGCACGGTTCACGCGCCTTGCCGCTTCTGTTGGCCTAATGCAACACTATTGCATGTATTTCACATCATTCCTTACCACCCGTAGAGCAATGACCCGCCTTGACATTAATAACTTGCTCGGGGAAGGATTTACTGGTTTTGCCGCGGTTGGAAAAAACCGGCGTCAAACTGCAGGCGGCAAGCGGCAACTGGAGCGTCAAACCGCGTCCATGTAGCCACGTGAACTCACCTAGACGTAGAGGAGAAGGTTGGGCGAGCCTGTCCCGACGTCGCTGATGACGTTAGAGGTGCCTGCAGCGAGCATCGCAGTCACATTGCCATACAGAGCAATGCCACCTAAAAAGGAGAGGACACGATCACGTAGAAATATCATCAACCTCACTACTTCATAATCAGAAATTCAACCCCACTCACCGCTTATACCATTGATATCAAAACAGAAGCCCCGTTCATATACCATATACCGCTATTATTACCGATGCACATCGGTAAGCAAGTTTCCAACGAGCCGCAAAAGCACCGTTCATATACACCCCCAAAAGCCGTAATGTTACGGTGTTTTGGACAGCTGGACTCTCTCCAAACCAATTGTGACATGCTCCGCTCAGCCATACGACCGGTGGGATTAGCGACCCACATGCCAGAGCGCGATGCAAAAGGCGCAACATTTACGCCTATTTTGCGGACGCAGTTTATAAGATTCGCTTACCGCAATATTGCGATATTATTACTAGGTCTCGATCCGCGAAAAAGCCGCAAAATTAGCGCAAAAAAGGAGGAAGCAAATACCGCATTATTTGAGCGATTTCCGTTCATATACGCAGCTATCGGTAATGCATCGGCAAAATTGCCGCAAATGTTGCGCCTTTTTCGCGGATAGGCGGTGTATATGAACGGGGTTATACAGTGATATCTGCAGAACCAATATATCGATATCCTCGTCGGAGTTGATAGTGTCAAGAGGTACGTGGCGGTCATTTTCTTTATGTTGCAGCTACGTTCACGGGCGGACAATTTCTCGTTCAAATGCTTAAAGTGCTTCCGGACTTGTGGAGTGTGATTATCTGACTCATAACAAAAGAACAGATGGTATGTGTGTGTGTGTGTGTGTGTGTGTGTGTGTGTGTGTGTGTATGTGTGTGTGTGTGTGTGTGTGTGTGTGTGTGTGAGTGGGAAAGCTGACCCTATGTGTACGTACCTGCGACGTGGGGACAAGCCATGGAGGTACCGCTGATGGTGCGGTAGTCGTCGTCACCGGAGTTCCACGTGGATTTGATATTGGTACCAGGAGCAAAAATTTTGACACAACTTCCGAAGTTGGAGAAGGAGGAGCGGGTGTCAGAGCTGTCAGTGGCGCCCACACATGTGGCCTGGAATGCACAAATATATTATGCACTTTTGGGGAGATTAACAGATGGTTATATCAGGTATATTGTTGTTCTTGTCACATAATCTGATCTTACGGTTCTTATGACGCGAGAATGGTGATTAGTGTTATAATATGACGAATATTTCATCACGTTACATATCTATTTTGGCTAGATCCGGTTCGGTACTAAATTGACTGTCTGTTTAAATGACCAGAACACGTACGTTAGCGGCACGAGCGGGAGAGGAGTCGCACGCATCGGTGTTGGAATTGCCAGCTGCCACAGCGGTAGGAACTCCGGCCTTTACAAGATCGTTTACGGCCTTGTCCAGAGATACGGAGACACCACCTCCGAGAGACATGGAGGCAACGCTGTTATTGGTGTGATGGTTTTCCGAGACCCAGTCGACACCTAATGCAAATATATACATGGCATATCACTTTGTCAAACTACATTTTACTCTGCTAACGTTTCATTCTTCTCTACGTTTCACCTTCGAACTTACGTTCAGTATAATCGCACAAATCGTGACATATTTTGTTCTTCATAATCTCATGGGCAGGTAGCCCAACTATTTCAATTCACTTAAAGATTGTCCGTCCCTTTTGCAAGCTTAAAATTTGAAATCATCTTTCACGATCGTAAATTGAAGAAAGTGTGATTCAAGACCATTTCTAAGAATATAGCATGTTGAAGCTTTCTGTGTATGTAAAAAATTTCAGTCGTTAAATTTCAAACCGACTTTTTTCGTACTACGAAAAAAGTATTAGTCTTTGTTACAGTATCTATGTGGTTATTATGCGTGTGTGAAATGCTAATTTTATGAGTAATTACCAAACTTTGGAGATGATTCCTTCTATAGAACAATTTTTTCATAATGAGTTTTGTAATTTGATAAACAGATTAATCAATAAAGCAGCTATTTCAACACAAACTGCTAAGAGCCTGAGGTAAAGACTATTAATCAGACGTTGTTTACGTGCATTATTTGAATTTTACACTACGTATCAGTTTCAAATTATGAATATACAGCTTGCTAACACTTCTCTATATGTTTTGCCAATGTTTCGATGGTTTTGTGGTGATCTGAAAAAGGGACGGGCTGTCTTTAACTGTGCATCAGAAAGGAAAGGGACATACCATCGATGACTCCACTGGTAGAGCCGGAGCCAGCGCAGCCGAGGACCTTGACGCCAACGATGTTGACTTGGTTAGCGACACCGTATGTGGTGGAGCCGACGGTTCCTGCGCAATGAGTTCCGTGTCCATTGCAGTCCACCTGATCAACCAGCAAGCAATCGTAGCGGATGTGGAAAGACATATCGTTCATGAGTGTTCGTAGACAGTTTAAAAAAACAGTGTATCGGGTTAATTTTGTTTCAACTCATCGGTATAATCTATAGTGACAATGCTTTACGTCCGTCACTTGTGGGCTTCTGAGAAGCATCGTCTATGTATGCACTGCGGAGTTGATATTTCTGAAACCCTGAGTCTATGGGTTACTATAACCAAAAATACTATTACTCACGTTACCACCGCTGGCGAAGCTGATATTTTGGGAAGCACGATGCCCGAAGTCAGTGTGGGTGTCACGGACACCGGTGTCGATCACGTAAACAGTTTTACCGGATCCAGTACCTGAGTCAAAGACGGCAAGAAAGGACGGAATATTAGTATGAGGACCAATGCATATCACGCTGATGTTGACTTGCTAACATGTGGTCATGTTGCAATAATGGTAACTTGCGATTGTAACAACGAAGATGATTACTAACAAATTGAAGTCATTGTGCCGCTGTTGCAAAAGTCATGAAACTTGACATGGATCAGTGGTATACCCTAATTATGACGTGTTTCATGAACTTTCACCGTCTCCATAGCTCCACTAAGCTTTCCAGACAAAGTGAAACGATGAATTCCTTTGACCCCCCCCCCTCCCCCCTCCCCATGTCGTAGCGACCGTAGTCTTCATGCATAGACTGTATTCTATTGACAGTCTTGACTGTGGTACAGCGTTGATCGAAATGTGCCTTCGTGTCTCGGAGCTGTTGGCTACACGAACAGCTAAATTTTGGCCGACCCAACATAAAACTTCGGAATGTAATTTTCTGACGATCAATATAATTTCTGCCTCAAGTCATTTCGATATTTACTTATGATACTGTAATAGGAATATTTTTCTTTAATTTGCCGTGATATAAATGCATTTGTATCTACTTTGCCAGAAAAGGGCTGCTCCTGGCATAATAAATGTGCCTTTGATGTAGCTCGGCTAGTCTTATCATCGTTTCAGGAAGAGTCCGTTACGCACATGGGAGGAATCTAGTGTTCCATCGTTACGGCAGTTTGGACTCACCCATCGGAGAGTACTCATTATCCAGGGGAAGATGCCTCTGATCAACACGGTCGAGACCCCACGTGACCTGCGCGCGGACAACACCGTCCTGCTCGACGTACTGCACGGCCGGAATCCTGCGAACCTGTCGATAGAGGGCGCAAGAGGTGCAGACGTGGCGTAAAAAGGTGGCAAGACCACAAGTTTGGTCAAATAAATAGCGATAGAAATGCCACAATATTCACATATCAATCGAGATATAACATTGCCATACTCCATGACTTGATTGTATGTAGATGAAAATACTTCAATATGTGTGTCTTAGGACAATGCAACAATTGGAGGAATATAGTTTGTAATATTCTAAGTGTTCTATAACTGCTTATAAAAGCGGATAATTTGCTTCCAGAAAGCTAAATACAGATTTATCTCATCGAGTGCAGGTGAAATAGGTGTACAGTTCGCTGGGCCATTGTGTGAATACGATACTCAAACTGTTTACGCGTAATTTTCTTTCGGAGTGTCCGTCTAAAGCCGCTTCATGTTTGATATCGATAGCACTCGAAATTCCAATGATCTCCTTGTACCGTGGAACACTAATGTAGCATATAGCTCAATGATTGTAACGTTACTATGCATTTTCTTTTCATGGTGTTCCCAACAGCTGAAGATGGACATCCACTCGACATAAGTCATGCGGCTCCAGGCGTTAGAGCACAGCTACGTCACGCATTTTGGCTACTCTGGTTGGCTGCTTTCATTAACCATCTAATACATATGCTTGTCAACATGGAGTTAGCTTATAGTTTTCATGTAAGCAATATCTGAAACTTTAGGAGATATATCAAATATGGATATATACAGAGAGAGAGAGAGAGAGGGGGGGGGTTAGAATAGAGTGCAAAATGCGAGAATTTTGGAATTAAAGGGAATGACAAGTGACAACATGAACGGGAACGACTGCAACATAAAATGGTACGCGTCCACACTTATCGGCTTAGGAAAAGGCAATCAGCTTCAAGATGTACTCACAATGTCAAGAACGTCGTCGGAGAGGTCGGCAGCGAATCCGTGCAAAACGGACCTGAAGATGGCCCCGACGCCGCCGCCGAAGATGCGAACGGTGGACGTGATCTCGTCGAGCTTGTACGAATCCTTGGGATCATGACGTAACAAAGAAAAGAAGGCAGAAGTTTACTGCACAACAGGGATGTTGAGTCCGTATGCGTACTCAATCAAATGATTGATCGATATAATTGATAATCTGTCGAAAAGCAGTCTGAATTTGTTAGGACCTAAGGAACATATTCATTTCTTTTTAATTTATACATACATAATTGCGTTCAAATTGGCTAAGCATTGCTGTTAGATGATTGGACACAACTAAATCAACTACCAAGTGCATTTACCGGAACCCGACATGAAGGGAGATACTGGTACATGTGATTTCTTCTTTATTTCTGAAACATCAGAAAGGGGCATCGCGCCTAAATGACAATACGTCGCTGATTTCATTATAAATGAAGTACAATACAATGATTGGGTAAAGCATGGTCACTAGGGCCTACACGTATATCAGTGTCGCAATGATTAACTTAACCTTAGCATATAATGAGCAGCTTTTGAATATTGAAAAAAAAATGAGTTGGGTAGGGAAAGCTCATTTTACCAATCCTCTTAAGAAAGAGCCAGGTCGTGTTGCATATCGTTTGGCGGCTAGTGTAACATAAAAGGCTTACCATCAATCTCATTCTTTCCGTTTGTACATCTTGGACTAAGAAAGATCACTGCGAAGAGCTTCAACTCATCCCAGTACTCTGTCTTAAAGAGAGTTGCGATTGATCGTAACTCTGTCCATTGGAAATAGTGAAATTGATTTACGATTCATTGCTATCAACGGCAACTCGTTGACGACTGGTCTTCTCTTACCTTGATCTTGACGATGTATTTGCCTGGGATGGGCTCAGTGTTCTTCAGGAGCGGAGCAAGCTCGGCAGTAGCCGCAGCCACGAGAAGAAGGGCGAGGAAGGCACGCATGGTGACTGTTGGTTGGAAACAGATATCGATGTACAAGGTTAGACATCCTGGCTACGTACGGTACCTGATCCACTAACGATGTAAAACAATTGCTATAGAGCTGCATTAATCGAAGGGATGGCTTGATTTTACCCGATACGGAATTCAGAGTTTATTCATAGCCTGTCGTATATTCTCCGTTAAACAGATTACGCGGAAGTTGCTCTGCTTAAGGCTCGGTCACACATAACCGACGCACGGGGGTCGCATGGCCAGCGCGTTGAAAATTGGCGAAAATTTGTCATTTTGGCCAGTGCGTTGTCGTTCGCTAGGTGTGCGTCATCATGCGTTACTCATTCGTCCAGCGCGCTGGACCAACGTTATACATTCGTCGTCGAGCGTCGCCATTCGCTGTGCGCGTCGAGATTTTTTGTGCATGCTCAAAATTGTGCGTTGAGCTCGACGCATGGACCTACGCGCCGAGAAGTCGCCAGTCACGCGCATAGCACGCCAGACCAACGCCAGACATCGGCGGAGTGCACGGTGTGTATTCGTTGTGAGTACGGCGGCCGAGGTATAGCGAACGCTCAACGCACATCTAGCGCAAAAGCAGCCTGGTTTAAACGCATGGCCAGCGATCATGTAGCGCATAAGGGCGCGCTGAACGAGTGTTGAACGAGTGCTGAACTAGTCTCTAACGCACCCGACGTTGCTGTTGCGCACTCTTAGCGCGTAGTCATCGAGTATATATAAACGCACCCCACACTATCTCCGCATCATTCTCCCTACGACCCTCACGTGTGAAGTTCCTCGATCCTGACCTCGTCTAGATAGAACCATCTCGGAAGATGGATGGTCCCGACAAGCAGCGGTTAGAATATGAAATCGCTGTTCTCCAACATCAGCAAAACCTAATGGAACTCACACTTCACCAACTCCATATCATCAGGAGAAGGGGAAGGAGGAGACGTCAACGAAGGTTCTGGATCCGACCTTGGATTGGTAGACGACGGCAGTTTGGCCTGTACGATCAACTTCTTGTTGAACTCCGTAACGAAGACCAATCAGCCTTCAAGAATTTCATGCGAATGCAGCCAGAGATGTTTGATGAACTTTTAACAAGAGTTGGCCCAAGAATCACAAAGCAGAATACAACATACAGAGAGTCCCTCGACCCTGGCCTCAAACTTGTTCTAACCCTGCGGTATCTTGCGTCTGGGACCAAGTATCACTCAATGTCCTATGGGTGGAGGGTGCCTCACAACACTATATCCCTTCTGATTAGAGAAGTTTGCCAGGCCATCATCGACGAGTACAAGGATGAGATGATGAAGTGCCCCACAACCCCTGAAGAATGGCGTGCCATATCTGACAAGTTCATGGAGAAGTGGAACTTCCCCCATACATGCGGTGCACTTGATGGAAAGCATGTCAGCTGCAAGTGTCCTCCAAACAGCGGTTCCCTTTATTACAATTATAAAGGGTTCTACTCGGTTGTCCTCTTGGCGCTAGTCGATGCCGAATATCGATTCATCTGGGCAGACATTGGCGGAATGGGTTCTGCATCGGACGCTCAGATTTACAATGCTTCTGAGCTGAGGGAATGCGTTGAAGCTGGCACTTTAGGCTTCCCAGACCCTGACCCACTTCCAAACGACAACAAGGATGTGCCGCACTTCTTCGTCGGCGACGACGCATTCGCTCTTCGCCCCAACATGATGAAACCGTACAGCCCCCGGGGTATGACGCGACCGGAGCGGATATTCAATTACCGCCTCTCCCGGGCCAGGAGGGTCGTCGAAAATGCCTTCGGCATTCTTTCCAACCGGTTTCAAGTTCTCCTGACCACGATGCAGCAGCAGCCCGAGACCGTCAAGCTCATTGTCACAGCATGCATGATCCTCCACAACCTGATGAGGACCCGGTATCCAGGCATGCAGAATCAGCAGCTTGACCGCGCAGAGAACCTGGGTCGCGACTACGTCCCAGGAGCATGGAGATCTGGGCGTAACATGCAGGACACCCTCGTAGTCCCTGGCAGCAATACCTCCAACAAGGAAGGGAAGAAGCAGAGAAACCTCATCAAGCACTGGGCCAACTCAGAAGCTGGTTCAGTTCCATGGCAGGAGAGGATGATCTAGAGCACCTCCATGTCTGCAGAAAACCTTTGTCGCAAACACTTCACAGAAGCATAAAGATCTGGTCTTAACATTCATAACACCCTCGTAGTCGCTGGCAGCAACACCTCCAGCAAGGAAGAAAAAGAAGCAGAGAAACCTCATCAAACACTGGGGCAACTCAGTTAAGATGATCAAGAGCACCTTCGTTTCCACTATTCGTATGGATACAGGATACAGAGACTGGTTGCATGACGTGATTCCAATAATTTGCTTACAATGGATACATCTCAATGTGCGAGCAAAAAAACACTTTCTAATGTTTTTGACATGAACTTCGTGTGCGATTTATTCATTGCATTAATCGGCTACAGCTTGTTATTCAGACGATTCGTTATTTCAAAGGTTCGCTATTCCGAAAACGAAATCAGGTTCGTATTTCCGAAGATTGATTAATCCCTTTTTCGGAATAGCGAACATTCGGCATAATGTAATAAATGTTCGGATTAACGAACCTTAATTCGTTTTTGGATCAGTTTCGCACTTAGGTATAGGAAACTTTCGTGTTCGGAATAACTAGCCTTTGGTTCGAAGTAACGAGCCGCATCCCTTCAATAGCCTTCATTCAGGGGCCCTGAAAAGCTACACAAAATACTAAAACCCACCCATCCCTATATCCAAAATGAAAAAAAAATCAAATCATTATTAAGACGTTTTAAAAATCATTAAATAATGAGAGACTTCGGTGCAGTTTTCACACTCAGCCTTTATGTATGTTGGAAGTTTTCCGCTAGATTTGTTATTATTTGGTATCCAAAATTATCTTTGACTCATCTACCTTCTTTCATTTATCACATGGACGTTCGAATGAGTTAAACATTATAATGCTCATTTTGAAGATCATTCAGATAAACACGCGAATAACATCTGTTTGAAAAAAAAATGTTTTCAATTCATTGCGCTCTTTAGATGCTGCTTCTTTGCAAATCATGAGAAGACCATTTTTGAAAAAAATGACCCAAGTTATTTAGGTGAGCCGTATGACCCATTCAGAGGAATTTTGTCAGAATGTCTGTATCGTTATTATTTCAATTTTTTCTAGTCACTTTTTTGTGTGCAAGATTAAATGGAAATGGCTAAATAATGAAATGCCTGAAACATTGGCACAGGCATGTGGACTACGCACAGCAAGGTTTCCAACCTTGAACTTGACTCATGACGTCATATAGACCACATTTTTCCCAATTGTAACGCAAGAAAATCATTTTTTATGGCAGCATTATAGAAATCGTTTGCCTAAGTTTGATGAAATTTGTTTACCAAACTCGTTCAAATTTGGCTAGAATATTGCTATCATGCAAATGTGTCAGTACGACAGAATATTGCTTTATGAAACATATAGTTAAAAAAAGTAAGTGAACAGGACAGGACACAAAACAAATTGTTTTTAAGTTGACCTAGAACATTTATTACATTCAACAACCATAACTTTCTCTTTAATCAACATTTTAACATGTTTTCAAACACCTTTTGAAACAAACATATGGCATGGTAAATACAAAACTCAATATTTCACAGTTAAACGTGATAGCAATGAATTAACGATGTTTTCCTTGTAAAACAACTTTTCTCAGCTACATAGTCCATATTCATGTGAAATGGAGAACCACGAACTAGATTTAACTTTTCCCAGTTAAACAAAAAAACACCTTTCTTTTGGCAAATTTGGTGAACTATAGGAACCAATTAACAATATTGTTCTAGTAAACAAACCTGTTTACAACTTTTCTTAGCTACACAGTCCATATTCATCATGTTCATGAGAAATAAACAAACATGAACTAGATTCATCATTTCCCAGTTAAACAAAACAAAACGTTACTTTTGGTAGATTTGGTGAGTTATAGCAACCAATTACCAATATTTTCCTTGTAAACAAACCTGTTTAGAACTTTTCTCAGCTACATAGTCCATGTTCATGTGAAATGGACAACCATGAACTAACAAAAAAAATCATACGCAAGGCTTTATATATAGGCATTCACGTGGCCGCTGTTTTTCGTGGGCTTTGCGTTGAGAACGAGATGCATGCGTTCTGGACGCGCTCTGCATGCGCTGGTTGGGCGGTAGCCATTCGCTCAACGCGCTAGCAATACGCGATGCATTCGTTGCGGTATTTCATGTATACGCTCTGTATGCGTCCTGTATTCGCTATATACCAGCCCAGGATACGCACAGCGCGTTACCAACACGTTATACATTCGCTAGCCTCTGTCCAAATCTTGACAGAAGTTTGGCGCACAACGACGCACTCATCTTATTTTCCATTTTTTGCCAATTTTTCAGTGCGTTGGCCGTGCGTCGGCTATATGTGACCGGGCCTTTAGTTTCGAGTGGGGACAAGCCTATGGGCGGCCAAAGGAGTCAAAATTAACGTGACTTCAAACAAACGACAGTCATACACGGACATAGGACGTAGCGAAACAAAGACTTAAGCCCCGTCTTATCAGACCTTCTGAAAACTGAATTACCGCGACAACGTCCGGGTAATTTTTTTACCCTGCGTACTAAGACGCTCCACATGGAGTGGTGCCCGGGCAAGGTCGCGGTAACTTTTGCCGAAAATCTACCCTAGACCCGTGCAAGGATGAGGAGTTGGCGGTCAGCGGGTCTAGCTCGGCCTGAAAAAAAAGCTATAACTGCGAACGGCGATACTCACTGGCTTCTTGTGTTTGCTGGTAGTCTCTGGAGAAGTCGGAAGCTGGAAGATGCTCAGATCAGATCTGATGTGGTGGTGATAGAGCCGAAGCAGCCATATTTATGCCGTCCAGTCCTTACCAGATGCGGGAATCTCACAGCCCGGAATGCCTGACACTGCACTTGAGATAAACTTGGGCAAACAGAGTGGATTGCCAAGTCATCTGATTCAAGGTCATTACACGGCAGTAAAATTATCTCTTATTGCAAATATTTGTTTCTATAAAAAAAAAGTCATTCTACCATTGAGTGACGCAACTCGATCGTATTAATAAAGATGCAAACATGAGATAGATGAAATGTTGCACGTAGGTTCGATGACCATACGTTCCATCATTTTCCCTCCAACCCTGACTGATCTTCTCTCTCTCTCTCTCTCTCTCTTTCTCTTTAAGCATCGATGATAGTTTATCATTATTAGTTCTAGAAAAGATGGTTTTTCAACTATTTTTTAAACACGGTGGCCTTTTCAAACCCCCTAGGAAAATCACAAACATAAAATCAATATGGAACTAACAAAACACAAAAATGCCAAAATTCGTGGTTTATTACAAATCATCGTTCTCAGTATATGGTTTTATGAATTGCTATCGGTGATGCAAACTTTAGCAGCTCACTTTCAAATCTAATTTAGAAGTTTATTATCGTTCTATAAAATGGCAGCTTCTGTGTACGGAGAAAGAGAAAGAAGAACACCTATAAAGATACACACACACACACACACACACACACACACACACACACACACACAAGACATACATATATATAATGTTTTGTATT
The DNA here is from genome assembly GCA_963669155.1 of Arbacia lixula. Lineage (NCBI taxonomy): Eukaryota > Metazoa > Echinodermata > Echinoidea > Arbacioida > Arbaciidae > Arbacia > Arbacia lixula. Next base: position 26,266,075 of record OZ022582.1, on the reverse strand, counting down.
TGTATGCTAGCCTAAGGAGTCTTAAGCAGGTGTATTTAACATCATAAAATCATGACCATGTCTTCATTCAGTAACATCCTATTCTATCAGGAATATTTCCAATTTTGAGGGGGTTATCCTCGCAAGATGAGCTCATAAAATCTGAATATGGCTTCGACTGGTACATTCACCAATGTTTTTTTTTTCGTTTCATTTTCATCATCACGAAATTATATGGATACACATCGCTTCCAGCAGATTACGCATGTTTCTTAAAGAAAGTCGTTGCGTATCAAAATAGTTCATCCTGGACAGCAAACTTCGAATATATTTCATATTGGTAGACGTCGATTTCCTGGTTTTGTTGAAATCATTTGCCATGTTTAATGGAGAGTTATTTGTGCAAGATCTGATGACAGTGCATCATAATCAAACATGTGTTCAGTTACTCATCATGGCATAGAACTCTTGTAGCTGCGCATATTTTCCGGAGATGACAAACATCTCATTTAACCCATATCTACTATCTTGCCAAAGTCAATTCAAAGGTATTAGAGATCCAAGATGGCTCCCGTTGGCAAGTTTGGAACTAATTGTTTTAAAGTTCAGGTTGCAATACTAGCATTCGCCAAAGTTCATTGTACTGGTCTCACCAGATCTCTCTCTCTCTCTCTCTCTCCCTCTCTCTTTCTCTCTCTCTCTCTCTCTCTTTCTCTATCTTTCTCTCTTTCTCACTCTCTCTCTCTCCCTCTGTTATTCTCCTTTTTGTTTAACTTTCTGTTATCCCTTTCCCATTCCCTCGTGATTATCATTGCGTCAAATAAAACGTCATATGAAAAGCAAATTAAAACATCCTGTAACTTGTAACAAGTATGTTTTAATTTGCCATTCATTGCACGTTTTACTTTTTTCTAAATAGTATAAATACTATTTAGAAAAAAGAAAATTATTTAGAAAATTTATTATTGATTGTGTCTGTTATTAAAAAAATCTTGATCACCAGTTCATCGATGGCGATTGTTGACGAGATATTGCTGACGAATTGCTGACAGGGTATCAAGTTTAAACAGATGTTCCCTCAGAAGATTATCCCAACCCCTCACAGGAAGGTGAGATGAAGACAATCATTTGAGTCACTTCACATCTGATCAAAGTCTCTATGAATGTAGGGTTAGTGGGTGATGGTGACACGCTATGAGTTGAAAACCATTCGCCTAGTTGGACGAACTTTCACGAGAAATGCTAAACTTTTCCTGACCGCAGGAGAGTTTTTTTTCTCTGTCCAGTGCGCACTGCCTCGCTTTGCAGATTGGCTGGAACATTTTGAAGACTAGCCTGGATTTAAAACTCATCAAAAACTACCAACGTCGGGCAGAATATTTACTCTAATGATGCTGGAGAACGAAAGAAATCAATGAACCTTTACACGATATGAAGAAAGATTCTAGCCCGTGGAATTTGGAATCAGGGACAACATGAATCCGTAATTCGGACATGGAGCCTAGTTTTTAAATTCTGGCCCAATCAGCTGAATTCTAAACAACAAAAAAGTAAGTCTTCCTATGCAAAATAGCATAACTTTTTATCGAAGAGCATTTGGGCAAAATAATTGGCAGGATTGTTCCTTAACGTATTAACTAACTTCTGTTTGAAAATCATTTTAATCCAATTTAGTCATGCATGAGTGGGTACATTTTAAAGGCAAAACTGTCACTTTTCAATAGTCACAACGGTAATTTTGGGATTCTGTGAAATGAATTTCTGATGAATTCCATTTCTGGTGCATATTTATGTCCTTTCATTGTTTATCATCCTTCTCTCGATGCACTAACACCTATCCTGACACTTAACCCATTGTTCGGGTTGAGTGAGCACTGTTTAACAAATACTCATCCCTCTTGAGTTTGAAACTTTTAAAAACACTGTATTTTTGTGAAAAAATAAAACTCTGGATACTTTGACAGATATATCTTGACCTGATATGTAAACATAAGAAGTCATTTTCGTGTCATGGTAGAGTGAATGCACTTTAAAAATCGCTCAAGAAATGTCAAAATGTACTGTTAAAACGGCATAAACAATTGCCCTTGTAACTTTTGAAAAGTGACATTTACCATGTTTATGGCGAGTTATTTGTGCAAGATCTGATGACAGTGCATCATAATCAAACATGTGTTCTGTTACTCATCATGGCATAGAACTCTTGTAGCTGCACATATTTTCCGGAGATGACAAACATCTCATTTAGCCCATATCTGCTATCTTGCCAAAGTCAATTCAAAGGTATTAGAGATCCAAGATGGCTCCCGTTGGCAATTTTGGAACTAATTGTTTTAAAGTTCAGGTTGTAATACTAGCATTCGCCAAAGTTCATTGTACTGGTCTCACCAGATCTCTCTCTCTCTCTCTCTCTCTCTCTCTCTCTCTCTCTTTCTCTATCTTTCTCTCTTTCTCTCACTCTCTCTCTCCCTCTGTCATTCTCCTTTGTGTTTAACTTTCTGTTATCCCTTTCCCCTTCCCTCGTGATTATCATTGCGTCAAATAAAACGTCATATGAAAAGCAAATTAAAATATCCTGTAACTTGTAACAGTATGTTTTAATTTGCAATTCATTGCACGTGTTACTTTTTTCTAAATAGTATTTATTAATGATTGTGTCTGTTATTAAAAAAAAAATCTTGATCACCAGTTCATCGATGGCGATTGTTGACGAGATATTGGTGATGAATTGCTGACAGGGTATCAAGTTTAAACAGATGTTCCCTCAGAAGATTATCCCAACCCCTCACAGGAAGGTGAGATGAAGACAATCATTTGAGTCACTTCACATCTGATCAAAGTCTCTATGAATGTAGGGTTAGTGGGTGATGGTGACACGCTATGAGTTGAAAACCATTCGCCTAGTTGGACGAACTTTGACGAGAAATGCCAAACTTCTCCTGACCGCAGGAGAGTTTTTTTTTTCTCTGTCCAGTGCGCACTGCCTCGACTTCCAGATTGGCTGGAACATTTTGAAGGCTAGCCTGGATTTAAACTCATCAAAAACTACCAACGTCGGGCAGAATATTTACTTTAACGATGCTGGAGAACGAAGGAAATCAATGAACCTTTACACGAGATGAAGAAAGATTCTAGCCCGTGGAATTTGGAATCAGGGACAACATGAATCCGTAATTAGGACATGGAGCCTAGTTTTGAAATTCTGACCCAATCAGCTGAATTCTAAACAACAAAAAAGTAAGTCCCCCCTATGCAAAATAGCATAACTTTTTATCGAAGAGCATTTGGGCAAAATAATTGGCAGGATTGTTCCTTAACGTATTAACTAACTTCTGTTTGAAAATCATTTTAATCCAATTTAGTCATGCATGAGTGGGTACATTTTAAAGGCAAAACTGTCACTTTTCAATAGTCACAACGGTTATTTTGGGATTCTGTCAAATGAATTTCTCATGAATTCCATTTCTGGTGCATATTTATGTCCTTTCATTGTTTATCATCCATCTCTCGATGCACTAACACCTATCCTGACACTTAACCCATTGTTCGGGTTGAGTGAGCACCGTTTAAAAAATACTCATCATTCTTGAGTTTGAAACTTTTAAAAACCCTTTATTTTTGTGAAAAAATAAAACTCTGGATACTTTGACAGATGTATCTTGACCTGATATGTGAACATAAGAAGTCATTTTCGTGTCATGGTTGAGTGAATGCACTTTAAAAATAGCACAAGAAATGTCAAAATGTACTGTTAAAATGGCATAAACAATTGCCCTTGTAACTTTTGAAAAATGACATTTACCATGTTTATGGCGAGTTATTTGTGCAAGTTCTGATGACAGTGCATCATAATCAAGCATGTATTCAGTTACTCATCATGTCATAGAACTCTTGTAGCTGCGCATATTTTCCGGAGATGACAAACATCTCATTTAGCCCATATCTACTATCTTGCCAAAGTCAATTCAAAGGTATTAGAGATCCAAGATGGCTCCCGTTGGCAATTTTGGAACTAATTGTTTTACACTTCAGGTTGTAATACTAGCATTCGCCAAAGTTCATTGTACTGGTCTCACCAGATCTCTCTCTCTCTCTCTCTCTCTCTCTCTCCCTCTCTCTTTCTCTCTCTCTCTCTCTCTCTCCCTCTGTCATTCTCTTTTTTGTTTAACTTTCTGTTATCCCTTTCCCCTTCCCTCGTGATTATCATTGCGTCAAATAAAACGTCATATGAAAAGCAAATTAAAACATCCTGTGACTTGAAACAGGATGTTTGCCATTCATTGCACGTTTTACTTTTTTCTGAATAGTATTTATTAATGATTGTGTCTGTTATTAAAAAATAATCTTGATCACCATTTCATCGATGGTGATTGTTGACGAGATATTGCTGACGAATTGCTGACAGGGTATCAAGTTTAAACAGATGTTCCCTCAGAAGATTATCCCAACCCCTCACAGGAAGGTGAGATGAAGACAATCATTTGAGTCACTTCACATCTGATCAAAGTCTCTATGAATGTAGGGTTAGTGGGTGATGGTGACACGCTATGAGTTGAAAACCATTCGCCTAGTTGGACGAACTTTCACGAGAAATGCCAAACTTTTCCTGACCGCAGGAGAGTTTTTTTTCCTCTGTCCAGTGCGCACTGCCTCGCCTTGCAGATTGGCTGGAACATTTTGAAAGGCTAGCCTGGATTTAAAACTCATCAAAAACTACCAACGTCGGGCAGAATATTTACTCTAATGATGCTGGAGAACGAAAGAAACGGCATAAACCGATATCGATACCGATATCTGATCGATTGCTCTTGGGACGTATACTTCCGGTTAGAGCTGGTTGTCGGTAGAAAGTGACCAAGAAATCACTTTTTTTTATGAATTAAGCAGTGAAAATTTTGTGTAGGGTTGTGGTTAGGGTCAGGGTTAGGTTTAGAATAAGGTTTAGGGTTAGTGTTAAGGTCAGGGTTAGGTTTAGGGTTAATATTCATAAAATTAGTTGGATACCCTGGTCCCTTACTGTATACGGGATTGCCGAGTGTACGTGGACCGGAAGTTCATATCCCAAGAATTAAAGGTAAAAAAATTAGAGCGCCACACATGTTCAGATTCGGAGAGCTATATGCGATAGGGAGAATTGCCCTTGTAACTTTTGATAAGTGACAATTCTGCCTTTACAATTTGCCCACTCTTGCATGACTAGTTAGATAAATGTGATTTCCACACATCCTGCCAAATCATTTTGCCCCAAACCTTTTCGATACATACATACAGTTGATGCCAGAAGTTTACATACACCCAGGAAATTCAAAGAAAAGTTGACACTTACCAAACATCATAAAATTTATTGTATCTTATGAAATATTTATGCTATCATGACGAATTCTATATCAAACAAATGAGTATGGCATCATTGGCATGCCCCTTCATCTCATTGCTTTGCCATCAGAAGCTGAAGAATATTTAAGTTTCTTTTTTCCCAAAAAAATCTTCATATTTTAGACAAATTAAAAATAAAAACTTAACAAAAACATTTCATATTTGTGCTAGTTACATCTCAACACAAACATTTCAGATTACACTTTTTTGTTTAGTGATGACATATCATGGTAGAAAATGTAATATAGTCACAGATTTGGCATTTATATATTTCTATGAAACGATGTTTGAATATATAATAACACACAATAAAATACATTTTGCACGAATATTACTTTTTTTCAAAGAAACTTCAACCTGTAATATAATTTAATCCCAACAGCATTCCAATCATGTGAAAGAGCTTAATACGCTCTTTGATTTGATACCAAATTCGTCATGGTAGTATCTACATTTCGGAACATATATTAAGTCTTACGATGTTTGGCAAGTGAACAAATTTTACTGAATTGCATGAGTGTATGTAAACTTTTGGCCGCAACCGTTCATACGTACAAACACAATCTGACACCACGTTATCTTGATGTCGTCACACAAAGCTCAAGGTGCGTGCACATGAACACACATGGTGACTTTACACACGTGTAGTTGGCACTCAAGAGGATTGGGGAGGGAGGGGGCGGGGGGGGGGGGCGAGGTCGGACTGCTACTCATAACATGTGACTTCTCACACCATATGGACCACGAATCAAGATATGATGTCATTTTCGTTATTCATATCCAGTACACGTTTAGTGACACTTTGCGAATACAGTGTAGTGTTCTTCACGGATTGTAAGCAGACCTTAAGGTGTAAGGATCTCAGCTTGCTAGATTCAACGCAATGCTCCGAATATTCTCCGAAGAGAGTCAAACACTCCCAATACGTTACGAGGGAGTCCGAATTAACACCAGTTGACTTCATCATACGAAGATACCAAAAGGGTGCTAGGTTTTAGAGCCTGTAATCCTTTATGAACCAGGTAAACTGGCTGCTTTATGAGCTATGTGTGTAATTACACAGGAACACCTCAATGGCTCATAACGAGTTAAACCAATGATGTTGACTTTAGAAGCAAGGATGTCGACCTTAAAACTAAAAAAACAAAAGTTTGATGTGTACCCAGTCAGTCTGTAGTAATCACGATGTGCCTCGCGTGGCAATCGGGGCCACGGTGCTTATGCATGCATGTGTTACCTTACACTAATGTAACTGACAGCTGTCATGGTATGAAATACAATATCGACAGCTGATTGGCTGCTTCTATGGCAGTTACCACCAATGGTAAGCTACGACAAAACTGCCCCGCCCACCCCGTCTCCGCCAAGCCGAACATGGGACAGGCTGCTGAGTTTTTGTATCTAGACCCGCTGGTTTATAACCTCACGTGTTCATACACGCACTGTGTTCGCATAGGTTCTAGGCTGTGGTGTGCATGGACACGATCGAGTTTGTTAACAACTATGTCTGGTAACAAGAACTATTCCTTCTCCTAAACTTAAGCTGCCAGCAAGAACGTAGAGGGCGTAGTCTTTGTTACCGGACATAACTGTTAACAGACTCGATTGTGTCCACGCAGACCACAACCAAGAAGGCAGGTCAATATTGGAGAAGCTATTTCCTCCAATGCACTTGCTGTCAGATGCACTGTATTCATAGTTCGACATTGGAGCCTCCCTGTCACGTGGTCGCCCGGGGTATATACGATACGATAACTTGTTGTGCAGGCGACGGGTACGCGGACTGCAGCTCCCGTGTCGCCTAATTCCGTACGAGGGGGGCCTGGGAATACGGGGAAATGGGGAGAAAGCTGGCTACTGTAATTCAATTACCCAATTGCACCTTACTTGCTTTTCATCGTGCTCGCTTCATTCCCATAGGCGTCTGGCAGGTGAGTCTTGGGGAAAAGGAACACATCACTTAGGCCTATAGCAGCTTTCTCACTCCGGTTAAGCTAAGTGTTTGCTCTATAACTGTCTGATGCAACACTCGGGTTGTCCCTGGGGAGAAGGGTAGGAGGAGGTGGGAGGGGGGGGGGGCGTGCGAGGGATCTATGCGCTGTAATTTAAGCAATCATTGGTGAGAAGTAATCCCCAAAAGGGAAACAAATACACCACTCCCCCTCCCTTGCACACACACACACACACACACACACACACACACACACACACACACACGCGCGCGCACACACACACACAGACACACGCACACAGACACACACACACATAGACACACACACACACACACACAAACACACATGCTTGTTCGACGTATGAAGATGCACCCGCCTATAATGTATCTCAAAAATTGTCACATTCACACATCCGATAAATGAACTTTGTGTGTGGCAGGTTTGCATTTTGTTTCACCAATAATGCACACAAATCCCATAGAGCAGCATTTCACCTGGCGCAGGAAAGGTTAATGATATCAAGACACGGCGCAAGTGAGACGGGCCGATACACCCACACGGGCGCATTATGGGAGTGTTTTCATGTGTCGGTATATAGAGGCTAGATCCACACGGCTGTGAGGAGGGATCCAATATGGAAGTGATAGCCGTTTGGAAATGTGCCATGTCAACATGACATTTGATTCTTTAACCTTAACTACCACTCTTCCTCCATCTCTCTCTCTCTCTCTCTCTCTCTCTCTCTCTCTCCCACTCACTGTCACACACACTCTCTCTTCTTCACCCCCCCCCCCTCTCTCTCTCGTTCTCTACCACACGTCCCCACCTCTCTCTCTCTTCGTCAATCTCTCCATCTCTACCTACCTCTATCTCTTACCCCTCCCTCTCTCTCTCACTCTCGCTCTCTCTCTCTCTCTCTCTCTCTTTCTCTCCCCCCCCCCACCTCTCTCTCTCTCTCTCTCTCTCTCTCTCTCTCTATCTTGCTCTCGCTTCACTCAGCAAATACCCACCCTCCTCCCTCCACCCTTTAGCACCTTAGGCAGTTTGGTGTTAAATCTAACACCTTTTGTATACAAATCTGCCACCAGATATGCCAGGGGTGCTAAATCTCAAATTTTCTTGGTATCCGTATCCATATGCCGATATCAACGGGTGTTAACTCTGACACCCTCAAGTTGGCTCTGGATTTACATTTCTCGCCGAGAGGTCAATCTTCATGATCGTTAAAACCAAGACCCTCGTATCAGCCACGGAGCGTGGAGAATGACTAGTTTCAATGGAGATAGGATATATGATGGATGGTAGACGTGCCTGGGTCAGACAGCTAGCGATAGACCCACACCTGCCCACCAATGTCTAGACCGAAATATCACCCCTTCACATCTCACTTCACAAAGAGAACAGTATCTCCAACTGATATGACGATCAGTAGCTTGTCAAAAATATTGCAGAAACGCGAACGTCCGACCGTGGTACGCAGATATCAACTTTTTACTTATCATACTTGTGATTCACTTTTCTCTCTTTCTCGATCCAACTTCCAAAATTGCATTTTTCCATTTGATGCCCTATCCTTTTAGTCTTATCTATACCTCTGTTTTTGCATATTTGATTGAGGTATTAAATGACAAACCCTATTCCACCTTTCTATCTACATGCACTATACTCTTTATCTTTCTTTCTCGCGCCACTCGACGTATCTTCCATTAGTACGTTCATTTATATACGCTGAATAAAATGCTAATTAGGTCTTCGCGTCTATTAATATCCATTTCGCCTGGTGCAGAAGGTTTAACAATCCTGTTTGACGTCATCTTCTTACTTTTAGTGTGATGTCCCTGCTGAATCAATTTCCCGTGATCATCAACTGATCTACCAAGTGAACACTTTTTTTTTTCAATTATGCAGTAGCATGTCGAAATAGTAATGGAGTCTTAGTTCATTACATATTCATTGATCAATTTCATTAAGAACGCGATAGCATCATAAGGCTTGTATAACGAACTTGCCAGCAGCGTCCTAAATAATACAAAACAAATTTATTACATAACAAAATATATATAATATTTTCACATGATCATAGATACGTCTACACAAAGGAATGCGAAAAAGTTTCTATAACAATGCTCAATTATGCTATATATATGTATATATATATGTATATATATATATATATTATATATATATATGTATATGAAAATATATATATGAGAAATCATATGAAAATACAAAAAAAATAAATAAAAACGGCGGAGAAGATGTCTCCTGATGAAAGTCTATGACCGACATATTGAGCATATTGCTCTTGTCCGGCGTTTTTATTGTATTTTCATGTATAATGTTCAGCGTCATCGCAACATCCTATATACTTTTATATAATCTTTAAATCGCAACCATCTATCGCTGTACCTCATGTATCTAGCAGACATGCCTTGAATAAACATGTCTTCAGTCAGAGAGGATAGCACGCTCAAGATAGCTTCACATTGGAGTGGTTTGCAGTTGACGCTTACAATATTACCGCTGCCGCTGGAGCGCTCACATAGCTTCCCCACAATGGTAATGCATTACCGCGACGGGATTTAACCCAGGGGCGCCAAGCGGCCGAGGGAAAAAGATTGTATGTGAACGTCGAATCATTAGGCTTTGGCGTGACTAAGATAGTTAAGTTCCAAGGTGAATTACCCCGTCGTTATACCGTCGCGTCTGATTCCATCTTCTGTTGATTACCAGCTGGTTAATGATCTATTCAGTCGGGGGATTCCAAGCATGTAGACTGCTTCCGCTAATCCACACGTGTTCACACTGCTATAACTGCATACACTCGTAGGAATATCTAGTAAAATATGAAGTAAGAAAAGAAGGAATAGCAACTAAAGAGTTTCATCTGATCGGATAATAAGCCTCAGAAAATGTCACTTTTACATAATCAAGAGATATACCTCTTTCGCTTTCGCTAACTAGATATGTTACCTTCTGCAACCCAAGTTACTAGTCACAGGTCTTAATAATCTAACAGATCCACTTAGCGAAAGCTTACCAGTCCTATTACAGGTGAATCTCTTGATGATGTAAACGAGAAGGTTTTTTTCTAGGATGTGCAGCCCTTTTGCAGGTTGTGCCAACACGACGAAAGATACCGTATTGCAACGAGTTCATGACTTTTGTAAAAAAAGAACGCACTATCGTTAAGCCTCTCTACCTGTCAGACATAATCTGCCCTACTCTGACAAAAGGAAGCAACAAACAAAAGATACTTTTCTTGTAAATGAGCAAAATGTGTCTTTCACTTGCATTGGCATCAGTGCAAAACCACACCATGTTAGATTGAATATCTCGCAGCAAGATGAATATTTCTTGTCCAGATTTTGGCCGTATGTTGGGAATACTGGGTACAATTTAAGAATACCAATAACCCAGATTTTAGTGATTTGTCACTTGCTTCCTTTTGTATTACGTTTTCAACACTGCATCACTGGTGTACGAAGGGCTAAGTTTCCTTCATGGGTTGGGGAAATCGAGAAAAAAGAAAGTCAATTGGGTAATTGTTGCCCAATGATAATGCCTCCGTTGCATATTAAGCAAATGTCCAGTTTGTAGACAAAGATTAACCGATTGGGAAAAACCTTTCCATTATGTTGAGAGGATACGCCAGTGTCGTTAATTATTAACTTTATGTCTCTGATACCGTTAGGTATCGGGTGAAAAGTTAAACTGGACATGGCCGCCATACTGTCTCTCTCCGTGTAAAGGGTCGATATGGATTTCCACACTCAGTATAGACAGTTCTAGAAGCCAGATTTTTACCATTTGTGTGTAAACGTATCTTCAGTTGGACGAATGACACAGTATCATATTCAACCACCATATTCATTTAGCTGCGGTTGGGCAAATGGATATTATACAACATGATGAGATATTTGTATTCCGCAGTGATAGGAGTACTTAATATCTTAATATGTCGAGCAAACGATGGCCAAACGGGACTTAAATGTGTATCTACCGCTTGCCGGGTATAGCGACACCACCTACCGGTAATATCATATGCAAACGCTGTAGCGTGAACGCGTTTTCTTAACTGTCCTGTGGTGAGGCTATTGATGGAGATTCTTCTGGTAAAAGATCACGCATCATAATAGTGACGTCAACACCTCTGCCATGATGGCGATTCTATAGAGATATATTTTCACCATTTTCACTTTTATACAAAATTGTTTAAATGCTGTATCACAAGTAATATGCCTTATTTCTCCATTCTTTGTTAGATTCTTGCCAATTTTGTTTGTTTATTTTTTTGGGGGAAATACGTGTTTCCTTTCTTTCTTTGTTGATTCAGTCATGTACATACATTTTTTTTTTCTGTTTTGCTATTGTTGATGTTGATGTTTGTGAATAAATTCAAATTCAAATTCAAATTCAAATTCAAATTCAAATATGGTGTGAACGCAGCTAATACCCGGTCTGTGCTAAAGCCAGTGGCAAATGATAGGCATTAATTTAAATGTGGCTTGCACGTTGTACCTGTACACCGTACATCATGATACCACTTTAAAAGAAGTTGTCAAGCTTTCAAAAAATGTAAAGATGGATTTGACCACGGATGAAACCAATATTGATCACTTTGAAGTATAGATAGAGCCTCTGCCGTTCGTGATTGTAGTGTGGATGATGATGAAATGGATGTTGATCGGGAATAAGACAACTGCTAAGGATGGCATAACAGCACACCCATGTCAGTCAAGAATAGGACGAAGTAAGAACACGCCCCTGTAAGCCACGGTGTGGGCGGCAACGACGAGAGTTTCAGTGCCAAGAATAGGTCTGAGTAAGAACACGCCCACACCTAGCCCTTGATCAGGATAGTGATGAGGATGCTGGCCGTGGGAAAGGAGAGGGTCATCAGCAGTAGATGTGAAGACAGAGACCACGAACACTGATGAAGAGCTGGCAACCTGATTAGGGTCATCCTGTTTACACCAATGCATATATTACAGGAATAAGGGTGCCGTCGTGTCTGTATATCGAAAGCAAGACAGTGTCAGCTTCAACAGCCTTGGTGTCAAAAACATATAGATATATATTTAAGTGAAAACAGAGTTTATGGAGGATAATCATGTCAAAAAAGCTGATGATGTTGCTTAAGATGCCTAAGATAGAAACGAAAATGTACTGCAACTACAATGAGAGTGATATGTAGAATTATATCAATGCATGTACAGGATTGTCTGTTCTGTTTGATACATTGAACTCTGTATTGATGTAATATATTTTTGACAATGATGCTTCCTTTTTTCCACACCTACAGGAATATTGCGGAGTGAGACTACGCTGGGAATGAGCAAGACGTAGCTCCAATGGCTGAGGCACCGCCGACCCCTCCCTTATTCGGGAAACCCCCTCCCTCCCCTCAGCTCTCTGTCCTTCACCCTTCCTCCCCGACTCCCTCCCCTCCCCGGTCCCCTAAGCCCCCGCTCTCCCCTACCCCGTCCACCACCTCCAACTGCTCCTCATCATCATCGCGCTCGCCCCGCCCCGGGCTGTTCCGCCGAATCTTCAGCGTGATTGGGGCTGAGGCGCGCTACGGAGCCAACAGGCCGCGGAGCAAGTCGTCCGGGATCACGTGCGGGCAGGAGTACGGGCTGGGGAGGGGGGACGGGGCGGGGGTGCTCCGTCCCAGGGCAGCCTCCACCCCGTCCCCGTTCGGGGAGGGGGAGGGCGTGCCCACCATACGGGTGACTGACGGCATTCTTTTGGAGGAGGACGGGGCTATGATCGACTACGGGATGAGAGAGAGCTGCGACTGCGGTAACAGGTGAGTGTTTCCTACCGGAGGTATCTCATTGCATATGAAGACAGTTATCATAAATCAGTTGGCATTCCCAACTGTTACCAAGCAACCATAATGAGGGGTCTACGATAAGGAGTTCTGGTTATTTCAGCAATGTATATGTGTGACGTAACAGAGATATACAGACACTGTCATTTCCGCTTTGCAACGTCGTAGACGGGAGGGGCAAATTTCCTTCACGTTAGTTACACATGTGAATAAGAGGATCAACACTGGTGAGGGGGGGGGGGGGGTGGCTGCCTGCACGACCTAGGAGCTAGCTGGCCCCTCGATAGCTTAACTAGGCGTCACCACAACCCATATTCTCATATGATTTGAGGCTCATTATTATAAAGAAATCGTCTCAAAAGTTTAAAGTCCTTGAAGCCAAACGAGATCAGGACCCGTGAGGACGGCGTGCTGCGGCGGAAAGGTTTTGCCAATATTACGGGTACCGTAATGTTAACCACTACATATACTTTCCGCTACCTTTAGTCAGGCCCATTAACGCGTACATACTTAACATGCTTACGAAGCATCTCAATTGTCGGTAACCTCAATCATGTTGACAATGACTATGCAACTATCTATGAATGCATCATCTAAAGAAAAGGGTATGACACTATGAGCCCTATCGGTACCAAACACTGATAGCTCCATATCAATAACAACTCAGTTTGTTCCCCGTGGGACTGAACAGGTTAAAAGAACGATCCGCGGTTTGGTGACATGCCATAGTGTGACATTCTCTACCGAAGCAATACAGCGAGATATGGAAGTCAGTCCCACAAGTCACGACTGGTGGTCAGCACGGTCAATGCAGGGCCAGACATTATACGACCAGGGTAAAAAGGCCCGGTCATTTGAGATACATCCGGGCTGGTGACGAGTGACACAATTCTCTCTCTCGTGTCTTGTTTCTTGTTTTGCTGTCGCATCTGTCTGAATGTCTGTATGTATGTCTGTCTGTATGCCTGTAACCTTGTCCATATCTCCCTGGCTCTCCCTCTTCACATTTACATTATTTTACCCTACTCTTTCTTTCCTTTCCTCCTCTTCTTCGTTGTCACTGTCGTCCTCGTCGTCCTCCTTGTCCTCCTCTGTCTATTCATCATCATTACCCTCTCTCTCTCTCTCTCTCTCTCTCTCTCTCTCTCTCTCTCTCTCTCTCTCTTCCTCCCCCTCTCTCTCTCTCTCATTATCCAACTGTGTTTGCTACGTCCCTCGCGTACTCCCCATACATCATTACTTCCCATCTAATGTTTGCTTCTTGTTGCCATGTCAACGTAAACCCAGTCTTGATCCTCACCTGTCTTTCTATTCGTCCATTGCTCAATATGATTCGCCATCTATTTCCCTATAACACATGCCATCTAGATGACCTCCTCAAGGTATCTCCCAGTATCTATCAAGTCGTGCTCTTTCTTCATCTCTTCGCATGTTTTATCCGGGCTCGTACATCTTTGTAATACCCTATTGACCTCTCGCTGATAAGCCATACAGTATGTTCAATTCCCCTTTCAGAGCAGTACACATTCATCGTTTATCAGAATTAAACAGTAACCATGGTGACATATGTGTATTGATTTGACAAGACCAATTAATCAAGAAATATGGTGATATGCGAGGCCTCATCGGAAGAGCACAGCCTCTCTTGGCAGACAGTACATTGTTCGTCTTCATTACATTGCCGATGCTGATGATAATTTATCTTTTTCTTTGTCCTCCCTTTCTCGTTTCTTTCTTACATTTAACCTTGCTTCATTAATGTCTTCCCACATTTCTCTGTTGCTCTTTTCATTTAATTTTGGTTATATTTTTCTAACATTCTGTATTTTTTCATCTCCGTCGTATGGATGTTCTCTCTATGTTTCTCTCTCTCTCTCTCTTTCTCTCTGTCTAAATATATGTCTGTCGCTCTCTCTTTGTGCCTCTCTCTCTCTCTCTCTGCCCCTCTCTCTCTCACTGTCTCTCTGTCTGTCTCTATGTCTGTCTGTCTGTCTGTCTCTATATATAAAATCAATATCAATATCAATATCTCCCTTCCTCCCCCCCCCCTCTCTCTCTCTCTCTTTCTCTCTCTCTCTCTCTCTCCCTCTCTTTCTCTCCCTCTCTGCCTTTCTCTCTCTCTGTCTCTCTGTCTGTCGCTACATATAAAATCGATATATCAATATCTCTCTCTCTCTCTCTCTCTCTCTCTCTCTCTCTCTCTCTCTCTCTCTCTCTCTCTCTCTCTCTCTCTCTCTCAGTGTCGATGGATGCAGCCTGCATTCCTCCGGGCATTCTCCCAGAGAGCAGTCCAAGAAGAGGAAGTGGCTCGATATATCTTCGGGCGCGATCCCCAAATCGTTCAAGGTGAGCCTGAACCATTCTACTTTGAAGAAACTCAGCTTGAATAATCAGTTTACCCCCATGATAACACGAATGAAAGCTCCAACTCTAAATAGCACTGCTTTATCATAACACTACATTGTGACGGATATTGAGTAATCGATTAGCCTCGATTTCACCTTTCTCTCACTGATATCGCGTCACAAGCATGACTAGTACTCTGGTGAGCACATGAGAAGTCGCAGGTGATTAGTCGAGTGTGTTAACTAGCATGCGTCTGAGAACCAGCCTACACCTACATGTAGTGTACTATCAATATTGACTGGGTTAAAGACTTTATTTGTAATGACTTGGGCTATCTCCTGATTGATGCCCCCGTCATTGTCCATACACTGTCCATTCCCTGTCCATCCCCTACCCGCCCTCGTCCTTGCCCATCCCCCGCCCGTCCCTTGTCCGTTCCCTGCCCGCTCCCTGCCCGCTCTCTGCCCGTTCCCTGCCCGCTCCCCGCACGCCGCCTATCTTCCCCCTGCCCGCTCCCTGCCCGCCCCCTACCCGCCCCTACCCGGCCTCTGCCCGCGGCCTCTGCGATAAGGTACTCCGTCTGGTATGTGAGCGATGTGGAGGACATTGTGGGATGGGGTGGCGGAGGATGGGAGGAGATAGGATGCGTTCTGGCCTTATCTGTCATCTTCAAAGGATCCAGGAAGCCATCTCACTCTCACTCCCCTCATCATGAAACCAACGAAAACGACCGAGTCTAGACATTGGACGGCTTTGTATTCATCATGTGCATAGCGAACGTTTCTTAGAAAACTTCTCTTACGCAACACTTTTCCATTACTTTTTTTGCCCTCGCTAAAGAATAAGCTACAAGCCCTCTCCGCTGGTTAAATGAAGGCGAAGGAATCGAACGCTCTCTATTTGAACATGATAAATGTGTCTGGTTTGCCACATAACACAATAATAAAACGGGGTCAGAAACAAAAACTACAAAATCATACCACTAACACAACAATGTATTTGAACCTATGTTTACTATTTTTCTATTTTATGACCGTTGGCTATTGAAAATAGAACATTTAAAGAAAATACATTTTTAATCATTTCGTATTTTAATCATTTTGTATTATACATTTTATACTTGAATTTATTCATGAATCATGAAGGATGGCAAAGAAATTAATGGTCCTAGAAAGAACTAGGTTGTGCCATCTGAGTGATTATAAATGAAAAGTGAAAAAGTACACAGAATGTACCATCTGCTTACAATAGTAATCTTGGGCTGAAATGCGGGATGGGGTAAAGAGAAGGCCATTATAAGTCAAAGGACCATCTCTGAAAATGTGTGTCTACTTACGTACACGCAAAAGTATTTCAGGTCGTACCGTCTTCACTTTGAAGGCTCTCTATCACTTCGAAGTCGAACTCCGCGTCGTCCTCGGGTCGACGAGGAGCTTGTCAATCCTATCGAGACATGATAGCCGTCGCCATGGTTACAGAATCCAGGAAACAATGCGGAGATAACGAGCATCGTGACCTTCGATAAACGTAGTCCAAGCACAGGTCGGGAACAATATTCCACAATAATCATCCATGTTAACAGATTTTGAAAGAAGTTCGGCAGAAACAAGGAATTTGAAAATACCAATAACCAATATTTATACTATTTAAACAGATTGGTAGCAAATGGATGACGCTGATATTGAAAATAAGACAAATGATATCTTAAAACACGACACTCTTCCGTTCGGAAAAAAAAAAATCATCCGGGCCGACGGATTATCGGGGAACGAGCATTGGGACATGATCTAATGGTGTAGGAATACGATTTGAAAGAGCGCCACCTTGTGATTCAATCTATACATGAATGTTCAGAGTCGAAATCGAGTAGTTAAATGTCAAATAACAGAATGAACCATTCTATTCAAATATACAAATGTGTCAGCTTTATAACAGTTACCAATGACAACCCCGATGTTTACCCAACATAACGACAACTAGTGAATGGACAATAGAAAACGGAAATTTGTCTCTATCTTATTATTTTCAATGGTATTAGTTGGGATTTAATAACTATATTTAGACATATCATTCAGAGAATACGATGCAACGAAATACAGGCATTAATTTTACTTGAAAAATTGAGTTAAGAAACACCCCCTCCCCGCCGCACACAGACACACCCTCACCTTCTCTCTCTCTCTCTCTCTCTCTCTCTCCCTCTCTCTCTCTCTCTCTCTCTCTCTCCCTCTCTCTCTCTCTCTCTCTCTCTCTCTCTCTCCTCTCTCTCTCTCTCTCTCTCTCTCCCTCTCTCTCTCTCTCTCCACATCCTAGCATTTGCTTTCACAACTACAAACACTTTTTTAAAAAGAAAATTATTGCAACTAATATTGTTTGTTGTTTCTTGTTGTTGGTCCCACGTGACTCAGTAGAATGAACGATCCCCAGCGTTTCCTTTTCCAGGAACGTGTCCTTGCTGGGAAAGTATAATGACTTCATTCCGCCATTGTTCAATGCCATCTAGGCTTGTATAGGCTCGTATATAGGCTCGTATAGACTGATTGTTTCTACGTCATAGCGAGAGATCCGATAACAAATTAACCGATATTAGTATAGCCTAGCTACCAGGCTGTTGGGAATTTCTAACCGAAACTAATATTCAATAAAGGGGTCTGGCTGCAGTAGACTAATTATTCAGAGTTTCTTCTCCGGCTCGCGGACCGAGATAAGAGACGAACGGTCATGTGACTAGTCTCATGAGTACCAGACTCTATTTTGCAGTTTTGATTAGAAATGTTAATCAGTCTGAAATTCAGGCTAATATTTTAAGCCTGAAAGAAGTTCTTCTCTTTGTAGAAGCCAGGCGTCGGTCAGTACAGTTCACGATCAAACTGATGACCTCAATGGTATCAGGTATATAGTGTTTGCAATATCGCTGATTACATAACGATGACTTGTTATGTCTAAAGTTACCATGATAGTGCAATATCGAGGCTACCTATTCGTGGTCACCGAATAAAATGTGTTGTTTTAAAACAAAACGAGCACAACGAAAGAAAAAAGAAAAAAAAGGGCTTGGGTCAGAACTATGTATCGAAAGTACGATCGTTGGGTTTGTGAGGTTTGGATGGGAGGGGGTGTAGTTTGGATATACTGTTATTTCAAAGAATAATAACAAAATATTGTAAGATGTTATTGATTTCTCTCACGTGTATAATGTTCACACACAACGGTTCATCTCCATCCTTCGTTATCCTCTCAACATACCCTGTTTTACTGGGTGTGTGGAGGACGGATTAGGCATACAGAGTAGGCACGAGCCTAGTTACCATGGTGACTAGGCTGAGGAGTGCATGGTCACAACCGAGTCTGTTAACAAAGATGTCTGCTAATACAGACCCTAATCCCTCTGACTGCCCTGGATCCCCTTCCTCGAGCGGGAGAAAAATCGGATCCAGGGCAATCGGAGGGATTAGGAGGCCTAGTCTGTATTTCCAGACATAGTTGCTAACAGACTCAGCTGTGACCATGCACTCCTCAGCCTAGTTGGTAGGCTAACTAGGCGCTCGTAATTGTAGTTGTTAACATGAATCAGCAGAAACCATGTCCTACTTTCTGCTGATGAGACCACTGTGTGATGACAACTCTTCCGAAAAGATCAATAAAAACAACTGTCAATGGAACTGCATATTATTGCTACTGTTTCCATTTTTATCCAAGATTTGATCTGGAGCCAAAGCTTCGTTATCAGCTCGAAACATCTCGGGATCACAATAGGATGACAGTCCAATTCTTTCTTTGTGTTTCGTTGAATGGCGGGGATTAGTCTCCTAACTCATGTTTCTAGGACAGGTCTATTGTTCCATCTGATGGCAAATAATAATTAAGACAGACCGATACACCACCAGACGTCAACATGTTTACCCTGATATTGATAACACTATTCACTTCTATTTGCGGCTGTGATTATATTTAAATAAAATTTGTATTTGTAGAATTGCATATTTGTTTAGCCGATATGTAGTTGACCATGCCGCCTCTTTGATCTTCACCGAAAGCATAATATGCAACCAAAGCACTGTTTCTTGTTTTTTGTTTAGGTATTTAATTGTGCATACTGTATACCTCATGTACGAGTATTTATCCTTACGGCAATAACATGTCAAAATACGACTTGATTGCAATATTTTGCCCGTAACCTAAACATGCTAAAACGAACATATGATATATATACATGTATTTTGCAAATATATAGTTACCCAGTTGTTACTCTAGTTAGTCAGTAAAGCATATTACTCAGTTGTTGATCTAGGTTATAACTTACTTATTAAAGTTGTGAGTTAGTTAGTTACTTAGGTAGTAAGTTAGTTAGGTACTAGTAGCTGGTTAGCTTGTTAGATATTTGATTAACTAGCTAGTTAGGTCATAAATTGGTTAATTAGTTGTAAAATATCTAGTTACTTATTTGCCAATATTTTGTTAGTCTCTCTCTTGTGTGGCAAATATTCCGCGCCTCTGAACGAAATCATACATATCCAACAAAATTAAGCTGATATCTTTTAACATATTAACAAATATTGCCCATAACGACCAAAAGCAAACATCATTCATTGGTCATTCTGGCTTTCATAATCACAACACTTAAAAAAGTCAGATTACCATACACTGAGTTGTACATAATACTAATGTTTAAAAACCCACAAAATACCATGAGAGCGATTGCTGCGCCGATAGTGTGAAATGCATGAGTTGCCGTTTTGAAGATTTAGGTACAACCACAGGTCATATAATTTTGGTGGCTGGCCTAGTCGCGAATGGGTTAAGTTAAATTGTCCTTAGCCGTGTGTTTGCTGTTCCCCACTCATCCATATCAATTGTTCTCTCTCAGTTTGTGATATATGTCTACTTATGCGTGACATGTTCAAACAAACACTTATTAGCCCAATATATTCGTGCGAGGAAATGACTGCGTCAACCATCAGCCTATTGACACATATTTTTATTTCGGCCAAACTAAACAAGAAGTGATTCATTACAACAATGATAATCTAAAAACAATCTATTTACCTATAAATTATTGAGTGCAAGGATTCTGTATGGGTAACCTAAATAATTCGAAAAGTTCATCGTATATTAAGGGAAGAAGGTCAACACCGATTATAGTACTCTCAGTGTCCAGTTGAGAGGATCGCCAACTGCCATGACAGTAATATAATATTGAATTCGTGAAATTAGCAAGTGAATATTCGCATAAATGCATAACTTAATTGATGGACTAACTAGTACACCTTCTAAAATGTAAAATTAGTTTGAGTTTGAGTTGAGTTTGAGTATGATGTTTTATTATCCAAATAAAAAGTATATATAACAAAACATTGCGAAACTGAAAGTTTTACAAAGGTATTAAGAGGATAAATGGAACCAGAAAATAGCATGAAATGCTAATCGTGTCTGGTACCATTAATACACATAAGAATGAAAATACACTATACAGTATTAATAAATGTTGAATACATACTTACGCTACTAGCTATTATACATATTGTGTAAAATACATTCTGTGATTAAATACAAAGCTTTGGTGTCGTAACTAAATAAAATGGTTAAGGATTATCAAACACAATGTTTACAAGAAAGGCAAGAACATTGGTTAAAAGTTCAAAACAATTAATTTCACTAACATTTAACATATCGAGTTTTACGAGACTAATGATAATACAATATATTGAATAAATGTTGAATACATGCTATGTTCTATCTACAAACTATCTACATACTATGTACATACTATGTACTAAATACTATGTTGAATACATAGCTAATGAATAAGCTATTCTACATCTAGTTACACATATATTTTGTGATTAAATGTAAATATGAATGTTTTGGTATCTTAACTACATAAAAAGATAAAGGATTGTCTAACACAATGTTTATAAAAAGGCAAGAGTAACATTAGTAACATTAGCACCTCCTCAAAAAAACTGCTAGTAATTAGGTTAACCTGGGTGGCTGTGTTACTTACTTAGTTGATGGTTTGACTTCGTCCACCTATGTAAATTTTAAAAGAAATATTGTAAAACATTGCATAAAAATAGCATGGAGGTCCAGTTTATGAAAATTGAAATACGATAGTAACGTATATAGAAGTTAGGTGATGTGTAGGCAGGGTTAGAACCATGAATTAACTTAGTTATACATGCTATACGGACTAGATAGAATCTTCGAGGAGGAAAAATGCTCAGTTGTAACCAAGGTAACGGGAGCCTGGAGAAGGGCGGGGCAGCCAGGCGTACCTACACGATGTCGATGGTGATATCGGTGCTCTACCTTTGTGGTCGTACGAAAGCTCATGAGATCGAACGTAGCAGTGGGCCGCACTGGTCATGCTTGGTCATTATTTCTGTTCCCTTCATGTTTTCACTTTGAGCCGTTTTGGCGCATCGCTTATATATATATATATATGTATATATATATATATATATACGACTGACAAACATTTAACTTGCGGATTTTTTCACATAAAATGTACAAGAACAAGAAAAAAGGTAAAACGCTTTTCTTCTGGACACGGATTGTAGATTCATGTAAATGTACGTACCGTGACACCCGTCACGCGTGGTGCCTGTCAATGATAATCGTGAAGAAAACCTGCTTTGGTGTGGTGAAAAAGAACAAGAAATAGTTCTTTTCGCAACCCATCTTATGACCTTGAATAAGAAATGGTAAGGATTTCAGGATCCGGGGGTGTTTCACCAAAGTGTTTGTAAGCTACGAACAACTTTATACGCACGACTGGTGACTCGTTCTCGTGCTTAATCAGATTCTCTATGATTTTGATTCCCATCAACTAAAGTTGAAATCTAATCTTTGTAAATCACAATTCTTTTATTTAGCGAGCGTCTGAACACAAAATTACTGATTTGACAACTCTAATTAGGGTTGGTGAAAATTAACACCTACTACTATTACAAAAAGTACAAATTTTCATTTAGCAAAACAACAGGCCACACGTTGTGCGTTAAGTCGTGCTTAGTTTACAAACAGCTTGGTGACAACCCCCCCCCCCCCACCCTTCTCCCGTCATCATGACAGAGTCGTTCTGCCATTACCATAACTCCCATTCTCGTTTGATTTCATGATCATAGGAAGTAATGAGCTAAAAGTCATGACGTCGTTGATTTCAAACTAGACCGGGCGGGTGTTTTACCAAGCTGTTCGCAAGTTACGAACGACTTTACGAACGACTGGTGATCTCTTCATGTGCTTAATGCGATATCACACTTTGTTCATTGGGAATCTGATTTAGCACAAGCAGGGATAACCAGTCGTTCGTAACTTACGAACAGCTTGGTGAAATACCCGCCGGGACCTGTAATTATTTAGTCTTCTTATTCCTTCGTGTGGCACTCTTAAAGCCTGTTTGATGCCGTTATAGGCTGAATAGCCTTCTAGGGTGAACCACGAGGGGTCGGCACCTCCCACCCGTCTTCCATGAGAGGCTTTCTGTCCACTCCACCGGGTTTTCACCCTGCTCTTAATCGAGAAATGAAGTGGGTTCTTTGACGTGCCTAGGGTATGACTGTTGCATACACGGGACCTCCATCTAGGATAGCGTCCTATCCGAGGGACATTGGCAATGGTCACAGAATGATTCTTGCATAATTTCTGATCCTGTCGTCTGGTCAGCACCATGGTCTAGCCCTAGCCGTCATAAGGAGAGACTAATGGCTCAGTCAAACTAGTATGAAAGCTCTCCTTTTGGCCAGGGTAAAAATATGTGGGTGGACTTTGAATGTGGAGGAGCAAAGTGAAATAACTATGACAGGTATCATATCACTCCTCTCGTAGAACAACTCATGCATGTCCTTATATTCAATACGTGTGAGCAGTTGTTTAATCAACTTCAAAAGGAAACATTCCTCGTTCACGCACGAGCGGTCCTTAGGATAAGCACTTTAATGCATTTTGTCTGTCAATAATAAGCTTCCAAAACTGGTGGGAATCGCTAAAAACAATTTTGCACTAAATTGTATGTCTGTTTTTGTGTGAGAAGTGTGGTTTATTGTATCATTGAAATTAATGTTGGAATGGGGAAAGGTTTTGACACATCCGTGTGGATAGTAGTCATGGTAGTATTTACCAAACACCCCAGCAAATGTCATCACTATAGCAAGCTGATAACTTCGTAACGAAGTGTCCATTTCAATAATTTGACTACTTACGAATAAGGGAGCCCGAGTTCTACTTGCAAGTGCAACCGTGAATCGAAGCAAAAGAATTGTCTCCTTATCTGTGACAGCTACCACCTTAACAACAGTACGAGATGGATTAAAGGCTTATCGTGAATTAGCGTGCTTGTATCACAACTTGTATTTGACAATCGCTGTAGTCGTTTCCTGCATCTGTCATATCATGAGAGATGTACTACCTTATATACAGTAAGGAATGACACTTCGGTGTACTTCTGAGCATGACTGGATGGAGTAGTTCCGTTCTTCACGTAGCCGTTAAAGGACGGAGTTGATTTCGAGCGATTAAAAGCATGTTTCATCATCCATAAACTTGCAAGTTTAGTTTGGAAGATTGGACGGACTCTAGCACGGAACAGCAACATTTTACAGGGGTCATTGTCCCTTGGTAATTCTTCAGATTTGATTGCTCCCCCGGGTCACTATGTCTAATTTGAGGAGAGCTCTGAGCTTGCATGTGAGTAGTGGCATTTCCTTTTCTAAGTTTGATTCTAGCCTCACCTTCAAGCCGATGGAGATTTTTGATTGAAAACATCACAACATTTGAATATATTTAGAGATTATTATGTCATAAAATCCCCCATGGTTACGCAAGAGCGGATCTAAGAGATTAATCTCAAGAGATTAGTCTACAGCTGCAGCCGGACATGCCTCATGTAGACTTTCTCTTAGGAAAGTCGATCAGCATGTCAGCCGAACAAGAGTTATATTTATTTCAAAATGGAAGAGAGGACAATTGTAACTATATATATAACGTATATAACGTATACACAGTATACAATTAAGGTTGAGATTTCATGTCATTTATTTTCCACTCGTAAAAAATATGAACAAATAGGCAAACTGAAATAGTGGCGGAGTCATTAAGAAAGCTAGCTTGAGTGAAAATGAAAATGATTTTATTTTGAAACCCGTACTGTATTGCTATAATTTAGGTGAGGTGATACTAGTGAATGATGCAGTATATATAAGACAATTTGTGGCAAGAAGTGCAATTTATGAAAGATTCCAATATTTTTGGTTTCTCATTACATACATAGATTCCATAATCATTCCACGATAACTTCTCATCAATGGAAACACCTACACATTCGATGTTTTAAAAACTTGTTATTTTGTCAGTCCTTTAATATAGATCAACATTACAGTTGTATGATTTGGATGTACCAAATAGTTTATGATTCGTTTCGTCTACATTCAAAATCAATTTATTTGCAGCCATCCAGTCGCTCATAATATGTAACTCTGTGTTAACAAAATTAAATCCGACTGCAGATCCATTCCTTTATAAAATATGCTTGTGTCGTCTGCAAATAATATGTAATGTGAAGATTGAGTTGAACAAGGTAGGCTTATTCATATAAATGAGAAAAAAATAGGCCAAAGTATTGATCCCTGGGATACTCCACATCTGACATTTCTAGTTTGGAATTTCATTCTATTGATGTACGTTATTTAGATTGAGATAGTTAGATAAAAGTAACAATGGGATGCCCCGTTTGCAGACAAAATAAATTCTTCAAAACATTTAATGAATCACACGAACATCATAGAGATCATGCTTGTGACATATAAAACTAGATTATGATCGGAAGTAAAAGAAAAATCATCACCCATTACAAATCACCTTTCAGTTTGAGGGAAGTTCTGAGAACTTTATTCTATACCAAGGTATCGACACAATGTCATCTTTAAACTTTGTGGCCTACAAAAAGAATATTTTACCATAAAAGGAAGGGATTCGGTGCGATACAATACGTGCCACATGATTAACTTTCTAAATCATTTTCCATTTAGATGGGGTGTTATTATTCCGATGACATAGAGATACCGATTACATGCCATGCATTGACACTGGGTTTCCATATTACATGGCAGTCAACGAATCTATACATGAAACCGAAACGGAAGGGTGGTCGGCCTCACCCAAACCAAAAGGCAACACCCCAGCCCACAACTCCAGGAAATGAAGCAGAATGAAAGTCAAGTTAGGTGGCATTTTTACACCCCTTTGGCAAATAAAACCCCCCAACATGATGATGAATGGAGGTGAGGGGTTTTGCACGGGTCCGGCGAGTTTGGCGGGTTTGTGCACTGAAATCTGTCAAAGCCAAGGCCGTGGTAGGTGCGAGGTTCGCCCAGGGAGATCTCACTGGTTGTCGCTGGCCTGACAAAGGATTCGGGGTGTGGCTGTCACACCAAGGATGTATGAAAGGGGGCCTCTGTCTGGTTGGACATCCAGCTCCACTTTATACATCCGTGGTAGTCCAGTTACTGGCCGTATTTTATCGTCCGCTCATCTCCCACACACATTACGCCACTGATTCACATAGTACGCACACCGCGCCAGACCACTGATTGCGCGATTCCACGAATCTGTCCGCCAGAAATTGTTTGTATGTGATGCGCCACCAACGTTCGTTGTCGGCGGA
The DNA here is from genome assembly GCA_963669155.1 of Arbacia lixula. NCBI lineage: Eukaryota > Metazoa > Echinodermata > Echinoidea > Arbacioida > Arbaciidae > Arbacia > Arbacia lixula. Next base: position 26,239,923 of record OZ022582.1, on the reverse strand, counting down.
TTGCTAAATACAGTCTAGGGGGTGGACTTCATCCTTGGTTACACTACGCACCTCATGTCACTCCGGAGTAAATTAAATATTTATATGAATTCCTCAAAAAAGTTACGTAATTCAAATTTGAGGGGTAATTCATTGCGTGTTTCTTCATCATCGTACGTAACTGTGCCCTCATTGGAAAGCTTGATTATTCTTCTTCACATTGATGTGTCATTTGCTACGACAATGCTATCATGGAATGTGCAGTATTGCCGAATACAGGGCATAGTCACAAATGAAATGTTGCAAAATGCATTTATTTTCAACACCAAAGGCTCCATTTCTTTTGAAGATGCGATGTATTTTACAAACGATACATCATTGGAAAGATAAAAGGTCAAGCTGTCGTATGTTATCACATTTATGTACGATAAATAAAGCAAATACATATGTATTACCCTTCAAACCTGAGTTGCAGAATTTTGTTGATGTTTTACATATAAAGAGAGAGATACAGAGAGAGAGAGAGAGAGAGAGAGAGAGAGAGAGAGAGAGAGAGAGAGAGTGAAAGAGAGAGTTTGAGAGGGAGAGAGAGAGAGAGAGAGAGAGAGAAAGAGAGAGAGAGAGAGAGAGAGAGAGAGAGAGAGAGAGAGAGGCAAACGCAAACACATTGACACATCATCATGATCATACAAAAAAAAAATACGCACACTGCACCCACGCACACCAACACATCACCGCACACACAGAAGCGTGAACATAAAATGGTTTACCTCGACATCTGACACATCAAAATAAGATCAGCGACCTTGTACACAAAGATAGTGACAACAGGAAGAAAAGTATACTGTACCAAAATGAGTCGTCTCAGTGCAAGAAGGTTGAAGGTGATTGCGATTATATAACCAGTAGCCATAATAATGGTTCTGAGAACCCAGATACTATGTGTGCATCGTGGAATCAAATGACAATACAATGTAAGAACCAGCGGTGAATTCCCTCGCGTAATGTAATTCTACCCCAAACATGTGAATCCCATACACGTGATACTCGTACTTCATTTCATGTATGTGTACTTCAAAACATGAATGACGGAACGGGAGGGGGGGGGGGGGGGCAATAGCTTCATAGGTACCACATCCCTCCTCCAAAATCACTTAAACATGTTCTTTATGTATTAAAATGTTATGCACGCTGTTTACAGAATACGTTACTAATGGTAACCCAAAGCTTGTCTGAGGTTTATCAAGTAACAAAGCCAAATAGATTCAGAGTGCGTTCCACTCGTTGAAATTGATACTGAATGACGAAATACAGGTGAATATCATAGCGCGTTAGTACACATTTAGGAAGAAAGTTGTCAATACATTACGAAAATGGCTTATGGGGTTCAAGCAGCCTATCAATATACACGGAAAACACCGTTTCCAATATAATGATGTTTTAGGCAGATTATCAATAGCAACCCTTGTGCATCTATATCTTATATAATCTCTACACCCCTGGGGGTGGTGGGGATACCAATTTGTAGATGGAATGGGGTAGACTGTTCGGAAAAGCTGACATCTTGCTTACTTCTTCAGGAAAGAAAGCTTAGCGAATAGTAATATCCAGAGAGGAATAGAAAGTGGAACATGATAATCAATTTCTTATCCTGACGTTTTCCAGCATACCGCTAGATAAACATCTATGTCGGCTTAGCTAGTTGCCAGAGGCATATGTGCACAGTTTGACGACAACAACAGGTAACAACATGGCGCGTGTTGCTTTCTTGGGTAAATAGATAACAAAATGATAAGCGCCATGTTGTTACCGATTGATACCGAGTTGGCCAAAACCGAGTATATATGGCACTGATTGTTGATGTGTTGTAGCCCCCTCTTGTGTCCATGTCAGAAAGGCAGAAAGTTTGCTCCCTTCCACGTGAGACCATGGACCCGAACAGTGTTGCACTTATGCGAGAGAGAGAGAGAGAGAGAGAGAGAGAGAGAGAGAGAGAGAGAGAGAGAGAGAGAGAAAAAAAAAAACAATAGGAAATAAACAAAATCTGCATTTATACTCGAACTATTAAACCTCCTCGCAGTTCTATCTATGCATTGTGTTACACAACGACTAATGAATCCAGGAAAGGCGAATTCCGCCTCCGATAAATTCTTCAACTTGAACAGGATCAGATGTTTGCCAATGCAATTAACATGAGATCAATATCAAGAAGTATGTCAAGTCGTAAAAGTTTATGAGACGGGGCCCTGGTCCGAATCAAATACCTCTATCTAAATCGAATATTTATATATTTGTCATGTAACAGCACTTCAGAGCTATATATAGTCCCCGAAATCAAGTCAAGAGCAAAGAGGGTGGTGTGGGAGGGTGAGGGGAGGAATTCCTGTTTTGAAATAAAAAGTCACTTTTTGCAAGTGATGGGATGAATGCAGTCCGAATCTTAGAAGTTTGATCAGGGGCAGTCCAGTGTAAAGTATATGTCATAATGTCGGTGTTTCTTGTGGGTCGAACAGGAGGGAAACCCCATACTAGTTCAGAGTGTACAATGCAATCAATCTTTTGTAAGGTCATGTTATATCGTGCGATCTCATTTAGCATGGCAAAATGAGCAGTGTGCGTGCGATAAAACAGTTGAAGATAAAAATGGCTCGCAATAAAGCTAGTTTGTGAGTATGTTTTATGCGACTTCCCTACTTAATAACTTATAGGAGACAGTGTACTGTAAACTTGTTACACCCAGATTTACTTTTTTAGTTAAAATTAAAAATCTGTGTTATTACGAGTTGGATTCTGGATCAATGATACGTTTGTCGTTAGATCTCGCTTCGATCTCATGACATTTTAAAGCTTTTAACAGCCATGTTGACCTAGTAGAGGCTATAGACCTGTAACATGAATATAACCATACTTCTTCTTGGTACATTCAGTTCACAGCAATATATCAAATAACAACGAAGTGTAGAAGTACAGGGACAACGCATGATTGTAGACATCTTCGTCCCATCGTACCTCTGATTTAGGCGTCATATTCTCTGCTCTATCTTGTGTTATCATTTATTTAAATGATAACTAGTAAACTTGTACTAAATGAGTCTAGTACTCGTGCAGAATAAACTAAACCAAACTTCAATAAAGCGACACTTTATCGTAACTTATTGGCATACCGATGCTCTTGATAGATGGACGGTGATTGTCATTGCTAATTTGCGTTGTTACATATTGAAACATTCAGCGCAAATTCGCAATATCAAATATGCGCAGCACACACTATCGGCGCCATGAAGGACCGTTTTTAAGACTTGCTCTGCCAGACAAAATGCTGCTCTATGGGATTATGTACATTACCGATGACAAATGCGCACGTAACAAAGAAAGAGTTAAACGAAATAAAATATGAACTCCTTGGATGGTCCGTGTCACTCAACTATCATTCAAGGTGCCTCTCTATATAAATAGCAACATGTGTGTGTGTGTATGTGTGTGTGTGTGTGTGTGTGTGTGTGTGTGTGTGTGTGTGTGTGTGTGTGTGCGTGTGTGTGTGTGTGTGTGTGTGTGTGTGTGTGTACCCTTACTTCTGCAGACGCTATCCTTCAATTTTACAATATGTTACCTTTTATGATTTTAAAGGGATGCGTCACTTTTCAATATGTAGGACAAGATGTAAAGAGAGCGATGGGGAAAGTACAACAAATGGGCGAGCAAATTTGACTTGCTTCGACCGAACAGAGGGTATATCAAAGTACAGGGAAGATTTCAACTTACAGTCCCGTGGGATATACATAAAATATAGAGGGAAAAATAAACGAAAAACATGAAAAGAAACCGTTCATTTGAGATCTAGTTTCAGTCCATTGCCATGGGAACTGTCATGGATCAGAAGAAGACTATACGGATGACAAACCCGGCTTCTGTTTGTGCGCTAATTGACAACTTAATCCAGACTCGAACTGAAAAGTACTTTGCTAGTCAGAAGCCATATGACAGGCACTGTCCACCTACATATCAGGCATAAGCGGGTCTGATGAGGAAGACTATGTGCGATCATCGAGGGAGTGCAGACTTCCTGGCGACATTTTTTCTTATTGAAAAGTACAGCTCTTCGATTACTTTGGAATATCACAAGCCTTATTTCCGCTGTGGCATGCTGAACGGAACTAAAGGGATCGTTAACTCTGAAGATAGGTTGGTTTCAATAAGGACAGATGCTTGAAAGAAACACATTAGTGAAGGTTTCACGAAAATCCGTCACAGGATAAGAAAGTTATGATCTTTTGAAATTTGAATTTTGTGACGTCACGTGCGAGGTGCTCTCCCAATTATGTTGTGTACTGTATAATTACAGAACTTGCTCTTTTTCTGTTGTTGCCAACGGAATGATTTTTTCACACAGGTATGCGTGTATTGTATTTCTAATGATGACATTTTTTTTTAGAAAATGCACATATTCGAGAAATAAATTGCACACAACATATGGGAGAGCACCTCATATGTGACGTCACAAAATCAAAACTTTAAAAGACCATAGCTTTCTTTTCCTTTGACTGATTGTCATCAAACCTTCACTAATATGTTCCTTGCATGCGTCTGCTTTGATTGAGACAAACTTAATATCAAGGTGACTTTTCCCTTTAAACATACGCCATATCTTCATTGAGCATCGTTCCCGATGTCTTTGAACGGGTTAACAATTATATCAGTTGTAAAGTTAAACATAGTAACGACAAATCGCCCATTTGAATCTTAACAGCAAAAAAAGGTCATATCATACATGTATGGGTCACCGAAAAATTGTTGATTAGGTCGTGAAATTTCACAAGTCGGCTATAAATTCCTCAAATCTCCAGAGGAACAACACATTTATATCAATTAGTAGGGTAGAGTCAATATTGGAATGAGCGCGACTCCGCAACCCTCATATTTGCTTTATGGAGGCTAGGAGTACCGTTTACACTGACGGGATATGAGTGTGGTATGCTACAGTTGAAATATAGAGTGGGAAATCACTTGTGCATCTTGAATAGCACTTTTTGGGAGTCGCTAAGGGGAATAAGAATGATTACTAGTATGACAAGCATTGCTTGCCACGTGCAAGGGTGCAATAACAGAGAAAGCAAGAGGGAATTGGAGGGGTTTGGGGAGTATATGGTTGTCTTATTAGGACCAATAGGTGTGATACACAATGACCATTGTTGTGTTCTGAATGAATTATCTCATACACTTATCTTCAGGTCCAAATTTGTCCGAAAATGAAAACCTCATTAAATATTCAAAGGATTATGACAAGAATTACAATTTATGAAACGTCACGAAACCTTCGTAAACAAAATCAACATCCATGAACTTAATGATGTGTCAATTTTAATTGGATTCGAGTTGTTGCTCATTTTTTAAGTCATTCATTAGTGGTAAAATGAAGAATTTAATTTGTCTCGCTTTTTTGTTTCCAAAAGTTGGCAACGCTTTGGAATGTTACTTTTCAATATCTGTAACAATAGATTACCCATAAATCGTTAGAAATAGAACATGTTGGGTTTCATACACACGTGACTGAATGTGGTCCTCACTGCTTGGCGTTCTGGGAGTCGTGTGTAGGACTGGTGAGTATGGAGGTGTGTGTTTAAGCAGTGGGAACAAGGTCCTTTATAGTGGGCGAGCTATGGGTTACATCATCCAGAGATGGCGAGAGATAATTGGTAGTTGATCTGCAGGGATGTCAATAAAGACCTGTGCCTGATACACGCAGGCAAGTTCATGAAGGAACGAATGCTAACCTACCCAAGGACGTCACCACGAGTTCAACGAACGAAAGATAATTTCAAGACATTCATAAAGACATTGAGAAATCAAAGATATACACTTCATCAATTGGTTTTGTTGGATCACTGACAACATGAGTAAAATCATTATGTACGTGTATTCGAATCACGACCATGACTTTTTTGCCCAAAGTGATGACATGAACAAGACTTTACGTCATCTTTATATGAGCAGAACTGTTACTTTGCAGGTCATCTTAGTAGTTTCGGTCCACTTTATAATAAGAATGCAACATAGAGAGATAGATAGAGAGAGATATAGAGAGGAGAGGAGAGTGCGAGAGGTGGGGGGGGGGGGGGGGTTAAAGATGTGTGTGTGTGTGGGGGGGGGGGGTCGGGTTGAGACAGGATCTGTGGGGTGTTTCACCAAGCTGTTCGTAAGTTACGAACGATTTTACGAACGACTGGTGATCCCGCCTTGTGCTCGTAAAGTCGTTCGTATCTTACGAACAGCTTGGTAAAACATCCCCTGGCCGATTTTTTTTCTTCAACTATATTTTTGTCTGTACACGAAATACTTGAACTTCTTGTGCAATCAGCGAGATTGGGCAGGTGTGCCTCTCCTTTCCATAAATCACTCGCGGCACCCTTGGCCCATGGCTCCTCAATCAGACTCCTTGATCAGACAGACCCGATATCACAGATAATAGCAGCCAATCTCAGCGAGGTAGGAGAACATAACTCATTCCCCCGTCTTAAAGGGAATACACTGTACTGGGAAGACAAACAAAAAAAAACTTCAAAATGTTTAGAGACTTACTGACAGTTATTTGCCCTCAAATGATCTTTAAATAACTTTCAGCAAGTTTCTAAAATGGAAAATGCTCGTACATGAATTTAAGACCATTGGTCAGAAGATTGCTCACGATCACCTTTTGAAGTTTTTTATTTGTTTTCCTAGTACAGTATATGCCCTTTAACCCTTTGTATGTCAGATAAACTAATTCTCTATTGGATTTGTGTGTATAAGTTTGTGAGAAAATATATACATGGCACATTAAGAGTTAAAGGTCGTGTTTCCCCCTTTCAGACATGAACAAATCATGTAAGGCCGTGTGAAGCTGAGCCCAACATCATACAACCTTGGTAAAACATTGCATGAACAATTATCGGTCCAGGGTGGTGTTACACCAAGATGTTCTTAACTTACGAATGACTTAAAAAACGACTGGTGATCCCTTCTTGTGCTAAATCAGATTCTCAATTAACAAAGTGTGCTACCACATTAAGCACAAGAAGGGATAACCAGTCGTTTGTAAAGTCATTCGTAACTTACGAGCATTTTGGTGAAACACCCCCAGTTTGTTAGATACTGATGGAAATTACTAGCGACGTATGATTAAAGATAATGGAAACAAATGCTTGAGTGGCATCATGCATATTTTTGGTAATTTCCTTGTAATCGATGCATTATGCCACTGTTCAATTGGGTATGTCATAAACCGAAATTCTGTCATTTTCTTTTGTTTGGTTTGTTGAGTGCTATATTGCATTTGGTGATGCCGGTCACAGCGTCGGAACAACCTCTCTAACTACATCACAAGAACCCACTTTATATATTCAGTCTCAGCAGGTAGATAGGAGAAAAGCTCGTTTCACCATCTCCCTTATTTGCTTATACAGTACTATCATGCGCCACTATCCAATATGAGGCGTTTGTCATGCACATAACCCATTCCTCCGCCTTAACCGTGGACCCTACCTTAAAGATTGTCCGTCCCTTTTGCAAGCTTAAAATTTGAAATCGTCTATCACAATCGTAAATTGAAGAAAGTGTGATTCAAGACCATTTCTAAGAATATAGCATGTTGAAGCTTTCTGTATATGTAAAAATTTCAGCCGTTAAATTTCAAACCGACTTTTTTCGTACTACGAAAAAAGTATAAATCTTTGTTGCAGTATCTATGTGGTTATTATGCATGTGTTAAATCCTAATTTTATGAGTAATTACCAAACTTTGAAAATGATTCCTTCTATAGAATTTTTTTCATAATACGTTTTATAATTTAATCAACAGATTAATCAATAAAACAAATATTTCAACACAAACTGCTAAGAGCCTGAGGTAAAGACTATTAATCACACGTTGTTTACGTGCATTATTTGAATTTTACACTACGTATCAGTTTCAAATTATGAATATACAGCTTGCTAACACTTCACTATATGTTTTGCCAATGTTTCGATGGTTTTGTGGTGATCTGAAAAAGGGACGGGCTGTCTTTAACCGTGGACCCTACCTTAAATCCGAGGTGAGCCGAGGTGAGCCGAAGTCGAGCCGAGGTGAGGCCATCCAGGGTAGCGCCTTACGAGCGAAAAGTCATGAAATATGAATACTTATACTTTCGCCTTGTTGAGATCAGGTTGAGTTCAAGTATTCAGATTTTCCGACCAGACAACGCCATCACGGCCACGGGGCCTATAACATGATCACATATCTGTGTGCGTGTTGCTGATGAGTCGTTGTAAAGAAGGATGTATGCCATTGTTGAAATTAGATGATTTTCCGGCCTCTCTGGTTACATCGGAAGCAAATGTGAATTACCAAAGACGATACTTGTTAAATATCATACATAAATATGAACATTATTGTGATTTGATGCCATTTACGTGTTCTGAGCTCCAGTTGTTTTAGTGCGTTGTGCATTAGGTGCGAATATGATTGTAATTGTAAACATAGCTCTAGTAGCGAGTTTGTCTTTGCTATCATGTTCACTATTGTCGTTCTAATCAACAACAATATCGCCACCATCACAATCGTCTGTGCCATCGTCATACAACATCCGCAACATAGCATAATGACCATATTTATCACCATCGTCATCATCAGCATCATCCACATTATTATCATCATCATCATCATCATTATCATCATCATCATCATCATCATCATCATCTTATCATCTTCATCATCATCATTATCATCATCATCATTATCACTATCATTACCACCACCACCATTATCGCCATCATCACTATCATCATCATATTTATCACCATCGTCATCACCAGCATCATCGTCATTATTATTTTCATCATCATCATCATCATCATCATCATCATCATCATCATTATCATCATCATCATCATCATCATCATCATCATTATCATTACCACCACCACCGCCGCCGCTACCACCACCACCATCACCACCGCCATCGCCATCATCATCACCATTACCACCACCACCACCACCACTACCAACCCCATCCTCGACTGGTCTGAACACTGCTCACACCAAGGTGTGTCTTTTCTCTCAAGGTAGGTCTTTTTTTACCCCGAGTCCCTGGATCAGACTTGTAATCTTGGCATACGACACTCCAGAAATAGGCTGACACACACACCTTGGTGTACTTTCGATAGTTCACCGTGTTACCGCGATCACGTTCCATCGATACAGTTCTAATTTCGGGAAACACTTCGCAACATGAACTTTTCCGTAACAAGTTTCTCATCTCCAATGTGTCTCTCACGTGACCATGGGAAATAAATTCATGCGCGGCTCACACCATGTCTTGAATCTAATCAGGCATGTCTCCCCTTCCACATCCTCCTTGGTGTTAAACTTGGCACTATCGGCGTGTCTGATCTAGCACGATAAGTGTTGAATTTAACACCAAATGTGAATACATTCAACGCCTTTTCTTTATAAAAATGCTATTGAACACTTTCTTTGGGTGTTAACTTGGTTTTAACTCCAACACTCTTGGTATAAAAGTAAACACTAAGGGTGTTTAATCTGACACGTGTATATGTATATATATATACGACGACACAGGCTGGTGTCAAATGTGTCATGTGTGTCATGTGTCTGTTTATGTTCTGGTGGTGAGTGGGTGTGTTTATCATGTTTATAGCGATGTATTTTTGGCCCGTTCTCTCTCACCACCTCTCGTCAGCCGGTTGGTATAAAGAAACAATGCTAAAGGGTATGTTGAGGATCATAACATCTCAAGCATGCTCCGGTGTCTTCTTTCATGTTCTGGGGATCTTCCTTCAGTGTTTGTTTTCATCCCAGATCTGAGAGGAGGATGAAGATGGGAAGGAGTGAAGGAAAGACGAGGGAAATAAAGCAAGAAACGAAAAAAGATGGTAAACGACATATCGAAGATCAACGTTAAACTACCACAGGAAAGGCGATAGAAAAAGTATACGTCAGTTTGGCACCAAAGATTACCTGAACGCTGAAAATGATTACCGCAACATCCCACCGACATACTCTGAAACTCAATACTGATCATCCTGACGTGAGAGTATTTTACACGACACTCAACCAGTGAATAGATAGATAGAGAATAGAGACACATGTTTAAATAAGTGATAGTCCACAATGGACAACCTTCGTAGAAATATTGGGTGATGTGTCCCTTTTACTAGCCTAAATTTGTGTAAAGGTGTGTAAATAGTTACAATGCTATATCTCAGACAATATGTTTTAAGAACTTCCTTCAGAATGAAGTCCTTTTCAGTAGTTATGCCTTAATGGTCTAGACCAACATTATACATAATAGTACATGCAGACCCTTATACATTCAAGGTCATTTTGAACATTAGATTTTGGACGGTTAGCCCAACCATGTCAACAATAAATTGCCCATGTATCATATATCGGCCAGAGTATCTCACGCATCCTTGGCCGGATACAGAAGTGTCCTCGTATTACGCAATCGTCCTAAAAGTGTATTCACATCATGCATAGACAGCGCGCGAAAACAGTTGCACCAACGATCTACGTTTCATACATCCTAGGTTGCACCGATGTTGCCAATTATAGTCAATGCCTGTACTTGAATTTGGAAACTCGAAGCTTCTGTTTAAAGATTTGTGAGCTTTGGAGAATCAAAACATTATACGACAGCTCCATCCAGTGTGTACATGAGCATGACTGCAAGATTTGCGGATTTTCCCATCCCCGGCATGTTGCGGATTAAAGAGAGGGTATCTCATTTGCAAAAGTCAAGAAATTCGGCAGGAATCAGCAGTATACCCTAACGATAACGTGTATCAAATCTCAGTCATAGATTCACGAACTGTTTTAGAAAAAGTGAAAAACTATCCTTGTTTACGTTTGAAACGTAGAGCGCCTATAGGCTACAATCATATATAGTATTGCAGCGTACAGTGGCGCGCTGATGCCACTGCACGCATTGCTGGCTTTACTGCGGATGTTGCGGAGTGGAGAAACGCGATGTGTGCTGATTGCAGTATTGGTCTGTAGGCTTACATTGACCGCCTAGGTTTTAAACGACCCGCTCAAAACCTACGCGAAATCTAGCAATCAATAATATTCCGCTCAAAGTCAGTTTCCAGTTATATATTTTTGGGGAAGTTCTTAAACAACATTTTCTTCCATTTCCCGTTGTTTCCTACCGAATAACCTGCAAAAGGGCAATTCTGGCTTTAAGTTCTAGTCGGGA